>BCGF01000001.1:6952704-7502242 GCA_001599175.1 Pestalotiopsis sp. JCM 9685 | reverse complement strand
AAAAAAAAAAAAAAAAAAAAAAAAAAAAAGACGACTGCTGCTACGTAAATGTACGGAGCAGGCAGTGCAGCTTGGCCTACATACATTACCTACATGGTGACCTAGTTGGCTGCCCTGCTGCCCTGTTCTGTCCTCGTCAGCGTACAATCATCAAATGTAGTGCTGTGTGAGCAATCACTATTAACAAGGCTCACCCGCCAGGTACATACCTACACTTACACCACATTTTACATTACTACCCACTTCCCCTACGACGACTTTCTCCCCAGGAGGGCGCCTTGGCAGGCACTCGTGAGTACCCAGTCAACCAGTATGAAGCGCCCTGCTGTTCTAGGCCCGCACGCAACCCAGTAGCCCAGATTTACACCCCGGTAGGGGCTGGGTGCAAGTCAAGCCGAAGCAATTCTCTAACAGAATGGCTATTCGACACAACACGGGGACTCTCCCACACGGTCCACTGTGGCCATCTTAAATCCGGAAAAAGCAACTCTCTTTTCATTTTGGACTTTGGACCTTTTGAGCACAGATCGCATCTTGCTGCTCTGCTGCTGTTGTTGCTTGCTGCTCTTGTTACTGCTGCTGCTACTCGTACCTACTGCTCCTACTCTTCGTACATACCTTACATACCTTGATACGTGTACTGCTTAGTGGTCTGTCTGGTATTGTCTTTCAAGGTATGGGGGGCTCTTTCCTCAGATGATCTACCTACGTCAGCCATTAGTAAATGGGGTTTTGGCAAGAAAAGAAAACATCAGCCCGCCCGTTCCCAACTGGATGTTTTTTTTTTCCATCCATCAACGCTACAAAGCGAGCACACAAGAAAGAAGCCTGCGGCCGTTGTGCTCTGGTCGATCTGTCTAACGTTTTTTTTTTTTCTTCCTTCAATCCTTTCCCAAACCAACGATTTAATGCTCCCACTACGAATACTAGCCGTTCGACTCTCGCTGTCCATTCCACTTCCAGCTAACCAAAGGGGTGAGAAGCAAACTGTAATTCCGGCCGCGGACCACTCAGGTTTCCTCTTGCGCATTTGTGCCCAGTCACTTGGCACTGGCTAGCTCTGCCCCCAATTGCTCTCTCTGGCCTCTTCCGGCCTCGTTTTCTCTGTGTGAGGGTGGGCGCTGGAGCAGGACCATCCTGATAGCTCTCGTCATCGTTTGAGCATTTACAGAAGAGCTGCCGCCCGTCAAAGGAGTTCGTCCACAGCTACTAGTTGGGAGCAAGCTCATTCTTATAGCCGGACCACCATCGGCTGGTTTGCGCGCATCGGAAAGAAGCTGGCGTCAGCTACTACACGTCGACTCCGGTGCTCTCTTCGCTCCATTGCTATTATTGCTGCTCCCTAGTGCAGAAGCCCACGTTGCCCACGACGCGGTCGATTAACTAGAAAAGGGAGAGCTACGGCAGACCAAGAAAGTTTTTATTATTACGTTTTTATTCGATTATCTTCTGGGAGAAACAAAAACGGTCGACTTGGGGCCTACAGGCAGAAGACGGGTTGCGACAGCTTTACGTCCCCAGACTTCCCAATCAGTGGCAGTTTGTACAATCGACATCCAAGACATTTGCGTATCTCCCGAGGCCGGGCATGGAAGGGGAACGCAAGTCGCGTGGCAGCTGAAAGTTATTCCAAGACATTAATGGGCCCCCCGCGATCTTCGCGCTATCGTCAGTTCTCATATTCGTGCTCTAGCAACTCGGACGACAGCTGCATGATACAAGCCGAGATCACATGCCACACTCGATACTGCTGGCTTTCCTCTGGATGAATTACTGGCCTTTTGCCACTTGCTGTCTACTCAAGTCATCCAGCATCGGTGACACCACGCGGCTTGCCACATACCAGCCTATCGCAAAGACACTGAGCCCGTCTCCGTCTCCGTCTCCGTCGCCGCCACCTGCTACTCTCCTGTCCTCGGCCACAGCGTCTCTTTCACGGAGACATCGGCCGCAACGCTGGCGGCTTACGAGGACACGCCGAGGGTTCTATTGCCGGACCTCGGACTCGGCACCGGAGTTGCACTCGCCGACTCGTGCCATGCCGACCAGCCGTCTTTTGCCTATGCTCTCAAGATTGGTGCCGCATATGAGCGTGCCAACGTGAGACCTCTGAAGCGACGGAAGCTATCGAGCGCCATTGTGGTCGCTGTGTCGGAGCCCAAGAGCCCGCCCAAGCCCAAGGGCAGGCGCATAGCAGCAACAGCATCTTCAGCAGCATCAGAAATGAAGAAGACTGCCACCCAGACGAGTACGCCTGCCAAGAGCAGGCGGGTGCGGACCGGCTGTTTAACATGCAGGGAAAGGCATCTCAAGTGCGACGAGGGCACTCCGGACTGCCTGAATTGTAAAAAGAGCAACAGGGAGTGCAAGCGTGGCGTGCGATTGAACTTTATCGACATGACATGCAAGGAACCACCGTTTGTCCCAATCGCGGAGGAGTGGTCAGGTACGAAAACGCCATATTTGGAAGCGACTCTATACCACTGCATCCGCTTACTTTCCCCTAGTGCAATTTCAGGATGAATCACGACTCATTGCGTCAGAGTACCGAGGCGGCCTTGGTAGGTATGCCAAGTTGGACCCGCAAGTTGTGTCTCCAAAGACGGTTTTGGCGTCAGAATTCTCGCGGCACAAGTCCATGAACGCAGTAGGAGGCTCGGATCCGCATTCACTGGAAGACCGCAGGACGCCAACGAATATGCCAACGCCACAATCGCTATTCTATGCAGAGAGAGGTCAGATACAACAGGATCAGTATTCCGATGGAGGCCACAGCAGGAAAAATAGCGAGGCCTCATGTATGGCGCCGCCGGGCTCATCTCATTCCAATGGATACACGAATATCATGGCAGAGGGTTTCGCTCAGATCAAGGATGATAACGGTGGACAACTTCGAAGCACGTACCGATGCGGCAGCGATGCGTCTACGGCGGCGTCCGTCGCTGGAATGACTGCCACCGAAGCGCAGCCGCAGCAGTACCATGACGCCAACATCATCGGCATCGATCCTGGGCCTCTCCCGGACACTGGCATGATGACACCGCCCGGTGAGAAGAATGGCGAGCGTGAGTATCTCAACACGCCCGAAGAACTGCATTTCATGCAAGTTTTTGTCTCTGAAGTCGGCGTGTGGATGGACAGCTTGGACAAGGAGAAGCATTTCTCGCGCTTGATACCTTACCACGCTCTGAAGTGTCCCATGCTGTTAAACGCGCTGCTTGCCTGCGGAGTGAAGCATCTCACATTAACACATCAGTATAATGACGACAAGGCGCTGTTTTATTACGATACTGCCACGACGCAACTACTTCGAAGCCTACAGAACCCCGAACGCAACACGGCCGAGTGCGCTGCAACAGCCGTCGTTCTTAACGTCTATGAGATTATGAGCGAGAAGCCCGCCCAGCGTATGAGCCATATAGCAGGTGCGCGAGCTCTAATCCGTGAGTGTGGATGGAACGCGAAGAGCACAGGTCTTGGTGCCGCATGCTTTTGGCTCAACGTGGGCATGGAATTACTCTCATGCTTGTCGTTCAACTGGCAAACAGCTTGGGACCCGGAGCAATGGGGCTTGGATATGGACCTGACGTCGGAGAAGGAGCATGGAAAGGAGGAAATCTGGGTCCACCGAATATTCTACGTTGTGGCCAAGATCGCAAACTTCCGCGCCTCGATCCCCAAATTCCAGGAACCCAGTCCGCACGATGAGCAGATACGTCGCCAGGCTCGGTATGCTGAATGGCAGCGTCTCAAGAGCCTGTGCGACAACTGGAACAATGCTTGCCCACGGCCTATGCATCCATTTGGCTACTTGTATCCTCAGCAAGGCACATCGGGCTCGCGGAAGTCGCTTTTCCCCAATGTCTGGTTCGTACCCGTGTCATCAATACTTGTTTTATCCGAGGAGGAAATTGCTAACAGCGACTAGGCTCATCAAGCGTGCCGCCATCGTAGGCCGCCTGTACTATCACACTGCGCAGTGTCTCCTCGCACAGATTAATCCACTATTGGCCAAGGAGTGTGACGAGTCTCGCGCGGTGCAACGGCATCATGCCCATCAGGTCTGCGGTATCGTGGCACACACCAAGGACCGTGGCGTTTCTTCCGTGTCCATTCGGTCTCTTGCCATCGTTGCAGAAGTCTTGGATGACCTAGAAGAGCAGCGCGAGGTCATACGCATCCTTGAGAACATTGAATCCGAGACGGGCTGGAGGCTCGCTGCGCTGCTCAAGAACCTCAAACGCATATGGGGATGGGAAAAGATGGCAGCGACGGGACTCGCAGCGCAATTCCTGGCGCAGAAGCCCTTGACGCAGACACTAAATGTCCAACAACAGCAGCAGCCGCCGCAACAGCCGCAACTCCAGGTTGCACCGTCGGCGCCGCCGCCGCCACCGACGCAGACAACAACACCGCCCAATGGGCAAATGATGCCCGGAATGGAGAAGGCGCAACAAACCATTGCGGTACCACGGCCTATAAGAAACCCGAACCCTCTCAGCAATGGCGACTTCAGTCTTCCAGACCATCCTTACAAGAATTGGTACGAGCCACCAACTCGGTTGAGCACATTCAGCTCTACCCACGGCTTTTTGTGATGCATACAATAGGACCAAGTGGGCCATCAAGGAGCGTTGAACACACTTTGACGCAAAACGAGACCAGAAAAACCAGCAAAGCAATTGTTTAATTCTTTTCCTGCTGCATGTACATGTCAGCGGCAACCTAGGGTCGGGGGCCTTGGCCCGGATAAATGGGCGATACAGGATATTTGGGCATTGTTCATAATTTCTTGTCTTTTTCTCTTCTTTTCCGGCGAACTTTCGGAGTTTTCAAAGGGATATAGCATCACGGGCATAAACCTCTAATAGGAGGGTCTTGGTTGTCTCCTGTTGGATAAAGTGGGCACACACATTACTTTGCATCAAAATCAGACACTGGGCTGATCAAGGCGTTGTTATATGCGGGTTTTTAGCAAACGATGTGTGGGTTTTCATGATAATTGTTATTCAAGTATTTCTCTCATCTTGCATTTAAATTTCGCACGATACCTCAATTGTTGCGCCTTCTTTTCTGGCCCTTCTTACGACATGTCGGCTTTGCGGTTATGAGATCAAGGTTCTTCTTATTAGAAAGAGCAATATTATAGTTTTGATCTACCCTGAGAAATACAACGACATGATGCTTGTTATCTCGATCACCATGGCGCTTGCAAGTCGACCTGCGATCATAACCGTATTGGCTGCTGATATTGAAGATATCCAATCGCTATGTAGTTACTACTGATATTGTACAGTTGACGGCTGTACCTACCCAGAAACAAGGCCACCCGCCTTCCGTTTCATCGTCATCCTTCTTATGATATACAGAGAAGAGGATGATGAACTACATCCAGGCATACCCAAAGTCATGGACTTTCCGCGGCCGGACGTCTACAGTCTACAGGTGAGCCCTACCCTCCAGCTTCCGCCTCCGCTTCTCGGCCCGGACTTCCTTCTGGACCTGCGCGGCCTCCTGCACGCTCAGCCGGGTCCCCGTCCTGCCCGCGGGGCCGGCGGCCTCGTCGAACAGCTTCCGGCCGAGCATGTCGGCGAGCCGGATGACGCGGGTGCTGACGGTGGCGCCGTCCCGGCGGTTCTTGCCCTCGCGCCGGGAGCTGGCGATGCGGCCGACAAAGTCCCACAGGCGGCCCTGGGCGAGGACCTCGCCGGTCTGGGCGTCGCGGCGCGGCATCCAGTCCGAGGCGATGCGCAGGCGGGGCGGGACTTTGGCGTCTTTGGACTTGACGGCGTAGATGATGCCCTCTTCTTCAAAGCGCTGGTACGTGTTCTTGATGGTCTCCTTGTTCACGGCTTCAAAGTATGACAGGTCGCCCTGGTGGTAGAGTGTCTTGCCGAGCTATTCACTTGTCAGCAATGTCGAAAACGGTAGATCAACATGCATAGGACTTACCAACTGGGCGCTGTTTTGCGCCTTGGCTACGCCGATCCAGACATCGTCGTCATTGGTCCCGGGAGGAGGCGTCAGACTGATCAAGGACACGGCTGCGAGCCAGCTAGCCTCGATGAAGGGCCATATCAAGAAACAGTAGAAGTCGTAGTTTTCTCGGCCGGCCACGCGCTCCTCGTCTGCGATGCCCACGCTCAGGATGGCATTGTCGTCGCCGCGTCGAAGGCTAATGACCTTGTCATTCTCCAGACCGATCAATGTCTTTTCCAAATTGGCCGCCAATCCGTCGCTCGGGAAGATGAACTCGCCCCTAAAGAGGGACGACAAGAACAGAACCTGATCCCGCAGTTCTGAATAAGGAATCTCTTGATGCGCTGGCCCGCCTCCCTGCTTGACTCTGGTATACATGCTGGCGCTAACAAGTGCTTCAGAGATGAACAGATGAATAGTCATGTTTCGATAGAAAGATAGTTGGAAGCGGTCGACGGCGTAATACGTCGGTTCAACCAGACCGTTGAGAACGCCTACCAAGTCTTTGCCGAGTACCTCGAGCCCTCTGTCGATCACATCTGCCAAGGGGGCATTGCCAAAGTGTGCGACACGGCCACCTTTTACCCTAACTCGTTCGATAAGCCATTCGACTCGGCGCAGTAACTCGGCCTTGCCTACGCCTCGGCCACGGAGTGTGAGGAGCACGGTTCCGATGAGTGCTGTTGGCATCACAACGGATACATCGTTAATGTCGGAAAGAACCTTGTAGCCCATGGTTCGTAGGAGCTTTTGTCGGACCGCGCCAGATTCTGGTGTCTTGGCTGTCAGATCGGATGGCACGTTGGGAATCTTGGTGAGCTGCTCATCGATGTATCCTCTCAAGCTCCAAGGTTCATGGAACCGAACGTCCACCCTACCGAGGCGCAGCGACAGCACTGACGAACCGCCAGTCAAGAAATCTGTCAGGTTTTCCTTCTTCTTTGGTACACCCAAAAGCTCGGTAACGTAGCCTTCGGTCTCGATGACCTTGTCGTACTGTGTGCTGACTGGGCATATCACGGCATCTTCAACCCTCCCAGATAGGATACTATCCATGATGAAACTTAGGATTCCAAACTTGGGAGAAAGAAGTTTTCCCGTCCTAGACCGGCCTCCTTCAATAAAACATTCAAAATTGTATCCGCCTTGCAGCAGGGTATCGATATACGCCTGTACAGCGGTCTGATACAAGATGTCGCTTCCAAATGCTCGCCTGATCCACATGGCTCCGGCATGTTGTAGGAAGCTGCCGACAACAGGAAAGTTAAGATTGTCCCCAGCCACAACGACTGGCAGTGCGAGGCCCAAGCGGTAGCATATCAGCTGCATAGAGACGTAGTCGACGTGGGATCGATGGCTCGGGAGGAAGATGATGCTCTGCTTCTTGGAGGCGGCGGCCTCGGCGACTTTCCTCAATCGAAGCACTTCCTCACTATTAACGTGGATTCCTTGGTGATACGCCCTGGTCAGTAGCTGAGTGCACAGATAATAAGCACCCCTGATGAAGGTTTTGCTCTCGAATTTGCATATCATGTCGTTTGTCAGCTTCTCCGTCACTTCCTGGAGGCCATGCTCAATCGCCGATCGTCTTTGTGCCTTCTTGATGGCGTACTCGGGGTCGGTCTGCTTGAGCCAGCCCTCCTTCTCCTCGAGCTGAAGTCGCATCTCGGCCAACTGTCCTATGCGTGATTGCAAGAGCGGTGCCGAGACCACCGAGTTCTTCATTTGTTCAGAAAACCCAGAGTAGAATATCGGCTGCCCAATCACTCTGTCGTAGGCGCGCCATCCTGAGCCCGAGACGTATAGGGAGACTTCGCGAAGGAATCTAGACACAAGTATAATGAGCCAATATTCATATATATAGGATCCAACATGATCCACCGTGTGACATGACGAACTGTAGGGGCTCTGAGCGAAAGCTCGCCATGTGCTTCATAAGCGCCTCCTCCTTTTCCCCGTCCTGCTGCTGGGGCTCGACGTAGCTTCGCGGCTGCAACGTGATCTGGTCGCCTAGGATCTGGAGATCAGGCGCCGAGTCGCGCGGCGAGTCATCGTCTTGTGCCATGATTCTTATTCGACTTGGGCTGCCTCTGGCCCCGGGCGATCAAGAGCAAGTCCACATCAGACCACTCGCTGGCGCAGGTAGTAAGTGCCGCTGTGGTATGGGTAAGGTTCGCCGAACGAGGCGGGATTGAACAGGACGTCGGCAGGAATCGAGTTTCTGTACGAATGATTGATTGATTATGGTGCTCGATGGAGGCACAATTATCTGAGCTAAAGTGAGGCTGCCACGAACATGCTCAACCATCAACAACGACAGACCGTTGCTGTGTCGGAGGAGCCCTTGACGATTGGCGTCATTTCCCCGGATTCGATCCCTGAGCTTAGCCCAACTTTTGCTGTTAATGCCGAGGTTTTAAGGCATGTGAATCAATTGTAGCGCGCTACGTGGGCGGCCGCCCCCCCCCGCCAAACACGCGCTGGAGCACTTGAGCTTGGGCTATCCCAGTACCCCACTAAAACTTTCTTTCTCCAGGAGCTAAACTTTGGGTTCAGCAAAAAATACTGGACGCAACAAGCTCGAGATGAATATTTCTTGATTTCGCTGTTTGTCCCTTCAATACCTGTTTCTCGACCCGCCAAGCTGGCTTGAACGCGATCGACTCAGAAGCCCACCAGGAGATCATAAAGCAATGGCCTCGAACGGCCCCTCCGTAACGCAGGAATTGCTTGCGCGCGCCCACAGCCCCGACAACGCCCAGCGCATCTTCAGCGACAAGATCCAATACCGGCCGCTCTTCCTGCGACCGAACTCGCCTCCGCCCTCGGAGAACGCCCGTCAAGCGCGCCGCAAGGCCCGCGAGGACAAGAAGCAGCGCGCAAAGGCTCTGAAGCCTCAACCTCTCTCCGCGCGAGAGCGTCGCAAACGCGGCTTGTACGATGTCCCCAAGGCAGGGCGCAAGTTTGAAATCTTCAAGCCCCTGAACCGCCTCTGGAATGGGTACATAAGGGAGATCCTGGGCAGCGAAATACACTCTGGAGGCCAGGGCGCATCGGCGAAACTGGCCGCCGCGGATTACCATGGCGCCTACGTCGAGGTGTGTCGAAGTAGGAACCCTGGTAGAGTGGGCATACAAGGCATTGTGATCAAGGACACGCGCTTCACCTTTGAGATCATTACAGAAAAGAATCAAGTCAAGCTTGTCCCGAAAGAAGGAACGACGTTTCGAATCCAGGTCCCCTTGGACGACGAATGTGTCGACGAGACCAGCGACGGCACGAGGAAGCAATTCAAGTTTGAGGTACTTGGCGATCAGTTCCAGTACCGGCCGGCAGACAGAGCAAATAAGAAGTTCAGAGCTCATTACCTGAAGCTGCTGTGAGGGACCACGGCAGAGGGGCAAGCCGTCCTTTTTTCCACGACCCCCTTCTTCGTACGAAGAAGTAGCTCGAGCTTCAGTTTTGGCGCATCTTCACTTTCAGATGACAAGCAATAAAGCAGAGACAGCCTAGTCGACTGGGCAGCACCCGACACGGTTCGCAGTATCCATCAAATGGTGGAACCTGAATGAGTGGCGTACCATCTTCGCCCTTCTACGTGGTTGGAATCGGATGTCCTATGAACCATTCATCCGAAAGCAAAAATCAGGCGTCTGATTGTTCAGAGGAATGGCTGCTGCTGAAATCGTAATGCGACCCCCGAAGCAATCATTTAGAGGTGGAACGAGAATCACCCATGACACAGATCATAGGCCATGGCCTCCTGGATATAAGAAAGCCTTTCGCCAAGTTTTTCCTGTAATGATGGAGAGCTTGCTGAACGAAAGTCGGATATTTCAAGATCAACAAGGACCATAGAAGCCATGATAGCGACACATGGGATCAGCGTCAGCTCACGAGCATGACGAGATGTTCGGCCTGCAGAGAGGGACAAAACGTCGCTTAACCCGCGGATCTGATCCGGCAGATAAACGATCTGCGGTGGACCTGCGAATAAATCACATCACATGAAAACTGCCCACATGACGTTCAAGATCGACGAACAGCTTAGAATTTCTTGCAGCTGGCATTCCGTTCTTGCAAGTGTTTCCGGTGAAACAAACATCACGTACATACAGCGACTCGTTGGACCCATTTGATCAGGAATTAAGCATTCGAGTTGAGCGGCGCTGTTACGTCTTCCGGGTGCGCCGCCGGTAAGCTTAAACCATCGGATCCGAGTGGATATGGTAGATCGGACGCGAGATGGGATGGTACAAGACTGCCTCGGGATGACGCGATTGTCTCCACGGCCTGCACTGTCATATAACCAGTCATGCGATGCCCACGTTGTGAGGCCCCTTTGTCTAACGAAAGACGTCGATATTGAGGTATCATTCTGAACTCTATGTTTAGGATCTGGGACAATTGCCTGGCTCGGACAGAGGACCCGGGATCGAGTGGAGATCCGGGTTTCGCCTTGGTGAACCACTTGGAAATCATTGCCCTCATTGGTCGCCGCCGCCCTCCATGTTTAAATCAGCAGACAAGTTAGGGACACAAGAAATGGCGCGCTAGAGGGCAGATGTAGGCGTATAGACTGGCCAGTGCGCGCCATTTCTTGTGTCTACCACTTGGCAGAGGGCGATGCCGGGTTCCCACCTCCCTCTTTCGGGGCATCGAGATCCGATACCTGGTTTCCGTCTGGTCTGGCTCCGCCCGGCACCATGTGAAGGGAACTGCTTTTGATCGACTCTTTATCAGCAGCCATCAAGCTCATTAGCCTAGACACACGAGCCCGCCAATGACACTCGACGAACCGACGGTCTACGTATTCAACCATACAGCACCCACCTGCAGACGACTTAAGCGAGTCTTGGCATTTTGCGGAAGGTATCGAGGCTGGAGGGCTCTTCATCATCTCTTCATTACAACACACACGACCAGTTTTGCCTGGAACAGACCACGACAGTTTCAAATTGCACACATGACGTGCTCGCTGGCAATTACCAGAAAGAGTAAATGTCTTGGCAAGAAACATACTCTCAGAACGCCACGAACAAAACATCGGATCTCTTATCTCGCCCGCTCCCAAAGGCGGGGTGAATATGGAGGTTCTGAGGCTCTCCAGTCTCGGTCCTCGATATATGATATGGCTGCCGACTATAGCAGGACAGGGGTGCTCGACGTACCTGCATGGCTCGTTACCTTGATCCACTGTCGAGCCAAGCTTTCATATCCTATGAGGTCTGTCACAAGCTTGTAGTAGATTAAATACCTTGGCTCCGCGTCAGCTTTTAGGCTAGAACTCGCTACACCAAGACTATAGGCAAGTGTGCGAATGGTAACTCGACTCTGCGCAACCCGCCAACGAGTTGGAAACCTATCAGGTCGAAGCAAAGGCATTGACTTCTGCTATTCTGGGAACTTGGAGGCTCTTGGCCATGTGGTCAAGAAGAAAAATCAATTGGGACACCAAGACCTCGATGCTCGATATCCGAGCCGGATTGTGGGTGGATGGGGGCCCTTTGTCGTAAGTCGGATTCAAGAGCTCCCTGCGAGCTTCCCGATCGGGACCGCACATCAACACATGCCACGCATAACACTTGCCTATTATGCCTCCCCATCCCGGAACCTTCACAGATTTTGATCATGAGGGGAGCCGAAAAAAACTGAGAATTATCTCGCGTCTTGGGAAATTGGCTGGCTGTCATTAGTGCCTGGGGTTCGCATATATACATCAACATGACATCCCGAGAAGTTCAAGTCTTGGCACTCATCCATCACCACTTTACAGGTCTGTCTCTCGTTCAGCTTGTATAGCCGTGTGTGTGTGGCATCGTGGCCAGCAACTAGAGTGGTGTCCAAACTGCAGTAGAAAGAGGGAAAAGCACAAGAGAAGATGAAGTGGACCGGCAAGAGCAGTCTCGCCCTCCTGGCGGGCGCCCTGCCCCTGAGCGCGGCCATCAACAACTGCCCGCTCGACGGCCCCGTGTTCCCCAAGCCGACCAAGCTGTCGACGCTGCCCATCATTAAGGAGGCCGTGGCGAACCTGACGGGCTACTTTGAGCAGTGGAACGCCAACTACTCGGCGACGGGCAACTTTTCGTACTCGGTGCAGATCTTCTCGGCACACGAGCAGGATGCCCTCTTCTCCTACTCGCACACCGCGGCCAAGCTGGCCAAGATCAACCACCCCGGCGTCGCCACGGTCGACGAGAACTCGGTGTTCCGCCTGGGAAGCTTGACAAAGGTCTTCACCGTATACAACATGTTGCTGAACGCCGGCGATGAGATATGGAATGCGCCAATCACCAAGTACATTCCCGAGCTGGCGGCCATGGCGGCCAATTCGTCGTCGACTTCCAATCCTGTTGCGAACATTGCCTGGAACGACGTGACCATTGGGTCATTGGCTACGCAAATGTCTGGAATCCCCAGAGATTGTAAGTCGACCCGGGTTTCTATTTTGATGCATTCAAGCCATTCCTAACCATATCCTAGATGCCTTGCTTGGTGAGGTGAGCCAGCAGGACTCGACCAAGGCCAGGGTCGTGCAGCTCGGATTCCCACCTCTGCCCGAGGCAGACCTGCCGCCTTGCGGTGATACGCCTCTATGTACCCGCGCACGTGAGTTGCCTAGGATGCTTTCAGATGTGACCAAGCTAACAATTTTCCAGAGTTCTTTGCTGGAATGAGCAAGTTCGCGCCGTCTGTGGGTACCTTTCAGACACCGACATACTCGGATATTGGATTTCAACTGCTGTAGGTCTCCGAAAAGAAACAAGCAATCATTTGGTGGCTGACCGTATGTGTAGGGGATACGCACTGGAGGAAATCACCGGCAAGGATTATCAGAGTCTGCTCCAGGACACCGTCTTGACGCCGCTTGGTCTCAATGGCACATTCTACACGAGACCCGACAACGCACTGGGAGTCATTCCTGGTAATGCCAACCTGACCCAGTGGAACTTTCAGCTGGGCGATGAAGCTCCGTAAGTCCAGACCAAGCACCCCTAAGCCGAAAAGTGCTCTCCTTACTGATAATTCGTCTTCCAGTGCTGGCAACATGTACTCGACCGCAGCCGATCTGGCCAAGCTCGGCCGCGCCATCCTCAACTACAAGCAGCTGTCTCCGGTCGTGACCAAGCGCTGGCTGAAGCCGTTCGCCTTCTCTTCCGACCCCAAGGCGAGCGTCGGAGCGCCGTGGGGCGTCCGGCGCATCCCGCTCGGCCCCGAGTACCGCGAGACCACGGGCTACAACAAGGCGGGCGGCATCGGCAGCTACATGGCGGCCTTCATCCTGATCCCCGACTACGACGTCGGCTTCTCCATCATGATCGCCGGCGACATCCCGGGCAACACCAACTGGGACATTGCCGACATCCTGGGCAACACGTTCGTGCCGGCCGTGACGGCGGCGGCCAAGAACCAGGCGGCGACCAAGTTCAACGGCGTGTACGCGGCGCCGGCCAACGTGACCAACGGCGGCAAGCTCAACCGCCCGCTCAACTCGTCCATCACCATCGAGACGGACGCCAAGCCGGGCCTGTCGGTCAGCAGCTGGATCAGCAACGGGACCGACTTCCGCAACAACGTGGTGGCGCTGCAGCTGACGTACCAGCCGACGACGCCGTCGATCCGGCTGTACCCGGGCGGGCTGGTGACGGACCTGGCGTCGGGGGCCAAGGAGGTCAAGTTCAAGGCCATCTTCGAGGACCTGGCCGTCGCCCAGCAGGTCGACAAGATGTTCAGCACCGACTGCGGCTCCTGGGTCGGCGTCGAGAGCGTCCTGTACGCCAGCACCAGCGCCGACGACCTCATCTTCAACCAGGACGCCGCCGGCAACGTGCAGAGCATCACCATCCCGTCGCTGAGGATCACCATGCCCAAGGTCTCGTAGTCGCAAATGACTCGAGAAGCGAGAACTGAGGCTGTATAAGTAGTAAGATGGGGGGCAAAGCATACCTACCTGCCCGACGAGGATTACTCATATTATTGTACATATTTTGTAGGGGAAGTTTCTGTTCATCTGTGGGACCATCAAAACGAATACCGTGGAATCTGAAGTCAGCCTGTCAATACATTTTACTTTTTGGATGTAAAAAGAATTTGCTTGTGTCGAGTGGCAATTTCTTGTATTAAGAGTCGTGCATGTCCTTCCGTATTTATTGTGTGAGTAAAAGGAAGTGAGGAAAGTTGCCATGAGCCGATTGATATGGATGTATGCAATGGCTCAACCCGTACCCTACCTGAGATTGAACGCAAACCGGGGAAAGCAGATAAATAAAGACCATCTTCCAAAAGGTCTTTCGACTATGTCAAAGAATTGTATACACCTTAAGACTGAGTATACAATTGAAAGAAGTTTCTGGTCAGCACAGGGCGAAGTTAAGGTTGGATTGTACCTGGCAGCTAGGTAGGCACAAATAGTGGCGGAGCTACCCGCTGAACCCCTGCTAGGGAGGGAAAAGTTGCCTTGAACGGCGCTGTCGTTGGTCGAGTAGCGCATGCGACGTCAGAGCTCCCAAGCTCTGCCAATTCTGTCGCTGATTTGGCTGCTACAATATCAATACTGCGTCAACCTGCAACTATTCCCAGGCCACCCGGGAAACAGAACGAGAAAACATGTCGACACCAACACCCAACGAGTCGCGGTTTCAGGCGCAGAACAAGACGACACAGGAGCGCATCTCGACAAACACGGTCGGCCTCGTGACGCACGCCGACTTTCGTAAGCGCCGCGCCGAGGTCCTCGAGGCCCAGGAGCGCGAGGCCAGCGGCACCCCCATCGACAGGTCCCTGACCGCGACGCCCGATCCTTCCACTTCCTCTGCTGCCGTCGCCGACGCCGCCGCCGTCAAGTTCAAGAAGCAGGCCAAGAAGCGCAAGGTCGCCAAGCTCAGCTTCGACGACGACGACGAGGACAACAACGAGGACGGCGCCGGCGAGGACAAGGAGCCCGTCAAGGCAAAGTTCAAGGCCAACGCCGGCGTCTCGGTCGTGCCGCGGGCCGTGACCAAGGCGGCGCTGCGGCGCGACGCCGCCGAGAGGGAGGCTCTGCGCAAGGAGTTCCTCGAGAGGCAGGAGATTGTCAAGACGACCGAGATCGCGATCCCCTTTGTCTTCTACGATGGGTCCAACATCCCCGGCGGCACGGTGCGCGTCAAGAAGGGGGACTTCGTCTGGGTCTTTCTCGACAAGAGCCGCAAGGTCGGCGCCGACTTGGGCGTGGGCGACAAGGCCAACGCTCGTCGGGAGTGGGCGAGAGTTGGAGTGGACGACCTGATGATCGTGCGCGGTAATATTATAATTCCTCATGTAAGTGTTGTTTTCTTGGTTGATTATTTTGATTTACTATCTACACTGAACGGAAGAATGCAGTGGCTGACTAGACACACGACAGCATTACGACTTCCTCTATTTCATCATGAATAAGACCATGGGACCCAACAACAAGCGCCTGTTCGATTATCTCAACGAGGCGCCACCTCCGAGCAAGCCCGACGACACACCATATGACCCCCTGTCGACCGCAGCCAGCAAAGCAGCCAAGGCAGCCGAAGATATGAGCAAGCTGGAAGGCGCTTCCGGTGACCCGACGTACACCAAAGTGGTCGACCGTCGGTGGTATGAGCGGAATAAGCACATCTACCCGGCCAGCATGTGGCAAGAATTCGACCCGGAAAAGGATTACAACCAGGAGGTGCGGCGCGACTTGGGCGGCAATACGTTCTTCTACTCGTGAAGAGCCTTGGCGATAACGGCATTATTGCGCTTTGCAACCGTTTCCGTTGCTTTCATGTCGGCTTTACCGACGGAAAGCCAGTGATCACCAGGAATAGATCAGACCAGCAGACGTGACCCACGCCGGTCGTTCACAGCTTCATTATCCTCATGCCGTGGCGCAGAAGACCGGCTTGAGATTCTTGCGCAGCCATTGTCGCGCAGAGCCTTTATTGGCGTGGTTGTCATGCGCTTGAGGACTTGTGCTGTAGTGGCATCAAGACTCCAAGCATGAGAAACTCTGTTGATCCCAGTGGAAGATGACGTTGACACTGAACTAGGTCAATAACGTATTCGCGGTCTGCTTTGGATTGAGGCTGACTTACCGAGAATATCAGAGTGCCCTGCTCTTCAGCCAGCACAGGTATAACAAGTCACAATGACGGCCAGGGCCAATAGCCACCAGCCCGGCCAGAACATCATGACGCATAGAACGTTGCCGCAACCGAGAATAAATGTAAAGAATTCCAACTCGAGCTTCTTCCGTAGGCGCCTCACTTGCGTGGATTCCCAAACTGCCAAGGCCGCATTCTTAGACAGCTGCGCCGTGTTGGCCAGGACGCTCCTGGATGCCATGAAGGCCTGCTGGGCGACGAAGAAACCCGAGCACGCAAGTTGTGCGACGACGATGCGCGACTGTGCGGCGGTAAAAATCAACAAGCTGCTGAGCAGCTGTAGACACTGAGATGCGTATTCTATAATCGGCTCGGGAGCGTTGTGTTTTCTTCGGGCGCCTTGATCATGTATGCCCAATCCGCCCTTTTTGGGCGTAGACATGATATTTATCTTTAGGGGCTCCATGGTTGTTAACAGAAGATAGTAATAACAATAAAAAGAATTTTGTTTGTTTCAAAAGGTGCAGTGTAATTCAATGCCTGTTTAAATAAAAGAAAAATCGTTATCCTTTTTCCACTGTCCGTTCGCAATAGGAGGAGGATCCCATCTCTCCTTAATAGATAAAGAGAAACCCCGACGACCCCCGGCCACCACCTATAGTGGGGATGGCCTCAAATCAATCAGATCGAAGGGCCGAGTCTCGTGAACATTCCAGCACCTTTGCCGTTGCCCGAGCCTGGGGATCCACCCAATGATGCGTTCAGTGGTCAGAATTGACAGAAAAAGTTATCAGTGCCACTATGCCCGGCCAAAATGCCCCGGACACCCCCTGGACAGTTTAGTTTTGGGAATTGGGAAACATGCTCTCAGATCCCCATTCGGCAATTGCGCAACGAGGCAGCAGATTGGTCTTTTCCTATTTGTGCTTGCTACCGAGTATACGCAGTACCTAGTGACTAGGTTACGGCTGGTTTCGCGAGAGGGAAGAAACATGGGGTCATCGCGAGCGACGTCATTGGTGTTTGAACTTCTTCCAGGCGTCGTTTTTTTTTTTCTGTCACTGTCACATGGGCAAGATCGGGGGTGGGGCGCTGGGGATTCCACGCTGCCAATGCTGTCATCGGCTGGGGAATTCCTGGACCTGACTAGAATTTTTCCCACGATCGTCCCCAGAAACTCGCGATGGATTGAGAGTTCCAGCACGGACGCCGAGGTGACGAGCCTATTCGCTCCGGCCGAGGTCGAAAAAGGCTTGTCTGGACGTCTTGTTATTATCGTTCTAGACTCTTGATTCAATGCCCTGCTGATCTGGGTAACACTCCCTCCCTCTTCCATATTGACTCCTACACTCTGAAGACGACCCCGCCATGCTCGTTTGTGACCATTGGCAACCCCGCGATTCATGTTTGCTCGGGGGGTCGCAGAAATGCAATGAAACAGAACCGCAGCGCAGACCCGGTGTCGTCGGGACGGGAACCAATTGGCCCGTGGGAAACCATGGACGGCGACATGAGCCTCTGGAACTCGTGCTGCTGAAGGAATATAATCCATCAACGTGTCTGCGCGAGTATTGTGATTGGTCCTCTGAAGAGTAACATGGTGCGCTCACTAGTCAGTCGAAAGAGCTGTGATAGGCCGAATAGGTTATCAGGTCAGCGAGCGGGTGATAGAGCGCATATGCATTGCGGCCTGGGTGGGCGGCGCGATGACTCGCCATTGGTCTGATGGAAACAATACGGATGAGATATAAAGGTTCTTATCATACAAACGAGACTTGAGGTGGAGCTGAATACGGCGAGGCGAGGTTAGTATACTCGAATACGTCCAGCTACTCATACTGGAAGCTCCAGAGACGTGTGCTGAATTCCGCGTGGTGATTCGCTCAGGGAACTATCACAGCATCTCTGGGTTGCATAATGCAGCTTCGTACAACACATGAAAACTGAATCATTTGGTAATGGCATCGCGTTCGGAAATACTGACCCGATCAATAAGATGAAGCAGGTGACCTGAGTACAAGAGAGAACAACTGAAGCGCTGCTGCCACTAGCATGGGTGTATTGTATTATTATCAAGCTCTGATCTGCTTATAGGCGCATCGCCAGACAACCAAAGCCGTGTAGAGACATCCGGCTACTGGGATGTCATCGGAAGCACAAAGCTCGCTGAATCGGACTGCTCTTAACAGGGCTTGGCATTGTTGATTCCACATGATCACACACCTGACCCTTTTGGCTGCCATGCAGTTCGAGCCGATGGTTATCAGGGTGCGCTCCATGCCCACCAGCATAACAATTGCGTGCCATCTTCAAGGCGACATTGTTGCACGCAGATCGGCGTCCATCAAGGCAGACTGATTGAGTGCCTTTTGCCAACGCCGAGCCAGGTAAAAGGGTCTAGTAGGCAGCACTGAGGGTATATCGGCGCAGTAGAGTCTGGGGAAAATCCAATCGGCGACACTCATCACCAGTTCCCACGGCCACGACGTCCTCGGCCGCCAAAGTTGCCACGACCCATACCTCCTCCTTGATCGTAGCCATAGCCTTGACCTTGCTGGTTTCCAAAGCCTTGAGCGCCACCAAAGTTCTGGCCCTGGCCTCCCTGACCAGAAGCGCCTCCAGCGCCTTGCATGCCTGCGAACATGGCCGAAGGATCCATCTGGCTCGGGTCCATTCCGGATTGCATCATCTGCTGCATCATTTGCTGCATCTCTGGAGGCATACCGTCCATTCCTTGCATACCGGGCATACCGCCGGCACCACCGCCAGGCATGCCTCCCATCATCATCATCTGCATCTCCTCCATCATCTTCTTATTGTTCTGGGCGATCGCATCCGAGCTGTATTCTCCACGCATGCCGTCCTGCTTGGCCGCGTAGAGTGCCCAGGTGAACTCGTCAAATCCATAGTTGAAATAGTCGCTAATGTCGGTGCCTGGCTTGCGCCATGGCTTGTCGTTTTCGGGCAAGTCTGAGATACTGTCAGTATACACATGCCAAGTCATTTGTGTACCGTCCGAACGGCGTCCGAACGGGGACTGGCAAGTAGCGTACCTTCGTCAATGTTAACTTGTGTGATTGGCTTTCCAGTGCCTTTGTGGATAGGTATCACATTGACATCAATCTTGGAGGTCGAGACAGCCGGCAGCTCTGCACCAGATGCGGGACTGGCCTCTTCCTTCTTGAGGGCGGGCTTCACCGTGGCGTCGCTCGACGTAGTCCGCTGTGGAATGTTTCGAATGTCGCTGTACTTTGATTGGGTCGGCGGAGGGGCTTGTGTGCCATCTTTTCGCTCGGTGATAATATCGATGTCCTGAAGATATGTTAGCAGGGAGAACAAAGATATGAAGTCGTGGCGCACTGACCGAGTCGTCTTCGTCCATCTCAGCGCCCTCGTCTTCTTCCTCGCCCTCTTCTAGGTCCTCATCGTGCTGTGCGACGGGCGGCGCATTGGAGCTCGCTTGCGCCGCAGGAGCCTGAGTGGTTTCCAGCTCATCGGGCGCGTAGAAATCGTCGTCGTCGTCGATATCCATTGTAGCTTCTGACATTCGAGAAGTTGTGTGTTTTGATTCGAGACGAGAAGGGAAGGCCGAATGGAAGGTCTGCTCTCAATGGCAAGGCTGGAATTCAGTGACAGTAGATGCAGTTTCTAGCGGGTCTCAGAACGATAGGAAACTCTGGGGGTTCTCAATGCTCAGAGGGGGCTAAGGTAGCAGCTCGCTTTCTAGGCCAGTCAGATCAGCTGTAGTGGACCTGGGCCCGAGCTCCACCCCCCTAGCATCCAGTTTCCTTTCAGTTTGTCAACAGAAGCCTGCGGGCCCCGGGACAACGCGACCTTCCCCCCAGGAAAAAAAGTGATAGCTCGAGGTGATTATGAGACAAGGCTGACAGCAACCACGTTCATTGGCACATTCAACCAACAACAACTTCGGCAACTCACATTCCAAACGACACTCCTTGCTTCATAGTACGTACCAAGGACCGTCGACAATCGATCATGGCTCTTGCTAGGTCTGCCAGCGGCCCAGGAGGGTTGAGTATCAACACCTCTTCTGCCAACTTGTTGTGAGTACTGGATGTTCTTTTTGCTGTCTGGCGATCTGCTGCCACCGATCCCGAGCCATGGACAAATCCCTTCAAAATGATTTCAACGACCTGGTGGCTCGGTTCAATGCCAGCTCTGTGCCCAAGGGGCAACTCGCTCTACCTGGTGCTCCAAAGGCTGCTCCTACGCTTGATAGCATGCAGCAGCAGTTGGCCGCAGCGAAAGCAGCATTGCTGGCGAGCCTTCCACCAAAACAGAGAGAAGACTTGGCGCGAAAGCATTTCGGGAAAAGTGCTAACGAGGTAATCGCCAGTGGAAGTGCCAGTGCAGCCCCAGCAGCAGGCGGCCTCTTTGGCACCGCATCGCAACCTCAGACTACACAGCCTTCGACGGGTTCGGGCCTCTTCGGTAATGCTACCTCGGCGGCACCCAGCACCGGCGGTCTCTTTGGCAACGCGACTGCCAATGCACAGCCAGCTCAGCAAGCTGGATCGACCGGCACACCTGCACAGCCGTCGACAGGAGGGGGTCTGTTTGGCGGGTTGAACAGCAACACCACCCAGAATACCCAACCGGCGGCTGGTGGCGGACTCTTTGGGAACAACACTGCGAGCGCCGCCCAGCCGCAGCAGCAGCAGCAGCAGCAGACAGGAGGACTATTCGGATCCAGCACTGCAAACAATGCCCAACCACAACAGCAGACGGGAGGTCTGTTTGGAGCCAGCACTACAAACAATGCTCAACCGCAGCAGCAGACTGGAGGTCTGTTTGGCGCCAGTACTCAGGCTGCTCAGCCTGCCCAGAACACTTCGGCATTCGGCTCATCGATCCTGGGAGCAGGAAACCAGCAGAACAACAACGCATTGTGAGTACTTGTTCAATCAACTAGGATCTGCTGCCAAAGATGCTAACAGTGCTCGACTTTTCAGCTCAACATTGGGTGCTCAATCCACAAATCAACAGACTGTTCCTGGTGTGCGGATAGATCTGTCCAACGTTCGCGGAACGACGCGTTTCAACGACCTTCAGGAGGATTTGCAAAAGCAGATTGTTTGGCTCGATGACCAGATCCAATCCTACATGAACCAGAAGCAAGAGTTGGACGCCTTTATGCCAGGTCACGGCGACATGCTGTCAAACATTCCCAATGATGTTAAGTTTGTCCAAATGAAGCATGACGGTGTCCAGGGCGCTCTTCGTTCTGACGCCGACGCCATTGAGTCTGTCAAGCTCCTATACCAGCAGGATGTAGACAACGCCAGAGTCATCTTCAGAGCTATCGACAACCTGAGGCTTCCCCAGCAATACCACACCACTGGTCTATGGTCCTCACGAGCGCAGGGGGCTTCTGCCCATTCCGAATCTGATGGCACGGAGATCGTAAACTTCTTTTCCAAGACGGCCGGCGATATGGACGAGCAACTACAGCGTTATGAAAGGAACCTGACCGAGATCGAGGTTCACATGCACGGTATCCAGGGTAGTCTGATCGAGCAGCTTCAGCGCATGATGGCTACGAAGAACGGCGGGCCATCTCCGAGCGATGAGAAGATTGCCGAGCTTGGAGCCGTCTTGCGTGATTTCGAGCAGAGCATTCTGGAAGTTGCGCAACAGGTCGGTGGCGCCCGCGAGGGTATGACACGCCTGCAGCTTGGGGATTTCCTGCCAAGTCACCACTCGCGCAGCGGTGTTTATTGAAAGGACGATCTGCTTTTAAATGGAAACCGATGAATGGTTGGAGTAATTAGTGAATAAGGCGTTGATACCCGGAATATGGAAAAGATAGCATCTGTAAAGGGCGTTTCGGACAGGTCGGGTGCGCCTCGGCGCTCTGCGATTATGACATGTAGCAATAAGGCCATGAATTCAGCAGGCCTCTGCCGGTAAACCTGTATTTATGCTGACCATTTGCTTCTTGGTGGTTCTCAACGAGCATCCTTCATATATTTTCAGATGAACTGTAATGACGTATTTACAGTTGTGTATGATTGTCCAAACATATTATCACCGACACTGATTTCTTTGGATATATCCTCCACTAAGTTGTTCTGTATCGTCTATCATAAGTCTATGTCTAACTTGGACATGTAACATTTCTCGTCAGAGATTGGCAAGCGCCAATATCGCAGAATGAGCACCACGTAACCATTCAGTGTGCGAATCTGAAATCCAGCCGCCGGCTGCCCTGAATCTTGGTCACCCTGCGGTACTCGACCTTTTCCTCCTCGGTGAGCACGTTCCACTCGGCCTCCTTCTGGCGGTTCCGGCACACATAGTAGAGCTTGGTCAGAAGGAAGACGAGGACGGAGGCGATGTTGACGAGCAGCAGCGCCGAGTTGCCCCGCCGGTACAGCGGCTTGTCGTCGTCGCGGTACACGTAGGCCGAGAAGACGGAGCCCGTCTGCACCGACATATTGTACAGCGCCGCCGACACAGTGCGGGTGCCGACGTTGTTGGAGTTCTTCGAGGTCCATCCGACGAGGATGGCGTCTGGAATATGGGTGTTCATGTCAGTTGACATCTTGCAGTTTTACGGGACTAGAGGAAGAGCAGAGACCGAGTCCAGCACTTACGGCAATATGGGTAGGATAGGAGGACCATGACCAGTGCATAACTGCCCCAGGCATTCTCGAATGTGCCGTCCCAAAATCTCAAAGCAAAAATACACGGGAGCGTCCAGATGGGCTGGAGTATGGCTACAAGGGCTCGCTCGTTCAGCCATTCCGATAACCGTGTTATAAAGAGAAGATTGCAAATGTGAAAAACATCCTATTTTATTTCATCAGCATTGTCTAATTTCCGCCTATTTCGCCAAGGCTCAATATGTCACTTACCGCAGGGATAGTCAGCAGATTGGTTTCCAGCACACTGAATCCCATGCTCCTCAAAATCAAGGTGATATACGTCTTGGGCGGGCTCTGCGGGATATAGGCGACGAGCCCGATGACGTACAGCGGCCACAGGTCGAAATCCTTGAGGGCCTCCCACAGCTTGCGCGGCGTCAGGGCCTCCCGGTTGTGCATGTCGCCCTTGCTGGGGTCGTCCCGCAGCACCCGATTGACCACGATGGCCTCCTCCCGCGGTGTGAACCAGCCGTCGGGCCGGAACCACGTCTTGGTCTGGACGGCGGACGCGGGCATGCGGAAGAAGGAGGCCACGCCGACGGCCAGCGTGATGGCCCCCTCCACCAGGAACAGCCACCGCCAGCCCTCCCACCCGCCCACACCGCGGAGGCGGAGCAGCACCGAGGCCAGGAGGGACGTCAGGATGCCCGTCACGGACAGGGTGGTCCAGAAGTAGGACAGCCGGATGGGCAGCTCGCGGGACGTGTAAAAGTAGGAGAGCCAGAGGACCAGGTCGGGGATGAAGCCGCCCTCGAGGAAGCCGAGCAGGCCCCTCGTGAGCAGGAACGTGCCGCGGCCGGCGAGGAGGCACTGCGAGATGGCGACGAGCGACCACAGCACCATCTGCGCGGGGATCCAGCGGTCGGGGCCGAGGGCCTTGGAGACGAGCTGGGACGGCAGCTCGGCGAGCAGGAACGAGACGAGGAAGACCGAGTTGCCGCGGTTGTAGTCGTCGGTGCTGAGGCCCAGGTCGTCGAGCATGTTGTCCGACACGGCCTGCCCCAGGTTGTTGCGGTCGACCTGCAGCCCGAAGAACATGACGCACGCCCACAGGCACACCCTCCAGTCGAGCTTGCGCACCAGGTTCGCCTCCTCGCGCCGCGACCACGTCAGCGCCGGGTCGAACGCGTGCCGGCACTCGTACTGGCAGCCCTCGTAGACGCCGCGCCAGTGCTCGGCCGTCTCGGGGTCCAGGAACGGGTTGCCGTCCCGGGGCCGCTCAAAGTCCTCGAGCACCACGTCCTCGATCAGCAGCGCCGCGGACGCCGCCGTGGGACTCGCGCTCGGTGAGGAGTCCGTCGAGCCATAGCTGTTCTTGCGCTCGTCCGGGTCCTTGGACGATAGGGGCTCGTAGGACATTTTTGGTACAAGCTGAGACGCCCGGAGACCGTGCCGTCGAGACTCGATGTTACCTGTTCAACCTGCAATGAAATTAGAAGGATTTATCCCAGCTGCCGTTGTCCCTAGGGATGCCAGTCGCCTGCGAACTTGGATCTTTCAAGAAAATCAGAAAAAGAGTCACAGTTCGCGGCCCTCAGGCCCGGGAGGGCAGAGCCGTCTAATATGTCTTTATTCGAGAGAGTGATCTTTGGAGGGGTGGGCTGCTTGCCAGATGGCGTGCTCGAACGTGCTACTCGCTACACGCGTCTGAGCTGGCTGCCAGCGTGGAGGATTTGCAGATCACACGGGAGAGGGAACACATATTAAGCGGGACCTCGGAGGAATCGCTGGCAACCAACACCACTAGAATTCCCCGAACTGCTCGGCTTTTGGTATATGGGACGAACAACTCCATAGCTGATAGACGGGTTGGACAGTGGTTGTTGGTTTAAGGTCCGAAACACCAATGTGTGAATGGGGGCGGGGGATCAATCAGCTGGGCGATTGTGAATGCCAGCCATCGATCACGACATTTTAGCGGTGTTTGTCGGATGCGCAGCCAATCAGCACGGAAGTCTTGGGCCGCGGGCAACTTTCTGGAGAGAAGTGGTGTCACCATGGTCAACGATTGATGGGTGTGTCCTTTTCATGTCATTTCTATTTGCATTTTCAACTTATATGGCGAAGGCAACACAAGATAAGGAATGCAAGCGAAAAGTGGCAAGACTGTATGGGCAGACATGCGACCGCCAATGAGCAACTTGAATCATGTCGTTCTTAAGGCTATACAAAACGAACGATCCAATATGTAGATAGCAAGAATACATTCATTGCAATGTTTTTCTTCTGGGGTGTTGTGATCAAACATGAACAGCGAAGTATGACAGGTCACGACTACTGTATACAGATTATAATACTCTGTAGTACTGACGCCAAGAAGCGGGTTCGACTATAGATTTACTTATCAGGTCATACTCTATACACTTTGTATAATGGATCATTTACGTAATCGGCAGACTCAGTTCTATTTTTGTTTTCTGGCTATTCTATGTTATCGGACGGCTCGTACGCCTTACTCGTCACACGATAATACTAGTGACTCTGTGCAGTGAATCTGTACCGGATAGTCGTAACGACTACGAACCGCCTTTACTGAAACAAAACTGCACCACAGGCATCAAAGTGTTGCTTTCAAGGTCATGATGAATCTTTTAAAATGAGCCTCCATTGAGTCTGAAGGACGAGTGCATGAGACGGGATGGGCCAATAAATCTATTCAACACAGCTAACCTTAACTGATTGCTTTTCATGGTTCGGTTGCGAGTTCCCGACTGTAGGGCTTGACTCGAATAGGAATTGGTCGATTCATCGTCCGATTCATTCGTTAGGCTAGGTATTACAAGCATACTGCTATTCGTTGGATGGCGGTGAGAACCTGTAATATTACATGCGCATGGGGGAGGAGCCGATGTGACTTTGGCATAGTCATGTCTTATCAGAGGCTGGCCGAGGCTGGGATATATATACTCACGCAGAGAATACAAGCGCCCATCTCGCAGATTCATTCCATGTCCAGCACAATCTTTTGTAAGTCACAAGACTGGCCACTTGGGGCAATTCCACCATTATCGGAACATCAAGCGAAAGATGCAAGATTACTGACGATATAGCGGATACTTTACTGGGTTCGGGCGGATCTGCGTCCCCGACATGCTGCAGGCCAGAGGCGGGGCACCGCTGACAGGGGCCTTTTGGTAGGGGTTAACGCTGCAGCGGATTACCTGGAATAGAATAGGAAGGACCCTTGGAGTTTCAGTTGAAGCTAGAAAACCAATCCGATCCCGAATCTCGACCTTTCTGCACTCTCTTTTTCTTTTTTTGCGCGGTTTGTTCTTTTTACAACCTCTTCTCTTTTTTCTGCCCGCGCGCGTGACCTGAATGTTTATCTTCTAGAGTTTGCCCTCTCCTCCCGCTGTCACTCCGAGCTTCCCACCAGCTTCGCGGTCTTGGTGAACAAGATGGCAGCAGCAGCAGCAGCAGCAGCAGCAGCAAAACCCGCCAACGGGAGAGGAGCCCAGGAGGAGACGACGCCTCTGCTGAGCAATGGCAGTCGCACTGGAAATGGCGCCGGCTCGGCATCTGGCACGGCGGAAGCCCCGGCTGACGGCAAACCAGCGGCCGCCACGACGGATCGATGGCAGCACATCGCGACGCCAGAGATGCGGCTGATGATGGCCGCATTTCTCATCACGGTCGGATTGTGTTTTACTCAGGTGCCGTACGTATGATACGCATACACATATATGCGCGGCTGTTTTCTGCGTCCGCCTTCAATCGGCTACTTGTATGGGATGCAAATTGGCAAAAACTAATCTACTCTACAGCATTCTCTATGCCTTTAAAAAGATGGCCTGCGAAGACTTTTACGAACACGCAGAGCCGTATACCGGAGATCGGGACCGATGTAGCAGACCCGAGATCGACGCCTCCATCGCGAGACAGGTCATGATCCTCGGCATGTCGACCATTTGCTGCGGCATCCTCAATCTGTCCATCACCGGCGCATCCATCAAGAACCGAGGCCCTCGCTTTGCCCTTCTCGTGAATACCTTCTTCCCCGTCCTGCGCGTGATCATGCAGGCAGTGGCCGTTGGCATTGGCAGCCGGACCGGCATCATCTTGATGCAGACCAGCCAGCTCTTTGGTATCGTAGGAGGCCCGGCCGGCTACCTGCTGACGCTGAACACGGCCATTGCCGAGCTCGTAGAGTCTGCCAAGCGTACCGCCTCGTTCGGAAAGCTCCAGGGAGCTGCCATGTTTGGTACCGCCATAGGTTTCCTGCTCGGCGGCATTGTCGGAGAGCTCACCATCATCCGCCGACCCTTTGAGATCACGGCTGTGCTTCTGTCCTGCTGTTTCGTGTACTGCTTCGTCTTTGTCCCGTACATTGACCCCAAGACCATGGGCGGCTCCGATGGCAAGAAGAAGAGCTCCAAGAGTTCCTCGGTCCTGCACGTCCTCGGGCCCCAGACGCTGCGGCTCCAGGACGGCAGGACGACGAGGTACTACGGACTTCCGCTCCTCGCCGTGGGCACGTTTGTCGCCGTGCTCGCAGTCGGCTACGCCCCGTCCCTCACGCAGATGTATTCGATTATGAAGCTAGAATTTGTTCCCACAATGAATAGTGCCTTCATGTTCATGACATTTACCGTAAGAGGCGTCTACCTCATGTTCGTCTTTCCACAGATCATCAAATGGGGCAGAAGGTGGTTTGCCAAGTCCGAGGCGGCTGCCCAGTCGGGACCCGTCTTGACCGAGACGATACCAACAGAGCCGCGCGATCTCGGCCTCCTCGAAGCCCTGCCCGAGGCGGAAACCCTAGAGACTGCGAACCCGCCCAATCCCGTCGATGAAGATGCGGGCGCAGCATTTGACTTGTTCTTCCTGCGGTGGAGCATGCTGGGCGATGCCATCGTTACTGGCTGTATCGGATTCGCCGCCCTGCCGTGGCACATCTTTCTTGGTAAGCCTTCTCATCTCGCCAGATATTTCATACATCATGCTAACGGTTGAATTTCCAAGCTGGATTCTTGCTACCTTTCTTTTCCGGATCCGATGCCGCCAGTAAGGGCGTCCTCACCGACCTCGTTCCCGCCGCTCAGCGTCCCGACGCACTCCAGGCCATCACATTTGTCGGATACGTAGCATCCTTGTCTACCGCTGGTGTCTTTGGATCGATCTTTTCGGCTCTCGCTGAGATTAACCAGGCCCATCTTACCTTTTTCTGCAACGCAGTAAGTCCAGCAAGACGACCAGAATGTCGGTCGTTTTTTTATGCTCACGAATTATGACAGGCTGTCGCATTACTCGCCATTCTTATCCTCACATTTGTCCGAATACCACCACAGGGAAGCACTATAGAAACGCCGGAAGATGAAACAGAGTCGGAAGATTCTACACATGACCAATAAAATATGGAGGGATTCGATTTTGTCAACACATTTTGCTAACCAAAATTCATGATACTCGGGCGGCGGTTTGATTGGAATTTGGCGAAACTTGTTTCAATGTTGACATGAATGTCCTGTAGGACTTATAGCATAGCATGAAAAGCGCATGACGAACTCATAAAGCAAGATATTTATCTCAAATAAATGTGGCATAGAAACAACGCGCTGAGACAATTGGCATCGTTGATGTGCATGCATGTGCATCAGCTTGTCATGTTCGATCTAATGGATATTCTTATCGCGACAATGCACGAGTTTGAAATTTTTTATGATTGTACACTCTCGCTCAGTTTGGCGTCGTGGCCATCAAGACCTGCTGAAGCCACCAAATATGTATCCGAATATCATCTGTCAGCTCTGGGTGGAAACTCGTCCCAAACACATTGGCCTGCCTCAGCGCCACAATATCCCCATCTCCCTGAGGCTGAACAGATGATGCATCATCTCCCGCCAGCGCGGCCTTGTTCGAGGCATGGCGACCGGGCAGAATGGCAAGCACCTCGACTGGTACCCTATCCTTCACCTGGCCCTCCGCCGCCGCCCCCTTGGCCGCCGAAGAGATCTGCATGCCGGCAGTGGCCTGGGCAGACTTGTCGTCGACGTCGTCGGTCAGCAGCCTGTCGACGACGGGTGCGCGGATAAAGACGGCCGGAAAAGGCGAGGCTTCCCCCGCCGCCGAGGCGTCCCGGAGAAAGGCCAGGTCCAGGTCCGTCACGAAGCTCTCCTTCTGCCGGCCAAAGTGGTTCCGGTGCACCCGGACGTCGAGGCCGCCGACGAGCTCCTGCCCGCCCCTCTTGGTGGAGCTGGCCTCCTCGGACAGGAATATCAGGCCGGCGCAGGTGCCCCAGGTCGGTTTCCGCTTTTGCCTGCCAAAGACAGTGAGCACAGTTCCTCTCGGTATATGACGATACAAAGACTTACTTGACAAAGTCCCTCAGGGGCTCCAGCAGCCCCGACTGCTGCGCGACCAGGGACAGCGTGGTGCTCTCGCCGCCGGGCACGATGAGCGCGCCGCACGCGGCCAGCTCGTCCGGGGTCCGGACCTCGACGCACTCGACGTCGCCGCGCTGCAGGTGGGCGGCCGCGCGCCGGAGGGATACCAGGTGCTCGGAGAAGCCTCCCTGCAGGGCCAGCACGCCGACCTTGATGACCATGTTGGAAAGTTGACGGACGGTATCTTTTTCTCTCTAGGCTTTAAAAAAAATTATTTCAATGGTGGTTCGTTCTGTCGCGTGAGGCGCAAAGTAGAGTTCAAGGGCCTGGTCTAGTTAGGTACCGTCCGAAGCGAAAATAGCGTTGGAGAGAGAATAAGGGCGGCTTCTAGAATGTGAGAAGGCTAAGCGAGGCAACGGGAGGAAGAAAATGGAAGCAAACGATAGGGCTGTTATTCAATAGTGAGACTGAGACGCCTGACTAATACATGAGGGGATGAAGGAAGCACAGAGCCCAGAAGGGTAGGCACGCATGTGTCCGTCTACCCAAGATGGTATCGGCATTTGGAGAACAATCCATGGCCATAAAATCCCATCATCTTTTGCAATGTGTCAAGCACAACTCGAACCCAAGAGGAATGACAGGTGCCACCTCTCTGGTCAGCATCACTGTTCGCGAATCGCGAGTACATTCCTTTCCGAGTGTCGGCCTTCCCTTACAACGGGTTCGGATTGCGTCGGTCCTCTTTTTCTGCCCGCACTATGCAGACAATCACTCTCCAGTCCCCAATCTTTTCGCCGTTCGCCTTCCCGCTTTTCGCCTCCACTCGATCGCTAGTCAACCCGATCACCCTCCCCGGATCGACCGTTTTGTAACGGACCCGACATCGGGACCAATTACCGAGATGCGTCACGATTAAGTAACGTCATGTACTTAGTCAATAGAGGCCGGACAAGACCACTTGGCGTGTTGGTTCAAGTCCCAACTGCCACGGCGAGCCTGGAGCACGGCTGGCTCACTGCTTCTACTGCCTTCTCTGGGTTGCTGGGCAGTGAGAATACTAACCTCTAGGTCAGTCCGGTCGTTGCTAGTCGCCCAGAACTGCAGTAGCCATCCCGCGTCTTGACTCTTTCTCTCTGGGCAGGATGCATGCAGCGACCTCGCTTGCATCTTTAGAGTTTTGGACCCTTGGAAAGCCCAGAAAATGTGACTCTAAATTACAATAGTACGCATGTGGACCTCGACCCTCTCGGCCTCTTTCTCTTGCGGTCCATCTTCTTGCTCCTCCGGTCCCCCAATTTCGACGATTGACGTGTACTGTATCCAACCGGAGCCTGCGTATTAACTTCCCTGTAGACGCCAGCCCTACATCTGCCACCCCTCCTACCCTCCCCGGCATATATCTGCTTCGAGAACCATCTCCCGCAGCGAGTGCCGTTCATCCTGTCACATTCTCTTCCGACTTGATCATATTTGTCTCCTTGGCACTCTCCCCCGCACCATTTGCTTATACTCGTCTCATCGTGAGAATTTAAAGGTCATCTTTTCTCTCATCGGAAACCACGTGCCTTTCCATCAACACCCTTTCCACATCTACCTCTTCCATCCCCTTCACCATGACCAACGACATCACCAGCAGCGCCGCCGCCGTGGCGAGCGGCAGCAACGGCAGCAACGGCAGCGGCTCGTCCAACGACTTCAAGGTCAAGTCGGGCCTGGCGCAGATGCTCAAGGGCGGCGTCATCATGGACGTGACCAACGCCGAGCAGGCCCGCATCGCCGAGGAGGCCGGGGCCTGCGCCGTCATGGCGCTGGAGCGCGTGCCGGCCGACATCCGGCGCGAGGGCGGCGTCGTCCGCATGTCGGACCCGGGCAAGATCAAGGAGATCCAGGACGCCGTCACCATCCCCGTCATGGCCAAGGCCCGCATCGGCCACTTCGTCGAGTGCCAGATCCTCGAGTCGCTCGGCGTCGACTACATTGACGAGAGCGAGGTCCTGACCCCCGCCGACGACCAGTACCACGTCGAGAAGCACGGCTTCAAGGCCCCCTTTGTCTGCGGCTGCCGGAACCTCCCCGAGGCCCTGCGCCGCATCGCCGAGGGCGCCGCCATGATCCGGACCAAGGGCGAGGCCGGCACCGGCGACGTCGTCGAGGCCGTCAAGCACATGCGCCAGGTCAGCAAGGACATTGCCCGGGCCAAGGCCGCACTGGCGGAAGGCGGCGACCTGGCCATCCGTCAGCTGGCCAGAGAATTCGAGTGCGACCCGCAGCTGCTGAAGCAGACTGCCGAGCTAGGCAGACTGCCCGTCGTCAACTTTGCCGCCGGTGGTGTCGCTACTCCCGCCGACGCCGCCCTGATGATGCAGCTGGGCTGTGACGGCGTGTTCGTCGGCAGCGGCATCTTCAAGTCCGGAGACGCGTCCAAGAGGGCAAAGGCCATCGTGCGAGCCACGACTCACTTCAGGGACGCCAAGGTCCTGGCCGAGTGCAGCGAGGGTCTCGGCGAGGCCATGGTCGGGATCTCCGTCAGCAGCATGCGGGCAGAGGACAAGATGGCTGGGCGTGGATGGTAAAATGGTTTCCAAAAAAAGAGTCAGCGAAAGGGGGAAATTCCCGGTACAAAATCCGTCGGGTACAACAATGTTTCAACACAACCGAGTGCTTTTCATGCACTCACGAGATACCCACGGAGCATGTTAGCGTGGTTGCACGTTTCGTCAACCGAAGTCTTTGTAAATACAAAAGTGTCTTTTGAACAATCCGATGAGGACTGTTATATTCATGAAGCATGCGTTTTTAACTACTTCTGTTGTCCAGCAGACCTTGTCCGGCATACGGATACCAAGTCTATTGGCGAATGGACTGGATATCTATAGATGTCTATTCGCCGGTAATTCCTGCGCCGCGTACTGTGGAGCATCGAGTTCCTGAGGCGCTGGACTATAGTGTACGCCGTGCTGGTCCGCGTTCCCCGACGGCGCTTCCACGACCATCGGGCCCGCTCCTCCGTCCAGGCTGTGATCAGGAGACGTTGACGGATGGCCATCATACACCACAACGCCATGCCCGTGGCCCTTGAGCCTTCCGTAATACGCCGACTGTGGCGGGATGCTGCCGCTGTAGTGGCCCTGCTGCATCGAGGGGTCCGCCGGGGAGTGACGCTTCCGCCTGCGCAGGAGCAGAAATATCGCCAAGCCGCCTATCCCGATGCCCGCGATCCCGATGCCTACTCCGAGACCGGCCTGTGCGCCCGTCGACAGGTGCGCGGCGTCTCCCGAGGCCGTAGACGTCGCTCCCGTCGATGACGAAGTCGAAGTCGCCGAGGCGGGCTGATTCGTCCTGGTCGACTCGAAAGCGCTACCGCCCGCGTCCGCCGCCGTCATGGTCGCTGTTGACGACGTCTGGGTTGCCGTGCTGCTGGCGGTGCTCGTGGTGGTGGTGGACGACAACAGGCCGATGGTCGCCTGGTCGCCCGTGTCCGAGACGTAGGAGAACGACTCCGAGTTGGACCCCTTGCCCCCGTCCAGGTCCGGCTTCAGGTCGAACCAGCACTTGCCGTCGGCGTGGTCAAAGTCGAGCTCGACGAGCGCCGAGGCGTTGTAGCCGGAGACGTCCATGGATTGGACCTCTGGTTTGGGGTGCCGAGATCAGTATTCATCTAGCCCGGGGCATGTTGAGTTGGTCTGACTTACGATCCACACTTGTCCCTCTGCAAAATGTAACCAGAATCGGCGCCGGGAACGTCGACGTCCAGGTTACGTTGACGACGTCGCCGTGGTGAAACGTCGGCGTCTCGTCCGGCGGCGGGAATATCCAGTGCACGCCGGCTTGGCCCTCCTGCTGTACGGACAGCGCGGCCATGAGGCCCAAAGCCAGAGCGGCTTGGAGGCGCAGACGGCCGAGTGCACCCATCTTGGCTGTGATTTATATCTGAGACGTCTTCGTGAATCTGCCGCAAGAAAAGCACGTCACGACCGTATTCTGGAGGAGAAATAACAAGAAAAGAACTTGAGAGGCCATGTTTGAATATTTTAATTCTCGTCGCAGGAATACAGCCCCCAAAACAAACTGGCTTGGCAGTACTTTGTATTTCCAGCGAAGCGGAATTTCATAACACGATAATACCACGAAGACCTGAGAAGCAGGGGGTCGTGATTGGCACACGACAACGGGGGACACCCGGAATAATCACTTTCAAGCTTAAGGGAGACAGGGTTCTCTTCAGCCCCATCCAGGCCGCGGCTCCTACGGCTCCCCAATGGTCTGGGTCGCCGGGCATAAGAAGAAGCTGTAACCAGAATCGGTAGAGGATCCTTCCGCGACCCCTGGAGTTATTGTGGTTCTTTGTCTAATTCTGTCAGCGTTTAAACGAAGAGTGCAGTAGTGAAATGCAGGGATTCTACTAAAAGGATGAACATCGGACTCTGTTTCTCGTCGATTGGGCCAAAATGACCTTGGTGTCACGTATTTACTATCAAGGTATATAGACATGATGTGTATGAGCCAACGTCTGAGAAATGATGAACAGACCATTACTAATTGTGCCCATTGTCTACATCGCTGGCTTCTTCTTGTAGCAGAGTCATGCTCATGTGGTCGTTGACATTGCGCGGATGCCAAGCCGTTTGGTGCTTAATCCCATGTCCAGCCCAGCCAGCGAATATACCATTTGCAAGAATGAGACAAGACTGGCAGACTGGTCTCATTTCATCTTCTTATAAATAGAAGATAGACAGGAGCCAGTCATCTTGTCTTGTTAAATTAATATATTATTATCAACTAGTTGTCTGGCGTTGTTAGCTGCCGGAGACCCTCACTATAAACCCGTGTCATGGGCCGCCGACGCTCTAGCCGGGCTCCAGTTCTCGCCATAGCGCTAAAACCCACCAAAAATTCAAGCCCTTCACAACCCCATGCAAGATGGGAATAGCCTCGATCAAATACATCCCTCCGCGTTAACATTGTCGCCAACTCATGCTCGCACATACAATGGCTAACTCGGGAGATGCAGCGCCTGCAACAGCTCAAGCGTCCTCGCTGCATGATCTCCTCACCGTGATCATCACGACGTCGGTCACGCCCTCCATCCCCAACACGGATCTCCTGTCCGCCGTCGTGGACGGCTTTCGTGAGCACTGCCCACACCTGCTGCGCTGTCGCGTGATCGTGGTGTTTGACAACTACGACCAGGTCGTACCGTTCGCACGTCTCAAGAAGGGACATGTCACGCCTGAACAGGCCAGAGACTGGGATCTCTACAAGGCCAACGCCAAGAAGCTCATTCTTGAGCAGTTCGCAGGTGTTGTTGCCGATGTCGATTTTGTCACGGAGCAGGGTGAAGCCGAGTTTGGCTCGCCGCGGGAGACCAACTCTGTGCCGTTCACCACAACACGCACTCACGACAAGAATGTGACCTTTATCGAGCCCATCCGGCGTCTGGGCTTTGGGCTGGCAGTGCGCTCGGCGCTGCGCATGGTTGAGACGCCATATGTATGGCTGCAACAGCACGACTGGAACGTGATAGCCGATATACCAGTCGAGAGCATGGTCAAAATCATGCAAGACTCGGATTCTAATGCTGAATCACCCGTGAAATACATCTGCCTCTGCGCCATACGGATGCTTTCGTACGCGACGTCGGCTGATGTAGAGAATTTTCCGGCACTCAAAGATCTCACGCAGAAGCTCAAACGAGACTTTTCTCCGCCCCAGGAGCCCGAGGTCAAGGTCCCGTTGACACCAATGTTCATGTGGCATGACAAGCCCCATATTGCGTCGACGCAGCATTATCTGGCCAGAGTCTTTCCATCACGGCTTGCCATGCTGCGTGGTGATTTTATCGAGGACAAGATTGGGCAGAAGGCAAGAACCCAGATGAAGGAAGGCTTGTGGTCGAAATGGGCCACATGGCTTTACTACCCGGATGAAGGGCAGTCACTCTGCCTGCGCCATCTCCAGGGCAGGATCTGGCGGGGGACGGATGCGCAGACCAAGCAGATTGCCATGTACATTGAGAACAACATGAAGAATGCGCTGGACAAGGCGGCAGTCGAAGCTAAGGTTACAGATGCCGCGGCCGACGACCACGACCATTCAATCAGCCATTTGTTCTGAACGACATTGAAACACTTGGTGGGGCGACGACCTGCAAACAATCTGCTGCACAAAATCAGAGCAACCCTCTGAAATGCGCATCCGTTTCTCTCGCAGCTGCCCGCCAGAGCTTCAGCCTCCCAAAACCTCTGGGCACCCAACTACCTCGTCTGTCCCCATTTCGATCCAGTACTGGCGATACCGTGACGACACCGCGCCAAAATGTTTTGGCGCCGGATCGGTAGCCGCTTTTTCGAGGCAGACTCGAGAAGCCACTCGGAAGTTGACTCAAGATCGGGAAGTCGTGCCAATTTGATCAGCGCGCCCACCCAAAGTCAGCTGTCGGTGATCCCCAACAACGAGTCTAGTTTCTTCTGGGCCAACGAACTCGACGAATATCGTTCCGTCGGAACGTACCACCGACATTCGGCCGACAATGGAAGCTCAATTCTCGATTTTCAATCGTCGTCGCCGTCCGAATCAGCTGCAAACGGACCTTCGAGCGCTCTCATTGGACGATGCCCTCGTCAGCACACTCTTCGATACTCGACGATTTGGTACAGACTCGACTACGTAACCGACTTCTTCGTTTGCTCGCGATGCTATCACGAACACATTGAGCAGTCGCAATTTTCAGATGTGTTTTTGAGGTTCCAATCGCAGAAGGGTGTGCCGCACCGATGTCGATTCTGGGTGCCACGCGTATCCGATAGCATCTGGCCAGAAGCCAAGATAAAAGGCGTTCTCGACGACATGTTGACGTACGCAAAGCTACGCGCCACAATTCCCGATGATGTGGCAAGCTTGAGTGGCCTGTCTCGCTCCGACATCCAGTGGTACCATTCGCCTTCGAATAGATTCCTAGCTTGTCCAGCTTGCTACCAGGATCAGATCGTCGGTTCACAATTTGAATGTCACTTCACGCCATACCCTAACCAAGAGCCGACGGGAGAAGTATGGAACTGTAATCTATGTCACCCTGCCGTCCATAAAGCACTCCAGTTTCATGCTAAGAACAACGACTGGCGAGCATGTCGTCAGCTGATCCGCCGTCGCAACCATGGTTCGCCTTGTAAGGGACGGCAGGTTGACCTGGACTCGGGCAATTGGTACAGTCACTTGCCAGCAGGACACATATGGATCTGTGAACACTGCTACCTGGATCGCATTCGCTTCACGGTTTTTCGTCCCCAGTTCCACTTGATACCACAAAGTGTTCGCCAGCTCATCACTTCTGATAGCACTGTCCGATGTGCCTTGTCGACGGGGCCATTGCTGATGGCTTTCGAAGCTAGTCTGGCCCGAGATGATTTGGAAGTATTCCGGATTGCTGCGACAGTCGTCTCAAACAGCAAGCCTTGCGAGGGTCATGGAGTTGAAGGTCGTCGTTGGCACGGTCTCAAAGACGGAGCCCGGGACTTTCTGATCTGCCGAGCATGTTTTGCTGGTATCATGACCAGCTGCGACTTGGATGGGTACTTCCAAACTGTCAGAAGAAGTGCCCAGTCGAAACAAACGTGCAGCTTGAACCCGTCAGCCCCGCGCTTCCTGCACTACATTGCGGCCATGGGCGAGGCTTTGGATATTGGCGACTTCACAATCTTTATCAACTTGACCCACAAACTGTCTGGCCTGCCAGTATGCCCGGGCCGAGAAGTCATACCCAGCAGTAGTGCTTGGCTATCTTGCGGGGGCTGTGTGGTGTGTCCGGAATGCTACGAGACCACCATTTCGGGCACCGTCTTTAGTCGACGCTTCAGGCTCGCAGATGATGAAGAGGAGGGTGATTCGACATTGAAGATCTGCAGTCTCGGCTCCCCACGAATGCGCAGTCAGTGGTGGAGCGCTTGTCAAAGTCAAAGTCTCGATGACTTCATCGCCTGCGCGCGTGCCAGATCGCGAGTCTATATCGAGACAGTTCAAGCCATCAGTGACATCAAGGTCCGAAAGATGTCTTTTATGCACGCTGCGACGAGTTTGGGTGCTCTTGGGGTCGAGGTTGAGAGCCGTCTGGAAGCAAGCAAAAATGCCCCAGAAATGCAACGGCTCTTGACTGGTGATTTGGATCCATCGGGAAGCGATGTTGAAGCCAGGCGAGCGGCTGACTTGATGCGCCAGGCTATGGCAGAAGCGAATCGGGAGGATGAGTGGCGATTGATTGATGAATTGGAGGCAAGATGGGCAGAAGTCGAGTAGCTCTAGTGCTCCAATATGGGTCAGCCTTCCGCAACTTGCATTTGGTGATAGAGTGCGAGACCGCACTGAGCGAAGATGCCATTAAGTAAACCCCCTAATTCAATGGTAATGCCTTCATGTTTCTCGCCCGTCAGTCATTCTGTTTGCAAAGTGTTGCACCCGTATTCAAACCGAAACTACCCCCTCTCACATGTGATCCCTGGCCAATACAACGACCTTTGCTCCTTCGCGATCGATTTCTGACACTGGAACGCTTCGGTTTACTGAAGTGAGAATAGGCTCACGACGTTTCTCGATCGCTCGGTATCGTTTCGGCGTGATCTGTCTAGTTTTCTGTTAGCTTCTGCTCTTCACTTCATAATTCACGTAGTAGTGTGTTGCAAGAAATGAAACGTTGATAGAAGACTCGATCGTCAGAACTGCTGCGCTGGAGCGTGGTACCGTTCAAATGTACCAACTTCGGCGCAGGCGGATTGTAGAAGCGGTATTTGATGGATCATTTCCTTTCCTCTCTGAACTGTTTACAGTCGAAATAAGAACCAGCTCCTTGGATGCTTCCTAGAGAAAAAGTACAAGCGAAGGAAGTCGCAGACACTACATGTACGACTCATTGGCATATACTGGCAGTCACCCTTGCCAATACCTGCCTGAAACTTTGCGTGTATCATTCCACTTTCATCGCATGTCGTGGGAAACATCATTTTGACGTGATGAGGCACATATTCAACTTGGCAACCTTTATCATGCTCTGCAACTTCGCAAGTCTCCGAAAAGACTGCAGTGGCCTAGCATATCACTACCTAATGTGCACTACATGATATTTTCGCAGCGAAATGAAGTGAGAGAAGCTACGTACATTACAGTCAATGGAAATTGTCCCAAGAGCTCAACATCTATGCGTTGTCGATTGCTTTTCAACTCATTTCTACTTCGTATCCTTAGCAGCTCATGTCCTCCATGAGGCTAAATAGATGAACCATCGACGACAAACCCGTCCGATCACATGTGCAATGTCAACTATTGATCGAAACTCTCATCCCGTCATTTGGAAGATTCTCTCATTCAAACTGATTGAGCTCTCAATCAATTCTGGCCCATATCGTCAATAAGGTCTGGCCCACCATAGCCCCGGATGCCCCTGATTTCCACGCTTCGCTCCTTCCCCAACTACTCCAGATTCCACACTTCTCTGAGTCGTTCCTTCCTTCTACATGACATACCCCTCTCATCACTGATCTGGACACTGCGCCATTGTTTACTGATTTAGTCCCCATTGGAATCATTCGCGTCAGTGCTCATCCCCAAACCTCCCCGCTATCCCCAACACGGCCTCCTGATTCCCCTTTTGACACCAGACTGCATGATGGACTCGTCCAGATGCAGCTATTCGCATGATAGAATCAGCCAGACGCGTAGAATGTCAACAATCCCAAAGCAGCATCGGGCTGATTCTACTGATTCTGCTGAGCACTTAAGGAGGCCGCACCCCCCATTTCCCCTCAACCCCTTTCTTCCTTCTTCTTCCTCCTCCTCCGCTCCGCCACCCACCACTTGCTACTGGTTACGATACCACACTTCTTTGCTCTACGCACTCTTGCTCACACACGCACATTCTCACAATGACTTTTGTCGACACGCGCTCCCCTGGAGCTAAAGCAGCCCAAGTAAGTCATCTCATCATCCCGCCCTGGGCAGTTGCTGACACGCGTCGTCGCAGTGGGCTAGATGGCGGGCCTGCAACGAGATAATCCTCGGGCCACATTGGTACCGACACCAGCACTTCCGGCGGACGTTGGATATGCTGCTGTACATCCATATTGGTCCGAGCTATTGGACTGACCCGAAATACCGCCACGCGGAAGTAAGTTACTCTTGCCACTTGCGAGGTTGGAACCTCGTCTTGCCTTCCCCTGTCCCTTCCCTTCCCTTTCCTTTTCCCTTTCCGTGTCGTGTCGAGTTGTTCTTTCTCGTCATCCACGACGATACCTCTGCCTCCACAGCGGGGAATTTCTCATCCCATCGTTCTTGATAGTGTCTTTGGACGAAATTCCAATATCACACTCAAACATTGCCATCAACTTGATCACATTCATCCAATTCATCCACTTCATCCGTTTCTCTTGACCTCCCCTCATCATCAAAATCATCCGAGAGATCGGATAACTCCACACTGGCCCAAGAGTCAAGGAACTTCCTCTCCTCCTGGATCATCCCTCATACTCTGCTGCTTTGTCTCATACATATTTCCTCTGATATACAATACTAACAGCTCTAAAGCGTCCAAAGCCACCTCCGAGCCGAGGCTCTGATTCTTCAAGTTAGGAGCTTGATGAATCTGAGTCGACGACACAGGATGGTTTCTCAGAGTTCCGCTCAGCTCGGCGTTATTCTGGTTCGACAAACTCGGAGTTTATTCGACCTGTAGCGCTGACAGGAGTGTTCTCCCCCTCCCCCTCTCCCCCACGCGACCCGGACGTAAGTGGTCAGATGAAATTATCCTCTGATGATTTACTAATAACTGGTAGCTTGCCTCTCTCCGCTTCTTCCCCCCTGCCGAGATACCCTCCCCTACTTATGAGGAATCCACCTTGACCTCGAACCCAAGTTCCTACTGGTCTCCCAGCAGGAATGAGGTGCTTTCCAAGATCAAGGCGGACGCCGAAGCAAAACACGCCGAGTTCCTCCGGCAAATGGCCATCATCGATGCCCAGATGTCGGATACTCCACCCGACTCCCCACCCACAGGGCTACCAACCACAACTGATACCAACACTCACTCAACTTCAACAAGGCCATCAACCACAACTGGTACCAACACTCACTCAACTTCAACAAGGCCACCAACCACAACTGGTGCACCCGCTCACTCATCTTCAACAAGGCCACCAACCACAACTGGTACACACACTCGCTCATCTTCATCGAGGAAGTCTACCAAGACTGGCAAACCTCGCATTTTTCGGCCGCGAGCCTCAACTCGCGATTTGTCATCATCTTCAGCGTCATCTTCCTTCAGGCCGCGAACCACACCTCGCGAAGACACTCGCTCTGGAGTACCTACTCCGTCCACTCCTTCACGGTCGCCATCCGTCACATTTGGCAACGTCTGTCGTACACCTCCTTTGTGCGACATGTCATTCGCTGATACCATTCCTTCCGAGCTGGCCTTGACCCCCTCTCAGATAGTCACGGACCATGGTTCACCCATTCGACGGCTAGCTCCCGACGCTCGTTTAGACGCATTGCTTGCCGAAATCGCTGATATGAAGAAACAATTCGCAGAAGAGGACAAGGCTGCTGAACTGGCACCACTTGGACCCGAGTCTTCCACAAGTGACTCAGACATTCCTTTCATCACTCATTCCCCTCCTGAAGATCCGTTGTCTTCTGACACTCCTTTGCTTGATGGGAAACCCTCACCACAACGTTTGTTCTCGTCCGCTCTTTTGGGTCCCACTACGGGACCGTCCGCTCCTTTGGATTCCACTACGGGATCGTCCACTCTTTCTGACTCCGAATCGGAATCGTCCTGTGCACCCGAAGACCCAGACTGGGTCATGGTTGAGAACAGCGACTCGGAAGGTTATTACCTTCAAGCTTCACTTTGCAGGCTAGAACAGCGGTGGGGTCGTTTGCCAGCGACCAAATCCCCGTATGATCTAGCTCGTGATGACGCAGCCTTGATGCTTCTCGCCAAGGTCTCTATCTCTGCCTATGTGGCAGCCGCCTCGTCCAATCGTTTTACTGGAGGACCTCCTCCACCCGCTCAGTCTCCTTTACCTCCTGTTGTTGTACCTCAAAACTCGACTCCAGAGGCGTCCGCTCCTTGCCTGCCCACCGTGGTTGAGCCTCAAAACTCGACAACGGAAGCGTCCACTCATTTCCTACCCACCGTGGATGAGCCTCAAAACTTGACACCGGAAGCGTCCACTCATTTCTTGCCTACCACGTTCGAGCTTCGAAACTCGACACCGGAGGCGTCCATTCATTCAGCACCAGAGGTAGACCTTGGCAAATCTGTGCGTCGTCACATGCGCTGCTACTCGGCCCGATCTGAGCCACAATTCAGTCACTACTCAGCTGCACCATCCGTCACCAAGCCCAACACGTTCTGGACGTGGAAGGCTGCTGGCGGTGTTGCCGTCGCCTTAGCTGGCATCTGCGCAGTAGCCGCATGCAGATGGTTTTAAGGTTGACAATCCCGTCACGCCGTTCCTCTGGGGAGGGGATCGGTGAGGCATCCCAAGAGGTCAAGTCCGAGGTCGCAGGCGTCATGTCATGGTGATTGGCGTTGAGGTTTTGTATGGTTGTGTTTACAGGATTGGCAGATTGATGGAGGATCTTCTGTGTTTTTGTTTTTGTTTTGCTTCTTTGCTTTTCGTTTTTGCCCCCTTTCACATTCCCCTTCCTTGACTTCCCATTCCCCAATTCTCTTTCTGGATCATCTCTGTCCCTTACGAGGAAGTCTCTCGCTTACAAGTATCATTCTTCATCACACTCTCTTACTTCTTACCTTCAGTCGTTCATTCTCACACTTGTTCTCAACGTTCGCTCGTTCATAGATAGCAGTCCTTCCCTACCCTAGATAGTCTCTCATCCTTTAGCCCATTCTTACCTACCCACTCCTCACATCCACTCCTTCACTAGATAGCAGTCCCTCTTTACCTTTCATTCTTCTTCCATCATCGATATACCTTCTCAGCGAGTGCTTGATTTTCACACATCCCATATTTTATCACCAGCGTTGTTTGCATCCACTCGCTACCATCCCCATCAGTCACTCGCTTTCCAATATCATTACCAAGCGGTATTCATTCACACTTGACCACCACAGTCACTCCTTTCACTCACTATTTCAATTATCACTCCAGCCTTGCTTTTGTCTCTGTAGATAGCTGTCACTCCTTTGGTCGGAAGGGAATGCTCAGCGGTGCGGCCGTTGGGATGGATTTTGTGGGATGATAAGTCCCCGTGCGTTGCTTCCTCGACTGGTAGCGTACTGGGCAATGGGCATCGCCTGCTTGGTAGTCAGGATGATGGGGATGACTACTTTGCAGGAGGGATATGGGGACCAGGGAATGCCTGGCGTCAGCATTGTGAGGATGCTGGTGTCAGGATGGATTTCGGGAGGGGCGGGAATGCTGACCGGCAATCTTGAGCGGGCGCACTGTTGAGCGGTTGCCGGTCAGATGGATTCATGGTTGCTGATTCACATCTTCGTGGAGGAATACGTTCATTACTGGAGGGCAGAGATACCGTGTATATTATTCCGTCTTCCCCCTTGTCATCACACTACACCGTTTCCCCTATTTCCTTTGTTAGTTTGTTCCCCTGTAGCCTGGTTGAGCTAAACATTAATATACTGCTCCCACTGGCACCTCCTGAGTCCTAAACGAGACTTTTTGCTTGCACATGGCGTGAACTTGAATGTCTTGACATCTAACCATCTGCATAATGACCAGTGCTGGCAATCGGTCAAGTCGGTCAAGTCTGGGGGTAGGGACCGACCTACTACGGATCCCCAGAGGGGTATTTGGTGAAAAACCCCAAAACCGTACTTTACACTTACACCCAGGCCAGAACCCAAGAAAATCGGCAGCTGGCGGTATAAAAACCACTTTTTTTTACTTATAAAAACCCGATTTTTACAGTTATACAAGCTTATACAAGCTTATTCAAGCTTATATAAGCCTATATAAGCCTGTATAAGCCGGCATAATTAATAATAATATAATTAATATAAAATATAACAGGTAAATATTAGGTAGGTATTCTATAGCAGCAAATCCAGCGTATAGCGAGTTTAGTGCCCAGGTGCATAGCCAGCCCCACTATACAGCGGGTCTGTTATAAAGCTATTTACCTAATCAGCTAACACCCTTCGGGCCGCCTTAGCCTATTCAGCGGTACAGCACCCTAATACAGCACTCCAGCACCCTACCAACCTATACTCCAACACCTTACCAACCTACACTTTAATACCCTATATTCTAACGCATTTAGCGGTCCAGCGCTATAGGACTATAGCCTTCTAGCGCATAATACAACAATACAGAGCTAAATAACATATTTTGCGTGCAACAAATAAAAATTTTTGCAAATTCGCAGCTTATAGCCATTTGTCAAAAAAGTAGAAAAATTGCTATAGCTCAGCTGTGGGCAGCTGATTAGCTTTAAATTTAGAGATACCCCTTAGCGTGCGACTAATCATTTTCAGGTTCAATTTGAGGTTTTTCACCAAATACCCCTCTCGTGCTCCAGAACCTACTTGATCCACTCAAGTCAAGTCTACACTACACGACCGACCTACAGGTCAATACCTACGGGTATCCCCATAAAAGCATATCAGCCAATTATAATATATAGAGCTAAGAATAGTGGGGCTGCCAGAGCTTAGGAGAGAGAATTCCGTGATTATAAACGAAGTACTCCCGTACCCAACCCGCGTACGGAAGGGAATCAAGTCAAGTCAAGTCTCCCTCGCAACTGGACCGACCTATAGGTACAGTGGGGAGCACCGTACCGACCGACCGACTTGCAAGTCGGTAAAGTTACCGTTATTTTGCTTGACCGATTGCCAGCACTGGTAATGACTGATACTTGTCTTTCTCGTTGTGAACCGCACAAAAGCTTGAGAAATACACAATTCGCACTATCACGTTGCCGGTGACCAAATTCAAGTACGGGGCTTCAGATATACTAGGCGCAGAGGACATGTCATATGTGAGAGTTGGGTTTTATATTTCTTAATATTTCATGACATGGCTCGGGGCGACTTGTATAAATTCAAGTCGACCGTAAAAACAATCTGGGGGAGCCTTTACCTTACTTAATTCCGTACGTTTCATTACATGGCTCGGAGCGACTTTTGTAAGCCATAGTCGCTCGTGAAAACAATCTGGAGAGCCTTTACACTAAAATAATCGTATTCCTCTTCACTTTGTACCCTCTTACTCGTTCCGCGGAGATGCGTTGGTTCGTTTGTCTACTGTAGGTGCTCGGGGAAGTCACTGCCCTGAGTCCAGCGAGTGCTATAGGGAGAGTCAGCATATCAACAACACACGAGAAAGAGGGGAGTGGAGTTGGGACTTACGCAGGCTGCAGCTTCTCGTTACTATCGAGGTGCAGGTTGCCGTACTCGCTGTGAGCAAACTTGCAAGCGCTACCGCGGACACAGCGAGGATCCTTAAGACAGTGGTGGCTGAGGTAGCAGTCGTAGTCGTCGCACTCGGGACCCCGAGGGCAGACGCTCGTGCGTGCCTTGTAGCGGTGGATGGCGACCTCCTGGGGGGTCAGGTCGATGTTGTGCACGCGCTCGCAGCCGCTGCGGCGGCAGCTGCCGACCAGGTAGTGGTCGTTGCAGAAGGCGTTGGGGGCGACCTTTTCCAGCTTGGTCTGATAGGTGCCCTGGGCCGGCGTGTTGGCGGGGTGCTTGGTGGGCGGGTCGATGCGGCAGCCGTCGATATTGTACAGAATGGTTTTGGCCTGCTTCTTGGTCTTGGTAGGCTTGATGCTGATGTTTTGGAAGTCACCGCCACCTCCGGCGGTGGCGTAGCTAATCGAGGTTCCTCCGTTGCCGGAGTTGACGATGCTAGAAGCGCGCGGCAGGGCCTCGATTTCGGCCTTGATAGGAGCGGGAGAGGCCTGGGTGTCGCTGCTGGCCGGAGTGGGCACAAACCTAGCCGGTTGCTGCTGCGGCTGCGGTGTTGGCTGCTCCGGGGACTTTGGCAAGACCTGAGGGAGAGACTGCTGTCTAATAGGAAATCCGAGAGAAGCAGGGGGTGTATCTGCAGGCGGGATCGACACTGTTCGGAGGGGCGGTCCGGGCAGGTGCTTTGTCTCGTTATCCAGACCCTTGGAGCGGAAAACGCCGTCGAAGCGAGTTATAGGAAAGCCCAAAGTCTGAAACAAGGGCTCCGCAGGAGTCGTCTCGACCAGGACAATCTTCTTGTTAAGACCGTTCATATCGCTGTACTCGCGCAGGTCATGAAGATAACCATTGTCGTGGCAGCAGGCCACAAAAACCTTCTTACACTGTAAGTTGTTGTGGTAATGGCTGAGCATTTTTCTAAGCTTGGAATCGGCATTTTCCTTGCCTCTGTTCACAAAAAGTCAGTCAAATGGTGTTCTTACTAAGCGGAGGACATTATCAGAGTGCCAACATACCTTCCAACATTAACAAAGTCAACTTCGGTGCGGCTGTTGGTAAGCTGCTCGGCAAAAAGTTTCATATCCTCGTCGCGGTCAATGACCCTGGACAGGCGCAGCGATTGAGCTAGGCCGTTGAGGTTGGCGTAAACACGGACGAGAATGGGTATGTCGTCGCCGATGAGTTCGGAGCACTCCCTATCATTCTGAATATAAGAGCGCACTGCTTGCTTAAGAGCCTGGGCGGCCTTGGGGGCACCATCAACGGGGTTCCGAAGAAAGGCGTCGGCAAATTTGGCTCCATCGCCGTCTATAAGGACCGCAATAAAAGAACCTTTACTCTGAGGGAACAGTGGTTTAGTGGGTTGATCAACGCAATAGGTAGCGATGGAGGTGGGCACTCACAATATCCTGTTGGAGTCTCTGCATGGAAGACTCGTATCGCTCAGCCTCCATCTGGAAGTTATTACGCGACTTGTGCTCAGCGGCCAAGTCCCGCTTGAGCTGATCCATTTGACGCTGCTCATCTTCGAGCTGCTGCATTAAAGCCTGGACAAAAATGTTAGCATTTCTCTTCAACTGTACAGGTGAAAATACTATAGCAAGGCTCTAAGAAGTGGGCGACTACGATTCATCCGGACGGAAATGAAAGCTGGCCCTGAGCAAGATCGCATGCGTGCGACGGGCGGTGGGGATGCGTGAAGCATTAACGAGATGTGCAGTGAAGGAGGGGTCCGGCCTCGATGCTGGTCTGCCTTCTTCTCACCATGGGGTCCTAAATGGGATAAAACTGACTCTAATGACTTCATTCTTTTGCTGATCGGTAGCTATGAAGTTTCCCATCCATTCCTGGGCATCGTGAAGGGTCTTCTCCGTGTCGGCCATGCAGCGCTCTGCATGAGTTCGGAGGTCCATCTTGGGCAGAAAGTGCACACAGCAATAACTGTGCAGTACCTCTGTGGATTGGAGTTTGGCGGCCAAGAGATGGATAATTGAGAGTAGTGGCAATCAGTGCCGATGGCTTGGAGCCAGAATGAGAAATCCGGTGATGGCGAAAAGAAAAGATTCCGGCACGGGACGAGCGGTGTCTTGAGCTCTCTTTACGATTTTGATGTCTGCTATTCCGTTGAGGAGGGGAGAAGGAGGGACAGAAAATTGAAGGTGGTCGATTGTTGGGCTGTATGCGCTGTCGCTCGCTGTGGCTGCAGACAGAGATGGGAGTATTTGTATGGATTGCTGACAATCGATATGGCGGCAAACCCAGCAACAACAAGACTCTTTGTCGACAAGGGATACAAAGTAGTACCGATCAAATAAATATCGTCACCTAGGGGACAAACCGCGATCCTTTGCAATTGACGTGAAAAAAAAAAGGACAGCGGCGTTCAGATATCGGTTTACCGTTGAATCCAAAAGGCCCTGGAGGTTTGCCTAAGTGGGGGGGAAATTCTCGCATGCGAGTGTGCGTGCGAGGGACTAGGTACCACTAAAAAGTGGGTTGAGTCCCGGCGGGAAAAGGCTGCAGTGTGGCCTGACTGGCTTAAGCGCTGGCCGGCGGCTCGACGCCTGGGCTCCCCCGCCATTTTCCTTAGAGTGCCGGCCGCTGCCAGGTGCGGCGAGTGATCCCCCCAGACGCCGAGCCGCCAGCTCACACGTACAGGCTTGGGACCCCTGTAAGCGATGCAGCGCGCGCGATGTGACACGACAGGCCACCATCACGTGTTTGCTTGTATTCAAAAGCGACAAGAAGTCATTCATGCCCATTGTTGGCGACAAACGCCTTGTCAGTCTATTTTGGTAACAGCTTGTTCGTTCGACGCTTGACATTCGCGATTGCCATTGTGGTAACGAATGTGGGTATACTTTTGGCTACTTTTGGCAGTCGTCAACCCGCACCGAATGTTCGGGAATGGCTGGTCCGTGGTCGCATAGAATTTTGGTTTCAAGGTTTACGCTTAACTATTCGGAAGCGACATTCAACCGTGTTGGACATTCAAAACACGAGATGGAATCTCATGGAAGCATCAATCTTGGCTGCACTTTCTCTTTCCAACAATTCCGATTATCCGAACGCCTGGAAACCTTTCATTTTCTGTCTGCTCCCGGCACTTCCAGGCTTCACCTAAAAGGCAAGAACGTGGGAATCGATATCGTGTCCATCCGCCGACCTGTGGTTTCCTCAACTAATTGGACGTGATCCCTCAATCCTCGCCCGAAGAAGCCCCCAGAAGTTAGAACGAAGAAGACCTTCCTCGCTGCTGCATTCCCTTTAAGTGATGCTTCTCCTTGCTGATCCTGTGTCCTGGTTTCCTTTACCATCCGTATTATTCGGCGCGATCAATCGCAGCTATACGTCGTTGCAGTCGTCTTTGCTGCCGTTGTCGTGCTCGTGTACTTTGGAGGCGGCCCAAACCCTTGAGCCTGGGTCGTCACGGCAAGTGAGCATCCATTGCACGTGACGCGCAAAGTCTCCGTGGCCGTCGAGCGGTAGGCTGTCGACACGAGACCCGCGACTTGGGGCGGGTTGAGTGTGAGAGTTGTCGTGCAGGCGCGAGGTTGACGGGAAAAAGTGCTATGGGCATTATTCTCGGCCACGGCGCTGCCCGTTGCAAAGCTCATGAACGACAGGCAGAAAGCCGCCGCGTTGAATGAAGGCAGAATATGCATCATGGCTTGCTTTCGCTGCTGTATTTGTGCTGTATATGATCTCTGTGTGCGACCGCTAACGTGCCCAGCGCTGAATTGAAGTCGGTGTGGCTATAATAGCCCACAGAATCAGTATGAGGATACTGTAGTGTCGGTATCTCCAAAATCGATGATTGTAATCATGAGTGTGCTCAGCTCGAGCTGCCCGGAAAGATGGACATAGAGATCAATATATTATAACCACCTTTTCTGGGTCAGTCACATATCCATAAATAGTTCTCGGCAGCGATGGACCAGAACAGTCAAATTCAAGCGCGGGAGGAGACGAAAGATGCGAGCAAACCTGGTTTTCCTGCACGTATTGATTGATGATGGAACTCTCCCACGGCCCCTACACGAGAAGGGCCTAGTATCTACTCGATTATAAAGTCGCATTGTCTTAATGTAGTAGTGACTGTGCAGTGATTAACAGGCCATCAATATGGCTAAATGCCATGGTTGATGCCCTGCCAGATCTCGGTAAACCGGCAGAATGCATGCGGAAGCACGCTTTCATGAAAACCTGAGGACATCAAGTATTTTAGGTCTGATAATATGAATGGGGTGGAATCAATGCCAAGACCTGTGCTTCCGTATACCTTTCGAGTTAAGCACATCTTTAACGAGGATTGCTAGTCAGGCTCATTTTTCAATTCGAAAGGGTTTACATAATGAACAGGTTGAAATCCTCTACATGACTGTGGATACTTGTATCTCGCACGCTGCAGGCAAGCATTGCTGCATTCACACTTCTGAATGCGAGCTTGCCTCCGGAAGATCCGATTCGCGAAGTCGTAAAAGCTCAGTCCGCCTACCTTTGGGGCTAAGCACCATCTCGATACGTCCCAGTCTTTGCTGCTTCTTGAGTGGCAAAGAGAGGCCGTCCGTGGAGAAGAGAACCTTCAAGACGGTAGACGCGCTGATACCATCTTTTCTCGAAAGAAGAGTGTCCAGGAAATGCTGCAAGGAGTTTTGAAACCTTTCGGCGCTGGACCCCCGCTGTAGCAGCTGCAGCCCATCGATGATACAAAACATGAGCGGGGGCGCAACTCTGAGCAAATCTCCCAGCAGGTCGATACATGAATCGAGGCTGGTCATCTCGCCGTCCAGGCAAGAGAACCTGGAGTTGCTGAGATCCAGATCATGATGCCAGCCGGAATCGACCTGCTCTGGCAGTGCCAGAACCGCTTGGTAGATCAAGGAGTAAACCAGGTCTCGGAGCTTCTCGCCAACGTGCAAAGGACCTTGATAGTCGTGTGAACAGATATACCGCACCGTGGGGATGCCCAATTGCTGCACTTTTGATGATATGTAAACGGCACAGAGGGTGTTCAGTGATGGTGCTATGGCGTCTTCTGATCCTTCTATTGCCAAGGCTCCTGTGGAAGGCGAGGAGATCCATTTCTGGATCTTACTGTACACTTCTACCGGTACAGACAAATCGCTGAACCTTTTATGAAGACGATCGAGAAGCTGCTTCTGGTTGTATGCGGCCAAATGTGCGGTGGACTCCAATATGCTCGACTTGTCCCAGCCAGCCGATGCAGCGGCAAGTTCGATACCAGCGGCGTCTGTCTCATTCTCGTCTGATTCTAGCAGCCCAGTATCATCGGAAAGAAGTGACGGTCCAGATGCTGTGTGTGATGCGGCAATGCGGGTCTGCGCATCAGTTCGTTCATAATGTCGTTGCGCTTGGCTCAATAATTGTGCCTCCACCAGCCATCCCAGGTTGTTCAGTGATGTGGTTGTATAGTAGGATGTGGCACCTTCTTGACATTCGCGCATCTCAGCTATCAAGCGATCGCAATTCTTCTGGAAAGCATCGCTCAAACTCCTCGTGAAGCGTCCCCAAGATGAAGACAACCATGTCAATACTTGAAGAAGAAAATCGAACAGTGCCGTTCTGAACTTCATCATTTGAGCCCTCAAAAAGGGGCTGTGTGGCATGGCTCCCGTGACTTTGCGCAGAAGAAATGTTTGAACATGAATGGTGTCAAAATAATGATCAAACTTGTCGACCACATCATCATAGGCAGCTCCAGCCTTGACCAGTGCTGTAAAGGATCCTGTGATGATGGACGTATACTTGTCTCCAGCAGGGATGAGCGCAAACAAGTAGTTGTGGTTGTTGACTGTTGAGGCAGTTTTGCGGATCCAGGCCTTCGTCTTTGCCCACTTGTTTTTGTCCCTGTTCAGGAGTTTCGTCTCGCATTCCTTGATGATGCTATTCAAGCTATCGTTGGTCGGGTTGAGCTCTTTGGATGCTGTTGTGCTCGGAGTCTTCTCGTTCTGTTGTATTTTCTTGACGACACGTTTCCATGCATCATCGAGGGGTTTGGCGAGTTTATTAAACCTCTCAATATCCTCTTCGAATTCTTCTGTTCTAACACAATTGTCTTTCAGTATCGACTCCTGTTTCATTGTTCGGCTCACTTACATTTGTGGTTGGTTGGTCAGATGGCTCATTGTTTCGCTTATGGATCCTGAAAATGTGTTTCGTCCTGATTGCTCCTCTGCTCTTTGATATTCGATGATTTGCGCCAATGAGCTTCTGTTTGATCCATACGTCACTGCTAGTTAGACGAGAGAGTAGATTGAAAGTTCAATTCAAGGAAAATGAAGACCGCAGAAGCTCACCCCAAATGGTATGGATCTGGTGTGTTTTGTGCATTTTGGTCGTCGGAAAAACGCCTCACAGCGCGCATCGCCTTGTTATTCGTGGTCATGGTGTCAGTCCTTCGCAAAGGAATCTCATGACAGATCAGTAGATTTTGCGTTCGCTCTGGAGTTGGGAGACAGGAAACCTTGTTCATTTGCACAAGGCTGCAAGACGTTCACCGGTCGTCATGTGCTCTTTCACGACCGGTGGCCGAGACGCATTTGAAATGGCAAGCCCCCATCCTACATCAGCTCCTTCGCCACCCGATGCAGGCTCTTCTAGATGAGCCAACAACTTTACGCCAAGTATCAATCAATTGAACCTCCTTCTACAGCATCCCCAACGAATTTGCAAGTCGTCGCAGACCACAGCAGAAATTGAATGCTACCTGAAGCAGGCTCTGCCATAAGGGCCAATAAGAGTGCTGCTCCGTACTCCATGTCATCTGCATCTGAACCAGGAAATGGCTATATCTCCCGGCAAATATTGCTTGTGTCCAGACTTTGGGCATTGTGACGATGGTGACCAATGAAATATTGGTTCTACCTCCCATGCCCTCTTTTTCGATCATTTCAAGAAACCTTATGTTCTACGGCTTCTTTCATCTGAATACAATAATCCTCTCTTTGGTATGCATACCTAGGTATTTGAAAACAGATACCACAAGTTATGGCTACTGCTTCACAAGTTCAAACATCAACCGTCAATACCTTGGTCATGGCCGAGCCGTCATCGGCGACGACGATGACCGACGAAGACGAGCCTGATCAGTCACCAAGAAGCGATGATGATACATCGACATCTCATGTTGGTATACGGTATACTGCGGCGTGTTTCGATTTGGACGAAGCAAGACAGTTCAGAATTTCCCAGGACGATAAGCCACTCGAAATACAGATATCCAACGCTCCAGAGGCGTCTTCGACCACGCCAGTGATTGAATTGATCACCGGAATTGGCGTTCGGCTGAAGTATCGAGATTTTTCGGACAGCTCTGAGGCAAATGCAATGAGAGCAGTGGTAAAGGATCTCGAGGACTACAGAATCGAGAACGTGCAGGAGTCGACATTGGTTGTTCATTCGCCCTACCTCAAGAAAGTGATCAGAGAGGTGGTCACATACTATCCGAGGTAGGTCGCAAGTGGCATTCGAAATGCACATGCATTGAATGATTCATATCAGATCTGACCGTTCTTTTCAATATAGCCAAAACTTGATCGGCGAGACCATTTTGATCGAAGAACCTTTCGCCGTCTTGGCACATCACGCTGACCAACTTGCAAACATGCAACACTCAAATGATCATGCCGGAATCACTTCTCTTGAGATCGATACTGAGCAGAACCATATGAGTCTTTTTCTCGATTTCATGCGTTCCAAGGTGGAACCGATGTATTTGCCTGCGAAGAAGAGACTCCAGCATGCGACGACACCAACAGTGACCTTTGAAGATGCTTGGTACCTGCTCAAACCAGGTCTCAAGGCTTACGCCGAGGTCAATGGCGTCAGTCTTGGCTGCATCATCGAAAGAGTCCAGTATGAAGAAAGAGAAATGGAAAGAGGTACTCCTCAACGCTTGGCAGTAGAAGTGTGGTTTCTGGACGTCAACCGCGTGGAAAACGATGTCAGCCCAGTGCGGACAATCGTCTATATCAACAGATTCGGGGGCGAACGCAAGGTCACAAGTCTGTCGATCTATCCCCGCGAGTACCATGACAGGAATGACGGAGACGCGAGAAAGCGGCAACTAGAGGCACGCGGTCGGAAAATGCGGGATATCGTTTGGAAGGGTCACAAGCTATTGGACCACGAGGGTGAGCTAGTAACGAGGCCTATCTCAAGGGTATGTCATCGAAATACAAAGCCCCGAAACGCTCTTCTAATCGTGTGTCACAGGTGAAAGACCAGATGATTGTGGGCGCCGTGGATGTCTATGGCATTGTGTTTCCAGACAACGACTGGATCTTCGAAGCCCCGAGGACACCGTCTCAGCCACCGTCTGTTCCTGAGACTGATATCCGCGAACCTCTTCAGTACAGACTAGAGCCCAAGAAACACGGATCTGAGTACTTGACACAAGACTTGTTGTTCATGCTGTGCCCTGTGCACATTGCGTTCGTTGTCTCAACCAAGACCTGGGGTACGTAATTGAACAGAACCATACTTCTCGGAAGTAATCTGACGCGATAATCTAGTTTTGATCAATGTTGAGAACACAAGGGAAATTCAGGACATAGGAATACCGCCTGAACCGATCCTCGATCCAAGTAGTCGGAAAGTCATAGATGCCCTTGCAGGCTATCAATTGAAAGAAGAGAAGCCTTGGTCTGCAGATTTTATTCGCGACAAGGGTGAAGGTGTCGTGATCATGTTGCACGGTAAGTCCAAAGCCAGGAGTAGTACCGTGCTTTACTCATTTCCACATTTAGGTCCCCCCGGTGTGGGAAAGACGTACACAGTGGGTAAGCAAAAGTCAAGCTGTCCACATGATTTGTAAAATCTAATGAATTTGCAGAATCTCTTGCTTTACGCATGAAAAGACCGCTCATAACATTGACTATTGCGGAAATCGGAATCAAGGAGGAGCAGATCCAAGCTCAGTTGAAAAAATGGCTGACTCTGGCGGAATTGTGGCAGGCGATTCTTCTGATCGACGAATGTGACGTCTTTCTGGAACGTCGCGAAGCATTTGACATAGCACGCAATGGCGTCGTTGCAGGTAAACCTCTTGGAGCCAAGTCGAAACTGCTCTGGTGACGCTGACATCCAGAACTACAGCTTTTCTCCGCAACATTGAGTACTTCTCGGGTTTGCTGTTTCTGACCACGAACCGAGTTGGCCACATTGATGAAGCATTCCTGTCTCGAGTACATGCAGTCATCTACTTCCGCCCCTTGAACGAGGCAAACCGCAAGGTGCTCTGGAAATCCCTGCTCGACAAGCTTCATCGCGACAGGCCAGATAAGATACAAATGCAGATGGAAGCAATCGAGTACCTGGAGTCAGATGAGATGCTGAAGATCGACTGGAATGGTCGCGAGATTCGGAACGCTATGCAGACTGCCATTGCCTTGGCGGAAAAGGATGCCCAGGCAAATCCATATCACAAGGAAGGGAATCCGGTCTCTGTTTCCAAGTCGCATTTCAAGGCTGTTCAGCGCCTGAACAAGAGTTTCAAAGTCTTCTTGACAAGCATCAGAGACGAAACCCAGGTTGAAAGAGCCAGAAACTACTACAAGCGGAACGATGAATTTCCCGAAACCTGAGCGCCACAGCATTTGGAACATTTGATTCGGGGGTTACAAGGCTCAATGAGTTGTCTGATTGTAGGAACAGGTGAACAGACGAAAGGGACAAGAAGTAGCGATTTGCGTTCAGCGTCACTGTAGTACCTAAAACATTACTCTCTTTCCTCGTATACAACAGCCTCTTGCGAGTGCACCCTAAGACCCAAGACCCTATTAGAGAGCGACCGAATTCGTCGCAAAACAATTGATAGATCATTGGTGTTCCTAGAACGAGCACGACGACCTGCACAAGAGCGGCGCAGTCCATTCTTTGAAGGATGCGACAAGGACTAGCATGACAGGTCACAGCATGTCGACGACAAAGGTGTTCTATTTTCATAGCCACCTATCTCAATCGTTGAAAACGATCGCGAACCAGGACCTATATGCCACGATACGTGATATACTCGGGAACATGCCGTACAATATCTGCTATGAAAGACAAGAGCCATTCGCAGCAGTGCTGCCCTTGATGTATGACAGAATACAGGTTTCGGGGAATATCGCACTTTCCCCAACAGATAGCTATAGCATATACACGTTTCACCGCTATGCACTGTACCTCACACCATTCCTTGTACTTGACGTGATTTCCGATTCATTGATCATCCACAGGTCTGACTGATGTGCAGAGTCTTGATAAATGCGGTTTACAATTCAAATGCGCCGACTTGATTTAATGGCCAAGCATTGATGAGAACATCTCATTCATTCGCGCTCCAGCCGGCTTAGCTTCATCCACAATTCTACGCATCTCCTTCAATTCCTCCGTGTTCAACTCAATGTCGCGAGATGCCCAGTTCTCTTCCAGTCGCGAAGCTCTGGTCGTCCCCGGGATGGCAATAAGTCCCTGCGAAGCGACCCAGGCGAGCGCGATCTGCGCCACCGTACAGCCTTTTCGAGTTGCCAAGGTCTTGATTTCGTTCACAATTGCCTTGTTCTTGTAGAAGTTTTCGCCTTGAAATTTGGGGACTAAAATGATGCGCTTGACGTTAATGCTCACTCCTCAATCACTAGTAGATCTCATGGAAAACTCACCGAAGCGACGGAAATCATCAGGCGCGAAATCGTCTGGGGACTTATAGTTGAAGTCATCCACGAGCCAACCGTGGCCCAAGGGGCTGAAGGCAACAAAGGCAACCCCCAACTCCTTACAAGCACTTATCAGTCCACTGGTGTCATGGTCCGTCTCACAGGCCGAATACTCAGCCTGGACAGCATCAATCTTGGCGACTAAAACCCATTAGTGTTACTCATCGTATAGCTGTGGGTAGACGAACTGGAGTGGGCCTTGCGCAAGGTAGCGGCAAAACATTCAAAGAGACCAATGTACTTTTTCTTGCCAGCTCGGCGTAGTCCATCCAGGGCACCAATGGATTCCTTGAGCGGAGTATCTAAATCGTTTTTAGTAACATATCTGCAGGTATATGTTCAATGGTGCCACGTACTCGGATCGATTCTGTGGAGGTAATAGAGATCGGGAGCAGAACCGAGCCTCTCAATCATACTCTCGATGTATTTGTACCGCGCCATGGTCATTGATTCGTTAGGTAGTGCTTATTGCCGGCGCGGAAAATTCGACCAATAGAATCGCGAGAAGAAACGGAAAATTGAGCAATTCGCCGAAGTCTCACTTCAGACACACGATGACCACGAGCTTCCTTTCATCTTTCCACATTTTCTTGACTGCAACATCTCTATCTTTTCCACTCGGTCTCAAAAACGCTTGTGTTTTGCATCGCGAGTAGTTGGCGAGACTGCGATGACGGAGTTAGCAATGTCGGCGAGATCAGGGGTCCGCCGCCGAAGACGACCCGCAACGTATGGCACCTGTATACTGCCAGCGCAAGCCCCCTACTGACGTCGGCTTGTCTTGTTCAGATTTTGTAACTTATGCAGACGGAGGAAGATCCGCTGCAACCGTGAAGTTCCGTGTAGCAATTGCGTCCGAGCAAAGAAGAGCGAGTGTGTGTACGACACGGAGGTCAGCGAACAGCGCCGTCCACATTCACTACTGCCTCTCCGGGCGAGCAATGACTTCGAACTCGCACGAAACTTTCCTTCGCCAAATGGCTATTCAACACCCGGGAAAGTCTCGATCAAGTCGGCGACCTCCTCAGTCTCTGTGGCATCTCCGCCATCAGTCGACCAGAAAGGACTGCCTACTCCAGATTCGACGGATTCCGCCTTGGACAGGTCCGTTTCTACGATGCAGTAAGTAATACAATTCGCTGGATCGAAGCCCAGTTGTGGATCATTCTCTCCAATACTGACCTATCTCTAGGGGGGCCACCAATGCAACGACAGGAAGACGCGCCTTGTGTGAAATATACGACACGGATCGCGGAACCATGTCCAAGACGCGCCTCTTTGGCCAATCCCACTGGATGAATGGCGCAGCCTTGGTGAGCTGACTCATTGTATCGCTCCTTTTCCACTTCCTTATCAACAGTCTTCTAGCTCGAGCCCATGTTTGAGAACTTCGAGCGGCTTTCGCGCAATAAAGCGTCCAATGCTCTGTCGCTCCTCCAAGAATGCAAGGCACTGGGAAGAACGATCAAGGCAAGCCGCGAAACGAGCATGACAATAACGTCTTCTGTCCCCTTTCCCACGAAAGAAGTCGCAGATCGGCTTGCCGCCGGGTATTTTCGGACCTTCGAATCGACTTTCCGCGTTCTTCATATACCGTCATTTTGGAGAGAGTATGAGGGGTTTTGGGCGAGGTCAGAAAATCTGGCTCCGACTTCGACAACCCCTTTCCACTTCCAGGTAAAATTGATCCTCGCAATCGGGGCTGCAGTCTACGACAAGGACTTCTCATACCGCAAAACCGCAGTAGAATGGGTCCGCGAGGCTGCGGCATGGCTCTCGGTGCCGAGATCCAAATCCCGGCTGACGGTGTCATCTCTTCAAGTCATGATATTGCTATGCATAGCTCGAGAAACGACTGGGCTGGGCGCGGACTTGATCTGGATATCGGTCGGTTCGCTGATCAGAACAGCCATCTCGATGGGGTTCCACCGCGACCCCAAACGGTTACCAAAGACTTCCCTATTCCAAGAGGAGATGCATCGAAGACTTTGGAACACCATACTTGAAGTAAGTCGATTCATGATGTTACCTTTACCACATCAATGAGAGAATAGGTAAAGTGATGCTGATTTGATTCTAGCTCGCAGTCCAAACCAGTATTGACTCTGGAGGTCCTGCTCTGATATCGCTCACGGACTTTGACACTGAGCCCCCTGGAAACTTTGATGACGAGCAGTTGGTGGTTGGGGGAGACGCCGAAGTACCGCGGCGTGCACCAAGAACACCTGATTCCCATACGCAAACATCAATGTGAGTCTAGATGCTATTTCTCACGCTTAATCTGTGCTTTTCAGATGATGTTATCATCTCAAGCTCAAGAAACATTTGTCTAGTTAAGCGCAACGACTAACTTCAACCCTTTTAGTGCTATTGCTCTGCGGCAGATGCTGCCTGTCAGACTAAAGGTTGCCAAGCTTCTCAATGATATCAATCCAAGCAGAAACACTTACCAGGAAGTTCTTCAACTCGAGACTAAACTACGCGCCGCCTACAAGCAATTGTGTCAGTCGATCCAGGGTTTGCGACACGGAGCCGTGTCGTCTTTCGATTCCCAGTTTCTAGACTTCATAGTTCGCCGTTATTTCTTGTCACTTCACTCGCCGTGGTTCGGACAGTCTCTGCGGAACGCGGCCTTTGCGCACTCGAGGCGAATCGTGATCGACACGGCGACCAGGATCTGGCACATGGTGTCGCTCGAGGGCGACCTGGCGCTCCTGTCGAGGTGTGGAGCCGGCTTCTTTCGGTCCATCCCCATACAGTCGTGCCTGGCGATAGCCATTGAGATTCGGGCCCAGCTGGAAGAGGAGGAGAGCCTGGGCCCCCGGACACCGCGCCCCGACCTGCTTGCCACCCTCCAGGCCTCGAGAGACTGGAGCTTGGCGCGGGTCGAGGCTGGGTCGACGAACATCAAGGGGTACATGTCGGTCTGCGGGTTACTTGTGAGTGATTAATTCTGAAGCTTTCCCTAAAGTCTGCCCTTATACAGTTCCAAGTGGCTACTGGGTCTTTGCTATCGACAATTACTGATGCATTAATACAGGCTCAGATAGATGCCATGTCTCAGAACTTGTCTGGCGACGAGATACACAAAGCTTTCGCCAACAGCGTCGAAGAGGCTCTGCACAGGTGCCTCTCGGTGCTACAAGGTATCAGCCAAAAAGAGCGCTCGCTCGATCAGACGATGCAAGTCGATGATGGTTGGGAACTGCCTGATATTCAATCCAGTGTCGCAGATATCGAGTCCTTTTTCACGTTTGCTCCCGGTTGGCTGGTGGCGAATCCGGAGCCGGAAATGACTATTTGGCAGTAGTTTACCTGAAGTTTTCCCTATGGTGACGGTCTCGAGCGATTGTTTGACACAAATCTATTACTTTTCTCTATTGTGCTCTACCTATATGGTCGTGGGCGATCGTGTCGAACTGATCTTCACTATGGCGATCAGATTGGATCTCAGACGACTTTACCGACGCCACGGCCTTTCTGTCCCCTCCCTTGATCTCCACCAGATCGACACAATCACTCTCGTCCATCCAGACGGAATCGCCTTGATTTCTGGAAGAGTTATTGCCCTTTTTGGAAGACATTTTGCCGCTCAGCGTAGAGCCGTGGCTTTGTTTCGATCCCGTTTGCGCGTATTTGCTCGAGCGGCGCCACCTCGACTGCACCATGGCGGCGAGGACGCGGAGCGCCGGGAGGCACGCGCACGTTATACTGGCGTAGAGCTCGACGAGACTCCATGTGCCGCCATCTTTGTAATCCCCTGTGGCGCGCGTGTTAGTGACTTACTGGAATGAGTGGGGAGAGTTTTGCTCGGTGGGGGCTTACAGGTGAAGTTCACAGAGCTCGAGAATATGATGAACGTGTGCATCCTGATTGCACTGATGATGGTTACACTGGGAGGGATCATATTAGTCACGCACGGAACTTCTACGGTACAGTTATTCTCACAATATACCCAAAGAAAACATGGCTACAACGGTAAGCTTCCTCGCCACGGACAGCTGCAGCGCCCAGAGCGGCCGGAGCGGGAGCGCGAGGACGACGAGGTCGAGCACGATGTTGACGGCGGCACTGATCCAGGCCTGGGCGTTGATGTTGTTGCACCGGCCCTCGGCCGCGTCGTCGAGCTGCTTCCAGAAGTAGCTGACGGGCTGGCACTGGAACGTGGTCGCCAGGATAAAGGCCAGGGTGTAGGCGGCGACGAGCCCGATGGTGACGAAGACGGCGATGCGGAACCGGTCCAGCGGGAAGATGCGCAGCATGAAGACGAGGATCGAGGCCTTGGCCAGGCCGACGGCCCCGAAGTAGAACAGCTCGGCAATTAGAAAGTACTGTAATGGGAAGAAAGAGGTTAGTTAGTTACGACCGTGGTCAACGTGAACCACTTACAAAAAGAGCCATCTCGATATCAGTGACGGACAAGGTCCAAATATCCCTCCCCACTCCGTAAGACGCCGACACTGGGGCGAGGGTACTCGCGACGATCGTGCAAGCCATGGCGGCAGTGATGAGATAGACGTCCCACCCCAAGCCGCCGCCGCCGTACGACATGTTCGAGGCAATGCGGACGAGGAATATAACAAAGGTGATGCTGCAGCCGACGATGCCCACCATGCCCTGGAATACGCTGACGTTTCTCACGGGCTCCCCGCAGAGTGTTGCCGAGCCGTTCTTGGTGGCTGTCGAACAAGTTATCAGCATCTTTACATCTTGATATTCTGCCTTTACGCGAGGAGTTTGGCCTACCGAGAGCATCTTGTGTCGAGCAGCCGGCAGTCACGCACACCGTGAGTTGGGAGTTGAGCGGCGCATCGGTACAGAGACAATCCACATCTGTAAGCTCGCATGCCGACTTTGGAACCAGCTCAGCGAGACATGCAATCTGTAAAGTTTAGTCTCGACCCAGAAAGTCCGTTGGTACAGTGGATATGCGGGCAAAGAAACTTACAGCACATGTTGGATATGTCTGCAGAGCAAGTGTCACTGGGTCGACAGCAGCGACTGTGGCGAAAAGGTAACCTGCGAGTAGTAATACAAAACCCCGTATCCGCGTCATTGTCTCGATATTCGAACTCGGAAAGATGAGAACATTCAGAGTATAACAAAAGGTCCGAGTGGACAGGCCGAGGGTGTGACTGATAAACAGAATATCTTCAATACCTCAATGGCCAGCGTGCTGTCTGATGTGATAGCGCATTGGCGCTCGCAAGCCCTATACCAATCACGCTGTTCCCAAGGGAGAGGATGAAGTTCGTCACGGATCCGAGCCAGGGCCAAGGTCGGACAATAGCACTTGGCGCATATAACATGGAATCCCTCGTCGACAGCCGGAGGAATGCCTTGACTAACTGCTGACTCGGCCGAAGCGAAAAACGTTGAACAGAGGCTCCTCGAGATCATTGGCGCAAAGGACCCGACCGTTGGGCGATCCCCAGCGCCCCATTCTGACGATTTGATCCATTGGGCAAATCCTGAGATATCCATTCAAGTCCAGTCGAGTCTCTTTCCCAGAGTTCTGGCTCTCGAACCAGGCACGCCTCGGCACTCGGCCTTGTCACCGAGTAGGTGGAACGCAACGCTCCATGCGATGCGACGCTTGCTGCCAGGTACGTGTTCCTACCCAAATTTTGCAGCATCAGGCCATTTTGGGAAGATCTTTACCGTTTTTATCCCTACCTACTGTGCCGTAACTGTGCTTCTTCCCAGTCATGTTCAAATGTTGTCCGACACCAAGCCCAAATGAAAGGCTATTCATTTCAAAGATGTGCAATCGAGATGATTGTTATGCGGTAGATGGGAATTGGGTATTCGAATCAAGTCATGATGAGGTGTTTCACGGAATCACCCGGACTTACAAAGAACTCAGTAATACTGATGATTTCCTACGAGATTCATCACACTTTGAACATGGTAGGGATTCGATGAGAAATGAGGCTGCTCAATTTTCCAGATCTCGCAACAAGATTCCCCAAACGAAGACACGCGGGCGATCCTGGAGGATACCACGCAAGATTGGACCACGATGCCTCGAATCTGGGAACGGAGAGAACTATGCGTAGAAACGTCTTTACTCAGGGGCGAGCACCCGGGATAATCACCCGTGATCTGATTCATGATCCGACGTGGGGACTATAACCTAAAAGAGTGGCTCACGCGCGTGGGCATACGGAGTACGGCAGATGCTGTATTCAATAATACATGGTGAAATGCGCGCAGTATGCAGCATGCATCTTTCCTTGTCCTCCTGTGGCTCGGTGCTCCGCTTTGAAACAAAAAGAATTGCTGCTGCCAGGTTTTCTCATCAATCCATGGCTGGGGCCCCATCACTGCCAAAAAGCAGCATATGAGGATCCCGGGCCTTGCATCTGACAAGAGCTTGGCGGTTTGCCGACTTTGGGCGGCCCGGGAACGGTCCTTTTACAACAGTAATCTGTATATATACTGCCGTACATACTAAACAGAAAGCCTAGAGTCTGGGGCCGTGGCTCAAAGGATCTAGTCTCCATGTTTGCTGCTTGGTCATGGGCGTCCTGAAATTAAAGTTGCCTTTTTAGCGACAAGCCGGGGGCACGAACCGGCGGTGGGGGCTTCTGGACTCGCTATTCAAGCATCTACCGAGTACTAGGAGGTAGCTGGCAGATCTTCTATACGAGAGACTCTGCCAAGAATTTCCTGACTCGGACAACAGAATACTCACGGCAGTGTCCCATCAGGCTTTCGCAAACTCTATTCAGGTAGGAAACTCCGACATTTTTCGATATTTAATGCCCTTCCACAACGCGGTGCGACACACCCGGAGAGTCGAGCATGGCCTTGACCTTATCACGGCCCGACCCATTGGCCAAAGAAAGGCCACCGCTCCAGACTACCGGTTTTTCTCATATCTACTGCCGACCCACCGACCAACGCGATTTGGTAGATTATGGGTCGACTAAACGATATGGAGTCAAGCGTTCTTGAGCTTACTTAATCCAAAGGCAACAAATTCTTAGAGCGTGGCCCACTTTCTACCATATTCCGTTGGTCGGTGGGTCGGCAGTAGTTACGAGAAAAACCGGTACACCACTAATCTTCCTAGCTAGCCGCTGGAACTCGTGAGTGGACGGCTGACGGGAGGATCAAGCCCCCTAGCACCGGGGAACCAGGGCCGTAATGGCTCGTGTCTAGCTGAACTAGGGGACCAAGATGTCGATCGCACGACTCCACGTCCCCCACGTCCTCGCAGATGAATAAAGAACCGCAACAACCGGCGAGAGCCAAGATTGCTTCTGGGCGGTATTCTCAAAGGACGAGATGATCAATTCAAAGAAATCGGAATCGCGACTGCGCCATGTTTCAAGATTCATGGAAGGGGTCATGAGTCAATTATAGGCAGTCATCGCAAGACCATGCGCTTTATGGCACTGCCAACACCCATGATTGCCAAACTCCGACAATATCTTGTTGGAAAGCGGAGAATCAAGCGAAATTAAACATTTTGATAGAGCAAACACGTTCGACTGTGCCGCAAAACAGGCCCGCCTGTCAGTTGAGAAATTATGCCATGTTCGACCGGGCTGCAGTGAATGATAGCTGTCAACAGGCAAATCCCGGCCGCCTCTGGGGGAAAAACGCGGCCGCTACATGTACAATGATCTGACAGAAGTCTCATTACCTGCGGTGTATGGCCACGAAAGTACGCCATTTTTATATCAACACGGAACGATTTGACACCAATAGCACAAAATTCGAACGAATGGTACTCTCCAAGATCATACCATGAATTCATCTTTTTTAAGCGGTAGAGCAAAATACACTTAGTATGGAAGCTTGTGTGAATATAGTGCAATGGGTCGCACTAAAAAGAGAATATGACCGACCAACCGCGACCTACCGTAAGCCCGTCGTTTGAACGTCATGCACTTTACGTATAATGCGACGAACCAAGGGAACTATAGAAACCAAGAACATACTTCAAAATGACGCCTATTTGATTAGGGGCAGACGTTATATATATATACTCATTCGACAAAATTTGACAACAGCTGCCGAGAGCCTCTCGGCTGGAGCCATGTCCCTCTCCACTGTCCAGTGTCTTTTGCTGCGAGGATCCATACCGGCCCGGTAAGTGCCATAGAAAACGGGACCCCGAATATGCATACTCCTCGCTACTTCAGGATATGATCGACACCGACCGCAGGGCGCAATTTGCGAACCAATTCCAACACCGCGCAGTCAAGTATATGTGAGATGCTCTCGCCTCTAAGACGATGCCTCAGTAGTCCTTCCAGCTTTTGGTATCCGCGACACTGGACGGGCCGAGTAGGTAACCAGCCATGAAGACTTCCGCCTCAGTCGCGCTCTTGAGCGCTTTGGGCTACATTGGCGCCACGAGGTGGGCATGAAAGAATATTCCACTCATTTCAAGATTCTAACATCTCAGAAGCGCATCGGTGGCTGTCAACATCACAGTTCCCCAGGAGCTACCGTCAAACTCGTACCCTCCCAACGGACCCCAACTCACGCCGGGCCCTCCTCCGAATGACACGTACGAGTACATCGTCGTGGGATCAGGAGCAGGCGGATCTCCCGTTGCAGCCCGCCTGGCTCTGGCCGGCCACAGTGTGCTGCTCATCGATGCAGGCGCGGACCATGGCAGGATGCGCGAGGTCGAGGTCCCAGCTCTCAGTATCTGGGCCTCGGAGAGGAGCGATCTGAGCTGGGCCTTTTACACGCATCACTATGAGGGAGAAGAGCAGGCTTTGAGGGACAGAAAGATGACTTACCGTACGGAGAGTGGCAACCTGTACAGTGGCACCAGCCCGCCTGATGGTGCAGAGCGACTCGGTAGGTCGTCTACGACTTTTTCTTTACTATGACTAAAACATCAACTGACAAACCTCTCATAGGTAACTACTATCCTCGTGTTGGCGGTCTGGGTGGATGCACGGAGCACAACGCCATGTTGAGCATATTGCCGGCCAACAACGACTGGGACTATATCAAGAACCTTACGGGCGATAGCAACTGGGACGCACAGAACATGCGAGGATACTACAAGAAGCTGGAGAACAACCAATACATCATTCCCAACGACATCACCGCCCACGGGTACGGTGGATGGCTCAGCCAGCAGCTGACCCCGATCATCTTGGTTGCTCAGGATTTGAAGATCATCTCCCTCGTGGTTGCTGCTGCTTCTACGATTGGCGTCAATACGGATGATTTGGTCGGCAAGGTGTCAAATCTGGTCGACGGTGTCTTGGGAACTGTGAGCATGGCGTCGATCTACTGGTTTGAGAATATTGCTGACATGACTATAGCTTCTCCCTGGCAGCCCGTCACTTCTTGGACTGATCGACGGTCTCGGAAAGGTAACTTTTACTCATGCATCCCTTATCAATTATATCCGACGTGGCTGACCTCTGATCAGCTGCTCCTCAACGATATCAACAATGACTCTCCCACAAGGGACAGCGACACGGCTCTCGCCCAGCTGCCCCTTGCCATGGCCTCCCCCGACTACCGCCGTTCCTCGCCTCGCGACTGGGTTTATGACATTGCGACGGCAACGAACGCTGACGGCTCCAAGAAGTACAAGCTCGACATTGCTCTCAACACGCTGGTGTCCAAGGTCACTTTCGACAATGCGACGTCTAGCGGCAAGCCCAAGGCCTCGGGTGTCGAGTACCTATACGGAGAAGCTCTCTACAGAGCTGATCCCAGATCCGATTCCACGGCTGAAGGTGGTGTCGCCGGCAGCGTCTCTGCCACCCGCGACGTCATCGTGTCGGGCGGCACCTTTAACACGCCGCAGATCCTCAAGCTGTCGGGCATCGGGCCCGCCGACGAGCTCGAGAAGTTCGATATTCCCGTGGTCAAGGACCTCCCGGGCGTCGGCACCAACCTCCAGGACCGGTACGAGCTCGGCGTGTCGGGCGAGACGAGCTCCAACTTCTCGATCCTGAGCGGGTGCACGTTCCTCGAGGGCGAGTCGGACCCGTGCTACGACAAGTGGGCGGACGGCGCGGGCGCGCTCAAGGGCTCGTACACGACGGGCGGCATCGCGCTGGGCCTGTTCACGCGCACGTCGGTGGCCGGGCCGGACCACGACCTCTGGGTCGGCGGCATCCCGGGCCTGTTCCAGGGCTACTTCCCGGGCTACTCGCAGACGGTGCTGGGCGAGAAGAACCACTGGACCTGGCTGGTGCTCAAGGCGCACTCGCGCAACAGCGCCGGCACCGTCAACCTGACGTCGGCGGACCCGCGCGACACGCCCCGGATCACCTTCAACAGCTTCCACGAGGGCTCGCCCGGCGCCGACGAGGACATCCAGGCCGTGCTCGAGGGCATGAAGTTCGGCATCCAGGCGTTCGAGAACCTGGTCCCGCTCGACGGCGGCTTCGAGCGCGTGTGGCCGCCGCCCGAGGTCAGCTCCGACGACGACCTCAGGCAGTGGATCCAGGACGAGTCCTGGGGCCACCACGCGTCGTGCTCGGCGCCCATCGGGGCGGATGACGACCCCATGGCCGTGCTGGACGGGCAGTTCCGCGTCCGCGGCGTCGACGGCCTGCGCGTCGTCGACGCTTCCGTCTTCCCCAAGATCATCGGCACCTTTCCCGTCTTGGGCTTCTACATGATGGCCGAGAAGGCTGCCGACGATATCTTGGCGGACGCCACATAGTGCTGTCATAATTCTTTCGGAGCCTTGCTCAAGTGTTCATAAGCCTTTTTAGAATATTAGTAATACATAATCATTCCATCAGCTGAACTTGATCTTGAACATCCTAAATATTGACATGCTTACATACAGTTCTCGTGATAGATCAACTGCGCCTCAAGTTCCTCGCGCATCTTGAGCCTCGTCTGCTCGTTTCTTCAGTATCCAGCTCGTGTAGCCAAGTGCGCAAGGATCAAGAGCCAAGACGGCGCTTATGTTACACCACGTCGAACCCCAACATTCCATCAATGAAGTCGTTTCTCCAGACTTCCCCGCTTTCCATGCGCCGCTTGTCAGCATATATCCGGGGTTGGCATGGCCAATGGTCTTGCTCTCCAATGGCTTGGCTGGGTGAGTTTGTCGAGTCGAGGTCTGAACGGACTTGGTGGTGCGAATGGCATGCGGCGGCCGAGTGGTGTAAGTCCTAGTATAGAAATAAACATATATAGGTAGGTATCTTAACAGACATGCAGAGCTCGCATGACTGTGACAAGTACAAGCTAAACTCCGAGAAACTTTTGGTAACCGCGATCATCTTGTTTTTACGAACTAGTATCGATTGTATCCCCCAAAGGCCTGCGATACCATGGCGATCATAGGCCACAAGGAGGAGCTTGGAGAATCGCGGGTCTCCAGCATCGCGCGTGAAGATACCAAGAAATGGTACCAAAAGCCCAACCTACGATTTCTCTACCTCATCTTGGTTCCGTGCGGACTCGGCGTCGAGTGGACGTCGGGGTTCGACTCGTCCATGATGAACAGCTTGCAGGCTGTGCAGTCATGGGTTGATTGCAAGTAGCACAGAGATGCCTCCAGACCCACCACCATCTTGCTGACATTCATCATTTGACAGACTTTGGCAATCCGACCAGTGACCGGCTGGGGCTTCTCAACGCCATGTACTCGCTGGGCGGTCTGATGGCGGTCCCCTTTGTCCCGTCCTTCTCACAGCTACTCGGCAGACGCCTGTCCATCGCCATGGGATCTCTCATCATGTTTCTGGGAGCGGGCCTCCAGGCGGGCGCGCTGAACCAGGACATGTTCCTTGCCTCGCGCTGGGTCCTCGGGTTCGGGATCCCGTTCGCCATCGTCAACGCCTCGTCGCTGATCGGCGAGCTGTCGTACGAGCGGGAGCGGCCCGTCATGACATCGCTGTTCAACGCGTCGTGGTTCGTCGGCGCCATCGTCGCCGCCGGCACCACGTACGGCACCTTCCAGATGGCCAGCACGTGGTCGTGGCGGCTGCCCAGCCTGCTGCAGCTCGTCCCCAGCCTGTGCCAGGTCACCTTCCTGCCCTTCTGCCCCGAGAGTCCGCGCTGGCTCGTCTCGCGGGACCGCTCCGACGAGGCGTTTGCCATTCTGTCCAAGTACCACGGCGAGGGGGACAATGGCGAGGAGTTTGTGCGCCTGGAGTTTGCGCAGATTCAGAGCACCATCGCCTTGGAGAAGGAGACGAGCAAGTCGTTTGTCTGGGCTAACGTCTTTCGCGACGCACCCATGAGGCGACGATTCTGTGAGTGTTCGGTGATCTTGTTGATTGCCATCCCGGATTGAATCTACCATTACTTCTCCTGGTTTTCGACGAGGTCGTTGCAAAAGTCTCGCTGACCTCGTTTGCTCTGAATAGTACTCGCCGTGACCATTGGCTTCTTTGCGCAGTGGAGTGGCAACGGTCTCTTGTCCTTCTACATGAAGAAGATCCTGAATCTGGTCGGAATCACGGACAACTTGACTGTGCAAAAGATCATCTTGAGCAAGAGCTGTTGGGACCTCATTCATGGTGTACCCATTGCCCTGATAGTGCCACGCTTCAGACGCAGAGTCGCGTTCTTGACTTGCACAATCGGAATTGCAGGTGTATATGTAAGTGGCAACACTCACAGGCTACTGAGGTCATCGACTAATTGTTACCGGACAAACAGACAGTCTGGACGATTGCTTCGGCGCGTTACGCCATCCATCCCACGTCATCAGCAGGAATAGCTGTACTCGTCTTCATCTTTGTCTATTCACCGTAAGATCTCTCGATGAGCTTGTCCCGATAGAAGAAGGCTGACTGGACTCCAGATTCTACAACATTGGCTGGAACGCTCTTGCCTACACGTACCTGGTAGAGATATTCCCCTACAGCCAACGATCGCAGGGCATTGCGGTAGAGCAGCTTGCCGTACGTGTGGCCGTCTTCTTCAACACGTACGTGAATCCCATCGCGCTGGATTCCATAGGTTGGAAATACTACATTGTGTACTGCGTGTGGATCCTGGTCGAGATTGCAACCGTGTATTTCCTCTTCCCGGAGACAAAGGTGAGCTATACGCACAGCATGTATCCGATCACAGACACAAGCTGACAAGCGATACGCGATAGGACCGCTCGCTCGAAGAACTGGCATTCATGTTTGAAGGAAAGGAGGCGCAAGCCAAGCAGAACCGTGGAGTCGACAAGCAGCTCGAGCTCGCGCCGGCTGTAGAGTTGGAGTCTGTCAATCGTGAGAATCAGAGCAAGGCTTGATTGAGGTTCTAGAAGTGACCATGATTGCGCATTTGTTTAGGCTTCCAGGGTGTCGTATGCCAATTTTACGGCCTTTGTCGGAGTTTAGGAGGGGTTAATGCAAGGGGCGGGCTGAGCTGCAGTGGACCGCGAGTGCTAAAATAGCACCTATCAAGATACAGCGATCACTAACACGACACTTGCATCAACTCTGTAATTTGGTGCCCGCGGAATCTAGGGACTGGTAACAGGACAGTGTCTCCGATAAGCTAATTTTTCAAGATATATGTGCCACGACACTACTTCGTACGTGCCAGAGTTGAACATTCCTCTCTGTATGGTATGAGACTGATGTGGAGTAAAATGGTGCTGGCTGAGCTGGGCTGGCGCCACAGCATAACGGGCTTTAGCTTCAGTGTCCACCCCTAATTCCGAATGTTGGTTGGCAGAGTGTTGTAAGACGCGCCAAAATCTTACTCAGTTTTCTAACCTGACGACTTGTCATCTCACTCCTTGCGATATTTCGTTCTTCAAAAGAATCATCACCTCATCTCATCATCTTGCTCGAAAAATCGGCGGCTGAGTTGCTCTAAATAAGCAAAAGAAGCAAACGCCCAAGATGCACGTAATCCTTACAGGTGCCACAGGCCTAGTCGGCTCTGGCGCGTTGGACGCCATGATCAAGATGAACGACATCACAAAGATCTCCATCCTTTCGCGGAGGCCGGTGCAGATGGCAGAGGACATTAAAGACCCGAGGGTCAATGTCATTATCCACAAGGACTTTGAAAAATACGACGACGAGCTGCTCAGCAAGCTCAAGGGCGCTCGCGGCTGCGTCTGGGCCCTGGGAATCAGCCAGACACAAGTCGGACCCGAGTACGTTTGAGCACAGTCGCCAGGTCTCACCAATGATTGAACCCGATAACTAATTCTTCCTCCAGGGAATACGTCAAGATCACCAAGACCTTTACGCTGGAAGCCGCCAAGGCCTTTGGCAAGCTGGGCACGGCCGAGGAGCCCTTCCACTTTGTCTTCGTGTCGGGCGGCGGCGCAACGACGGAGCCGGGGCGTTTCACGCCCATCTACGGGCGGGTCAAGGGACAGACCGAGGCGGCGCTGGCGGAGCTCATGAAGGCGAACCCGGGCCTGCGCGCGCTGTCGACGCGCCCGGCCTACGTCGACCCCAGCGCACACGCCGCCATCAAAAAGTACCTGCCCACCAAGCCGTGGTCGATACGCCTGCTCGAGCCCGTCGTCGGGCCCCCGATCCGCTGGGGCGTCAAGAGCTTCCACAGCCCGACCGAGCCCCTGGGCCGCGTCCTCGCCGAGCTCGCGCTCGGCAAGCACCAGGACCAGTTCGTGGCCGCCAAGGACCTGCAGATGATTGGGCAGTTCCCCATCCTGGAGAACAGCGTGCTGAGGCGGCTGGTGGGTATTTGAGGCGAGCATTCCAGATGACCAGAGTTTTGATTGTTGTAATCTGTTTCTTCTCCGATGTGATCACTGTTTGTAAGATAGCGCCTTCATAGATACCACTTAGATTCAAGCAATTCTTGGCACGCACAACTACCTCTGCACGTGGATTTTGGTCGAGATTGACACAGTCTATTTCCTTGAGAACTGCAGGAAGTAGGGAGAGGTAAGTACAGAAATGAATCAATGTACACGGTCACGAAAACGAAGAGACTTTTCGGTGGGAAACTTTTTGATCGGTTGCAACCAAGCAACGTGACAACCTCGCTGCAAAACCGAAGAAAACAACATTTTTGCTGTGTCTTTGATCTGAATTATTCATCGCTTCCAATATTCCTTCAGGGGACAGTGATCTTCACTTCCCCTTTCCTGCAAGCTATTGTGTTTTTTGTAGATATTGTTTCCTCCAAATCATCAATCTTGGTATTTACTCGGCGCATGAAACCGTTCCACAGCAGCCAGACCATTCCTCATCCGGTCTGTAGTCATGAGAGGCTCCGGATAGGCCATGTGTCCATTGTCTCGTCTCTAAAAGAAGTGGCGTTAGCGGAAATTGTGACTTGATCGCGGACGTATATACTAACATGCGCTGGCGAATATTTGCGCGAACCTCTTGCTTGAGCAGCGTACATCATCTCCATGCCAAGGCCTCCAGCTGCCACATCTCCATACACGACACCGTCATCTGAGTCTGGAGCGGACTCTTCATAGTCGTCAAATCGAAGAACGGAGGGGCTGTGCATGTACTCGGTGTCCAACAGCTGTCGCTCACGGTGGTTTGCGATGTCGGCTCCACCTAGGTCTGCTTTCCAGTCATCATGGTGCTATCCACCTCAACGTCGCCCTGAGATTCATCCTCAGAGTCGTCCTTAAAAGTCGTTCTTAGATCCGTCCTCGTCCTCTGACCCTTCATACACGGGCTCGATCTCATCGAGAATGTTGTAAAGGGGAGACATATCTGCCCCACTGCTCCTTTTCAAGACAGGCGACCACGGGCTGGTGGATGCGGAGAGAAGCTGTGTTTAGGGTTCATCGCTGCCCGGACCTTGCTGTCCACTTCGTCCCGCGTATTCCACTTGGAGACCTGAGGCTGGCGGGCCACTATGCGTAGGTCAGCGGCATTCTCATCGCCCGAAGGTGGAGTGTTTGTACCGGTGTTCCAAGCACTGGTGCCTGTCTTTTCCCGAGGGACATTCGTCCTCGTTATCAGTGGCCCCAGTGCCCATATCCATATCAAGGTCTCGGTCGTCCTTTGCAAGTACGTCATTTTTGCGGTGGTGCCGAGTGGGCATCTCCGAGAGGACGTCGACTGGAGTCTTGGCCTCCAAGAGGCCGTGATCGGGTCCAGAAAAGGCCAGCTTCAGCTATTTGGCTCCACTGCGCTGAGTGTGATCGGTCGATTCTGGATCTATCAGCATCCAATTCAACCCGAAAGATGGCAGATGGGGCAAAACGTACCGCTGCGAAAAGAGCAGATCCTGCCGCCATTATTGTAAGGTTATAGAAAGATCAAAAAGGAAGGTAAAGAATCGGTCCCTGCCTATCTGCGTGAAGCAGAATAGGTCTTGCTGCTCTGGGGCGAGTTTGCGCCTTTGCTATGGCTGGCGTTGCCTTTGGCAGACGATGCATCTGGACGGGCAACGAGGCTGTCACACGATGGGGGACGACTCCGTCTGGGAAGTTAGCATGATGGGAATCTGCTCAATCGGGGAAAGCGGTCATGGGTTTATATAAGGGGTTGGTTTGGGGAAAGATCTCTGAAAGTGACAATCGGCATCACGTCGCTGCAGACATCAAGCGGGTTTGATAGCATTACTGACTCAAAAGTTGTGGTTGTATTCAAAGTGGCGACTCATAAATCTGACAAACGTGTTTATGTATCTTTACTATGCTGATGGAACGAGGATGACATATTCGCCATCTAGACTAGACAACTGTGAAATCATGACTCTGTCATCAGGAGCTCCATTCACGACTTGTTGTTTGATATCGCATGCAATCTCAAATTGTGAGCCCGTGTCAAGTGGCCGTCTGGCGACTGACAGAGTAGCGTTGGACGAAGCTCCTGCTGGGAGAAGACGGGCCAAGACTTGGCGGTTGACTATTGATATTCATGTTAGAGGGCTTTTGCTGGTTTGACCTTTAGTGATGCACGTACATGGAACTTTCATCGTCGCCGTTATGTTGGCGGAAGCTGCGGTAGTGTTGACAACCCATGAATACGAATTCAGGGATTGTGTACCACTCGGTAGACTTGCTGGATCGACTCCGTTCTTGAGATCGACGTTGATTTTCATGTTTTGCTGCGCAACTACCGAGAAGCGCAGTCCATCGATGAACTCGGCTTCCTGGCGTCCGCCTGCTGTGATGTTGACAGTCCTGGTCGCGCCTTGACCGTATTGCACAAAGATGTTTGTCGTGTCGATGCTCTGCCGGCCCAATAAGATGTATTCTCCATCAATACTCGTCATTTTGATTATCCGAGTATTGTTCTCAGATCTGTGCACATTCCGTGTCGCCTCATCGACTGTCCAGCTCATTTTGTCGTCTGCCAGCTTACCAACGTAAGTGTTGCTTTCCTGCAACCCCATTTGGTTCAACATGTCCAAATCATACGGCACCTCAATCTTGGCAACCAGGTCCATCGCGTTGTCACTCGTCTTGATGACATAGGAATAGTTTTGCAACGCGACAAAAGTCTCGCCCGAAGATCCGGTGACAAACTGGCCTCCGAGTGGTTGCATATTCTGATTCACCACAACAGTCCTGTTAGTGGGCGAGAAGAGGTCGAGTGCCAGGCCATCGGCGAAGTCCTGGTCGAACCTCTCCATCTAATATTTCCATTAGCACTCTGCACGTACAAATGCTCACACTTGACTGAACTCACCGCTCCGGGGATTGGAATCACATCGCCAAATGTTGGTAGCGGCTGTGTGTCGTCTTGAGCCGCGGCCAAGATGGCCAAGAAAAGACAAGCGATTGCGTGCATTGCTACTTCACTGTTTCTCTATTTGTATCCTATCTAATGTTTCACAGAGGAGCTTGGCAGACTGACGTGGTCGCCTGTCTTTTATATAGCAAGTTTGGTTACATGATCAGTTGCTGTTACAGGGATTCTACATTATCATTTTTCTTCACGTGAATATAAACGAAAGAAAGTGAGGCCCGCGCACTCTAGAGTAGTCGAACGTTTGTTAAACCTTAGTATAGCAATACGCATGGCCAGACCCCCTCCTTGACGGCCCTTCAGGCGCCACACTCGAGGCTGTTCGTTTCAGGGGAGCGTGTGAGGAATAGATAGTCCAAAGTCTTGTTCAAGCTTTGGGATAGTGTCTTAGACTTTGCCGACTATTTCATGAGATGATGTTTCATGGAGGGCGTCAAAGCTTAAGCTGGGCTTAGCGTTTATAGGCGACCCGCTGCAGGCAGCAGCGTAATTGAAACCGGCAGCGGCTGACCCCAGGGACTAGCGAATGATTAGTAAATATGTCTCTCGCATTTTCAAACTTTGTCGAGCCGTGTTGGTACGAATATGCAAACACATATACTCTTGCAGGAAGAAGATGGGAAAAAGAAGGCGACATGAGGCGCAAGGCAGGCCGCAGGCCAACAGGCAGCAGGATTCGGATCGGCTGGCACACAGCACCGAACCCAGCGTGTCCTGGGTTTCGTCGAGGTTCGTGCAGCCAGATTTGATCCAGGAGTTGTAGAAGGTCATATCTGAGATCTTAGCATGCACCGATGCCGCGATATAATCGTGTCATCGTTGGCCTCAAGACTACACGAGAGTCAGATGCAGAGTTCGAGACTCATTTCAAGCGTTGTTAGTCTTTCAGATTGCTGTTGCCAGAAAAGATAGCAGCTGATTAGACGCTATCAGCGATGACGATGCCATCACAATTGATCCCAGCGACTGTTGTGTACGTGTTGCCCAAGATATACAGCACCTCTTCAGTTGTCGTCGAAGTTGCGAACGGAGCTGGGGCGGCGATTCTCACACCACTGCTTTGCAGCAGCGATATATGGCCGCCTATAGGACTTTCTGGTAGAATGCATCACGGTTGACAATGGAGTAGGGGCTCCAATGCATCATCTGAAGGCCGTTGATAGACCAATCGGAGTAGAGCTTGGAAGTTGACACGCGATCCATAGCATCGAACAGCTCAAGACTGTCTATGACTTGGCTGCAGTGCTCATAGGACACTGGGCCCCGCTGACACGTCTCGTTGATTTCCGTGATGTGACTGAAACCAACAGTCTGGTTAGTCCCGCCGAGCCACGCAAGAACAGACGACGCGTGATCGTTGCGACTGTCCGCCACGTGACCTGGACTCTGTTCAGTGGGCTGATCATCTCGATATTTCCAATGGCGATCGAATTGTAAATCCAGACATCGTAAGTCTCTCAATCATGGAAGTTGTTCTGCTGACAGTCGTTGGCCCCAGAGTTGATACAGGTCTCGCCTTGGTTCTGGAACCATGCGTATAAGCCGGCGCTCATCATGGAGATGTTCGACGAGAGACTAGAGTCCGCACTGCTCCCGACATGTCGCAGGTTAAATAGTCGCTGCCGCAGACAGAGGTCTACGGGTCATTGAGGAAAATAAGACCATCGTCGCTGCCGGCGCCGGTGACGCTGAGGTAGGCTGGAAACAAGCCAATTCAATCTGAATAGAGCCTAAAAGGACATTCTTCGCCGCAGACAGTTGGTATTGGTAGAAAATAAAGCGCTCAAAAGCAGTACCTCAGAGCGAGGTTGGAACCTAGGACTCGATGAGCATACCTCTGCCGATGAACAAGATGATAATGTTGACTAAAGAATTGGCATTGCATTCATGGAGACTCATAGATCTGGCAAACGTCTTCATGTGTCTTGATTGTGTTGATATGGAGATGCTACCTGAACATCGATGGTAGAACTCGTCAAGCCAATCACGATTTAACTTGATCACTTGATTCGTATCATTCTGTGTTGCATTGTACCTAGATAGACAGCGTCGCAATCAATCGCGCCGCACCGACACCATCTCGAGCTGCGGTCGCAGCCGCGCCCCCGGCTTTTAGAGCCGCTTGGGGAAATGCAACCATCACAATGCGGCTGGGCGGACACCAGGGATACATGGGCGCAAAAAGGCTCGCTTGGTGGACATACCTGGTATCCGGACTTGCGCAATAACGATTACATAGTGGCTCATAACGCCGAGGGATCAAACATGGTGTCTTTTCAGCACGCCATTGACATGTTGGATTTCTAGTTCACATCGCAGGGGTTTGTGGTAGATGATGGTAATGAGAAATCAATTCTCGCATGGTGTAGATCAGAAAACAAGAAGAGATCAAGCCATGGGAGGAGACAAGTCGAGTTGGAGCAGAAGCCTGTCAAAATCATTCATGCACGGAGTATGTTCCGCAGTGCGCAACGACATGTCTTGACGATAAGACAACGGCATATGTGACGTTTTTATCCTCTTCTCACATTTTGATCGTCTTTTCGTTTTCATATGACAAAACGTCAATTCGCACCACGCGTATTGCGTCGTGTATTTTTCAATGTACATCATTGCAGCGAGCGGCGCGGAAGTGTACAAAGTCAAGAAGCTCGCTAAGTCGAGACTGGGCGTTTTGATCGTGGGGAAGATGATTTAGAGTCCATGTCGCGATTGATGTCGATCAAGGCGTGCTCCCGCTCTCGGCCAATCAGAGGGCGGCGAATTCGTTCGGTATGGAACCCGCACCACACCCCCGTCTCCCACCTCTGGAGCTTGAAGATATTGTGCAATCGATACTGATTTCATCATGCGTCGTTGTCGCTGTGTCTTGGATCTGTCTGGCCCTGGCTGAGAGAGCTGGCCCTAGCTGGATACCCGGCAGTCTGGAAGCGATGACACTAGGAACTAGATATATGAAATAGGATAAGATAAACTCTCGTCTCACTGTCGCACTTCTTTTTCGCGCTGCTCGCCCAACTTTTCATACTTCTTTTGCATGTTGTACATATGCCACGTGGTGCTATTATAGTCTGCACAGGCAACTGCGCATAAGCTTCCGCGACGGTTACGTGATCGACTGTGAGTAGTGTCACATTTCTGTATATCCATCCAAGCTCTGGGTTGTGCTGCCATGGCCCTACTGCCATGATATTACTGTGCGCGACTATCATGAACTTGTGACCGTGGCGTGATGTATTCGGCTTTGGTCCGTCAAGATTCGCAGACCTGATCATGAACAGAGCTTGGATGCATCCGGCTGTCGGCCGAGTCCAAAGGCACGCGGTGCTAACTCTCTATCTGCTGAACACCAGGTCTTCCCAAAGTCAGAAGCTCTACCCATATACAGGGCACTTCTTGCGCCCGCTCACCAATCGCCACGACCATGGCCTCATCGCCGACTGAGAAGACGAGTGATCCCGTGCTCGACGACCAGGCCCCATCCGACACTGAGCTCGCTGGGCCCAAGATCAACGAAAAAGCGCTGCTGAGAAAGATTGACGCCCATCTCTTGCCCGCCGTCGGCATCCTGTATCTACTGTCCTTTTTGGATCGCAGCAATGGTGTGTATTCCATGGTCGCAAGACGCGTCGGGACTGGGGGAACGTCAATCACTAATGGTTGTTGCTTCGCGCAGTCGGAAATGCTCGTATTGAAGGACTATTGGACGATACCGGTATAAGTAAGTCATCCCATCTTCATATCAAAGATGAACATTCACTAATGTCCGCGTATTATTCTAGCCGCTGATGGATATCTCAACGGACTGACCTTGTATTTTGTCGGATATGTGCTATTTGAGGTAAGATGCATAACACTCTGATCACGGCAACATCGAACTCACAAAAACATCTAGATCCCTTGTAACATTGTCCTTAAGAAAACGACGCCTAGAATCTGGCTCCCCACGCTTACGATCGTATGGGGCATCGTCTCCACGCTACTCGGCATCGTTGAGAATTATTCTGGATTTCTGGCTGCCCGCTTCTTTCTGGGTGTGGCCGAATCGGGTCTCTTCCCTGGCGTAGTCTACTACTTTTCCATGTGGTATGCCAGATTCCCGCCGCTTCTGAAGATCATTTGAGACTGAACCGTAATCACATAGGTACAAGCGACGGGAGCGCCAATATCGAGTCTCCCTATTCTTCAGTGCGGCATCCTTGGCTGGTGCTTTCGGTGGTATTCTTGCTTACGTATGTCTTCAATCCCCCCGTCCAGACAAATTTCCATCAGTGATACTGACTGGATTATAGGGAATTGGCCGAATGGGAGGTATTGTCTGGGACAATGGCTGGCGATGGATCTTCATTCTTGTCAGTTCCGACACATCTCTTGAGATGCAACCTGCCACGAGACTAACATGAGATCAGGAAGGTATATTTACGGTCGTGGTTGCGTTCGCCGCGTTCTGGTAAGAAAAACTCATCAAGCCAGCTCCCCTATCACTGTTTCTAAAAGCTTGAACCCAGGTTTGTCTACAATTACCCCAAGACATCATCGTTCCTGAACGAAGATGAACGACAATTCATTCAACAGAGGTTATCTTCGGACTCGGATGCGACACATGAGGAACACTTTAGCTGGGCTGCTGTGCGCGAGGCGTTCAAGGACCCCAACTGCTGGCTTTACGGCTTGGGTTTCCACACCATGAGTCTGCCTTTGTACACTCTATCTCTATTTCTGGTAAGCAGTCTTTAAAACATCTGCGACATTGACGGAACTTGTGCTGATCGCCCTCGCCATTTAGCCAACCATCATCAAAAGTCTAGGCTACACCGCCGCCACGGCGCAGCTCCTGACCGTCCCACCTTACGCATTCGCCTTCATCACGACCATCACCGTGGCCATCCTGTCCGAGAAGCTCGGCCAGCGCGCCCTCTTCATCGGCGGGTCGTCGCTGTTCGGGGCCATCGGGTACTGCATCCTGCTCGGCAACACGAACCCGTCGGCGCGGCCGGGCGTGTCGTACCTGGGCGTCTTCTTCGCCGCCGGCGGCATCTACCCGGCCGTGGCCCTCGTGCTCTCGTGGCCCGCCATCAACGTCTCGGGCCAGACCAAGCGCGCCATCGCCAACGCCATGCAGATCAGCATCGGCAACTGCGGCGCCGTCATCGGCACCCAGCTGTACCGCTCCACCGACGGCCCGCGCTACGTCGTCGGCCACAGCGTCGCGCTCGCGTACCTGGTCGCCAACGCGGCTGTCGTTGCGGTGCTGTATTTCCGTCTTAAGAAGGAGAACAAGAGGCGCGAGGCCATTGCGCCCGAGGTTAGGGACGTCGGTGTGATAGCGGACTGGAAGGGCGATTCTGATCCTCGGTGGAGATTCGAGTACTAGTGGTCAGCTGTTGCAACGTATATGCTCTGGATAGATGGGTGACCCGCTGTGGATGGGAGATAGTTTTGCGTAGACACGGGGGTTGTCCTACCCCAGCCAGATGTGTAGCAGATACATCTTTCCTTGCCCGGTCTTGCAAAAGTACCACATGCATATCCTCCAAGGGCCTCCCCAGAGATGTCGTAGAGGACTGCTAAGAACGTATAGATACACGCAAGTCTTGTTGCTCCCGTCTTGATATTTCCAGGTGGAATGTCGATTTTGTGACTCGGGCCAAACATGAAATCTCTGATAATACGGGATTCATAATCTAGCATGCACCCTCAGCCGTCCAAGGCGGGTCCCAGAATCGTTTCCGGGAAAGAGGAAGGCACATGTTACGTGTTGCTCTTTCCCTGTGCAAAAGGTGGGGGGCTATTACCTTTATCCACCATCTTCCAGCTCGAACCTTTCTCTCTTCTCTTCATCCTTCTCAAGCACTGCATACGACGACATAAAGTAATACACGGACTGATTCTACGTCCCGACTTTGCTCCGGTATCCTGTGCGATTTCTCCCGACCGCATTTTATCCTGACGCTACATGGTAGGACCACCCGGATTTCCTGGCTTTCACACAAGGAACCGATCAAATCAGCGCTTCCGCCCAACAGATGCTCTGCGGCCAGCCCATGATGAGAACGGCAATTTCGCAGCAGTCATCACCTTGCAGAGGCTCAACACAACCGTGTACTGGCCAACTATGGCTGCGGATGTCGCCAAGTACTGCGCTGGGTGTTTTCAATGCGCACTTCACGGAGGGCAATAGACCATCGGAGGCACGCCCTGGCGCCTCTCCTCCGCCCGGTGGTGGAGGTGGCGGCCGCAAACGACCCGCTGGCGCTACGAAGACCCGACAGCATTTTTTCAGCAAGCACAAGTCTCGGATGTATCACTGCCCAGAGACAAAGCATTGACTGCCGATTTACGACCATTTCTGCATCTGGGTCCAGGTCTGCGTATACGCCAGCACGATAAAGGCCCTCAGGCTACCTCTACCTGATGCTGTTCCTCGGACTCGACATCTTCGGAACCCTCGCAGGTCTAGTCCCCCACGCGAATCACAAAGTCTTGGAATTCTTCCTGGACAGCCAACGTCGAAGGGATTTATGCCAGGTGGGCCGGTGAACTTCGGCTTCCAGGCGTATACGCAGACCTGGACCTGGTGGCGGAGGAGGTGGCAGTACTTCCCGGCATCACAGGAAACTTTTACGGGAAGAATAGGATCACGGGGGAAGGGCGGGGAGGGCGGGGAGGGCGGGAAGGGCGGGAAGGTCCTATCCTCTCAACCAATATCTCCTACGCAGCGCACGACTGGGAGACACTGAACAAGGCCATTCTCAGGGACCTGGGAATCAGCCTAGTTGTTAGGGCGCACTAGGCACCTTGTGGTCAGATTTGTAGTATGAGAGAAGCATGCATTCCTAAGAGCTACGGATCAGTGGGAGGATCAGTTTGAGTCTTATGCTGGGATGAAGAAAGAAACTAGAAAAATCAAAAGTTATTATAATTCGGACGACATCTCTCAGGATTTACCTACAGCAGGAAAACTTCATCTTATCTTATCTTGACACAACAAAAAGTGTTAATCAGTATCTCGGTGGCATATCACCAGCAATTGAACATGTGATCCGTGTTATTGAATTTATTTTTCTCATAATTGATCCTACACTCCATTACCTAAAGAAACAACGACAAACATGAAACGCGTAATCCCGCAAAGCACCATGATATATCCCTAGACAGCCGCCCAACCATGTTCCATCTACCCGTCTTGTCTCGTGTGTAAAAAAGTCTACATTACAATTTCCACCCTAGATGCCCGAGTCGATCTGCTCCGTGTCGTACTCGTCCTGGAACGTGGCCCAGGCGTCGCACTGGTCGCTGACGTAGGTCGAGTCGCTCATGTCGGCGATCTCGTCGAAGCGCTCGACGAACTGCAGGGCGAAGCCCTCGCTCGTGTGCCAGCCGATGTGGCAGTGCATTAGCCAGACGCCCGGGTTGTCCGTCTCCCAGGCCAGGACCAGGTAGCCGCTGGCCGGGAGCATGGCCACGTCGCGGCGGATGGGGTTGTCCAGGTTCAGCGTCACGTTGGTCGTCGAGTACGTCCCCGTGCCCTGCGCCAGGACGAAGAAGTCGTGGCCGTGGAGGTGGATTCTGAACGAATAGACATGTCAGCTTTTCTGTCTCGAGATGTTTTAATTGTTTGCTTTCTCAATACTTACGGGTGGGTGACTGCGAGAGAGGTCTCAATGACGATGTAGAACCACTGGTTGGCCGTGGCGAGGTGGATGACGGCGTCGTCGTCCTCGAAAGTGTCGGTGCCATCCAGGACTTGCATGAGGGTAGGGTTGGCCCAGTCGGTGAGCAGCGACGTGGAATTGAGTGTCCACTTGAAGAGAGTACCTTCCAGAGCAATGTTGGCGTCCTCGGCAATCTGGAGCTCGACGTCGCCGACTGTCTTGGAGATGTACGGGACCAGGTTATCGGTCTCGTCATCACAACTGTCGGAGCCATAGTCGTAGCCGGTAGTGGTAGGCTCGGTAGTCGTGTCGCCGACGTACGTAACTATGCCGAGAATGTCATCTGCGTTGTCATTGTCAGAGCAGGCAGACTGGGGAATGGCGCGCATCCAAAATTGATCGGCCACATCAGCTTGGTCTGCGGTGATGAGGACGTCGTAGCGTTGGCCTAGAGATGATTAGTCATGTTCTATTCAAAGCCCAAAATACGACTCACCCATGCCGATGTTGATGTAGTCGGTCGTGTAAGGTTCAATGGGGTTAAAGTCGGCCTGGATGACAGTCATGGTGTGGTTGTCAACCATGAACTTCCAGTGCGTGTCCACGGCAGCGTTGACGAGACGAATGCGGTAAGTGGTTCCCGACTCCCAGGAGGTGGTGAAGCGAGAACCACCATCATCGTAGGTGTTGGTGCCGTTGATCAGACCGTTATCGAGAGTAGGCGGGCCGACAGTCTGGGCGTAGTCGTACAGCTCATCGACGGTCTGGTGGTCCCAGTCATTCAGGAAGAGGTTTCCAAGGTCGACGTCGTAGTTGGCAGTAGCAGGTCCGTTGATGAGGATACCACCAAAGATACCTTGCCATGCCTGGAGGGAGAAGTGGGAGTGGTACCACGAAGATCCGTACTGCTCGGCCTTCCAGGTGTAGGTGATACTCGACCCGGGAGCAGTTGGGCACTGAGTGATGGAGCTGACACCATCATTCTCGTTGGTATAGTTTTGACGGATACCGTGGAAGTGGATGCTCGTGCCGTTCAAAGATGTGGTCAGAGAGTTGGTCACATGAACGACGACAGTGTCGCCCCAGTCGGCGATGATGGTAGGGCCAGGAATCGAGCCATTGACGGCCATGGCAGAACGAGCTAGAATGATGGATCAGTCACGTGAACGTTCTGTTTTCTTTCCCTGACAACTTACAAACGCCATCGGGTGAGACGGTAACATCGGTGAGTTCAAACCAATACTCCCTCGTCACTCCCGTATCCGGGACTGTGGTCGTATAGTCGGTGTCGATCGAGTAGTCACACCACTCGTCACGCGTGGAAGCAGTGTTGCCGTCGCAGACATCGCGAGGTACTGTTGGATCGTCAGGATCAGAAGTTGGGACCGAAGTCGCTCCAGTGGTGGTGCTAGTGCTAAGAGTGCTTGTGACCAAGCTCGTGGTGGAAGTGCTTGTGCCAGGCTGCTGGGGGCTACCCGGGCTGGTCTGGGTGGGCTGGCCAGGAGCGGGATTCTGCTGGGTGGTGGTGGGCTGTCCCTGACCAGGACCTCCTGGAACCGCAGTGGGATCAGGATCATGGCTTGTGGTTCAAGGACGGTGGCTTCCAGGCCTCGGGACTGCCCGAGACCGGGCTTGGAATGGGGTTCTTCTTACCAGGTTGCTGGGGGTGAGGCGATGATACCACGCCAGAAATTAAGAACGATGCAAAAAGCACCGACTTTGCAAACGTGGACTTCATGGTAAGTGGAACGACGGGTGCCGACGGATCAAGCACTGACTGTACAGAACGAGAGTAGGAGTATAACTCAAAAAAGAAGACAAGGCTGAGCCAGGAGAGTTGGACTCCGTCAACCGTGGTAATAACTGGTGATGATCACCTGAAGCGAATGTGATATCTGCCTGGAGGTGCCTTCTTTTCTTTTTCGAAATAAACTCAAGGTTCAATGACCTCTATTTGAAGTCCATGGCCAACGCGAGATCGTCGGATTCGAACATGCTCGGTCTCGGATTTTTCAATCCATAATAGTAGGAGCACGCAAATCCATCACCAATTCTCGCTTTTCTCCAGGCACAATCGGCTCGTTTTCCGAGCGACTGATCGCAGAAAGCTGTAAATGTTGTGCATCTGATAACATGATGCAGGTCATACTGCGCCGCGTCTGCGATTCCACGTAAGCTCCTATGAATAGGGCAACTAGAAAGGGCTCCCGGATCGTAGATCATCTAAGTGTTGATGCTTCATACGAGCCGCGGCTGCGGGTAACACGACGACTATGCGCTCATTGGACTCTTCTGATTGGCCGAGGGGCGGCAAACACAACACATGATTGAACTGTGGGGGAGTATGGGGTCGTATTTGCCTTCTACAATTGTCCTCGGGCCGGCCCCTGCCCTTTCGAAAGGCTGCTGGCGGTATAGTCTTGTAAGCGATTAGACGTCCCGTGTAATTTTAATGCGAAACATGGCATTGGGCAGTTGTGCGGTCGAGGGGAGGCCGTCCGTGCATCCAGACCATGTCCGTGGCGGCGAACGGTTCGCGATCGTGGATGCAACATTGCGCCTAGTGCGGCTATAACGTCGAGAACAGACCTTTGTCCCGCTGTATTATAACGCTCGCACCGGTAGTTTGGGGTCCCACTGGAGATAAGTCGTGATAATCCCCAAGTGGTATCGGTGCGGAACCCGTGCAGTAGTTCCAGGCACCGGAGAATAGGTGAACATCACCATCCGTTTTCGGTCGTGGTGGAGACCCGGCGCCCCCATTCTGCCTTAACAACTTGCCTCTTCCGGACGGCCGACCACCAGTTTTTTCAGGTTTCTGTGCGCCGCAGCCATGAGCAATTTTTTCGCACATGCTGCACACTACCCGATCCCTCGATCCAACTCTCGGGCCTCTTGGTAGCCAAACATCTGATTGCCGTGCGCTTACGTAGTCTTCTTGTTTGTGTTTACCGAACTGCGGTGTAGCCTCCGATGCGACGATATACCCACATTCCGGCCGAGGCGACCTCACAACGTGGGTTGGTGAGTGCCAGACACACCAAGATACCGTGACATCGTTGTAGTTAATAATATCCCGCCGTGCTTAAGAGCCGCCGCAATGCAAGACCATCGGTGGTCTCGACGCCGCACATGTCATTCGCTTAGACAACTGTACGCGTACATCATTCGATCATCGGCTGCCCCGTCGCTGTTCATACATACATATCAACCTCATCGCTTGCTGCATCTTTTTGTGGTCTCGTTTACTCACCAAACACTTGCCAAGTCTTTCGTTTAAGTCCACATTCGTTGCAAGATGCACTTCTCAATCCTTTCTCTGGGCCTCCTGCCCTTGGCTGTCCAGGCAGCACCTCAGGGCACCGAGCCGCCCCAGCCCGGCCCTGGCGTTCCCAACATGGGCTTTGAGCTGTACGCCTATGGTTCCGACTTTGGTGGCCTCAATGTCTTCAACTGGAATGGTCAGTGTGATTCTGTCCGTCTGTGCAACACTTACTGATCCGTATCCAGGCCTCGCCTTCTTGGGCAATGCCTCCCAGGCCAATGATACCGAGGCGGCTGAAGTCCAGTGTAAGTCTCATGGTCCGAGAATCTATAGGCTTGGTACTTTCTCTGACGACCATCACTAGTCATGCGTAGTCCGTCCAGCACCACCAGCATGACCGGAAACCCCGTCCCCGGGCCTGGCTCGTCGCCATCGTGGTCCAACGTCACATACTACATCCCCGCCGACACCACCACGTCCCACCAGACGGGCTTTCTCGAGGTTGACGACATCACCGAGGATGACCTCACCACCGGCTTCGTCTTCTACGGCAACACGGCCGCCTGGGAAGACTCGACTGGCGCTCTGCAGACCAAGTGGTACGCCCTGCCGTACGGGGACACGAACCTCTGGACTCTCAACTGGGATCCCAGCTCCGAGACCTCGTCCGAAAAGGTACAGGTCACTCTCCGCACAGTTACGCCCAGCCGCCCTCCTCCCAACCCCCCGACTCCTCAGGGCGGTGCGCCCGCTGGACCTCCTGCTTCATCGTAGAAGCCAGAATACCAAAATGGTTGGACCACTGTAGACCGACCAAGGCAAAGGTTGTTTATTGACCTTTGTAAGCTGTAGAATGGAGTTTGAATTCCTTTTGGCGACGGTTCCTGTTTTTATGGTGATTTTGTATACTTGCGGCGAGTGGAAACAAAGCAACAAGTAGAAGTGATGAATCCAATGTTATTATGCTTCGGGCTCTTGGCTGTGATATCTCATTTCCTTCCTATTGTACGATCCGCAAGCTTACAGTGGGCGTTTTGGACTCTTGAGTATTGCCGAACCAAAATACCGAGCTCGTATGGACGTCTTCTCCGGTCTCATTTTGATAAGTTGGCGGTTCATCGGCAGATCTTCATAGTCCCAAGGGATAGAGAGATAGATATCGTCCCAACGATCCTGATATCGATGCAAGTCGTCTTGGGGGTATTTTTCACTCAGCTCCTCCACAGTATTCGTCTCCGCATCGAGCATGACAAAACCGCGATTCCAAATTCCCGCGATGAATTCTGTAGCACCAGTAGCGGCTTCGCGCAAAGCGACAGCGATTTCCTCGAGAGCGCGCATGGTGGCCCAGTCATCGCGCGCCAGATTGAGACAGAATGTTGTCCTTGGAATGCCCAGTGGTCTACCATCTTTGAACTGCGGGTCATAGGCCCATCCGAGATTGTTTTCTTCCTCTTCGTCATCGCGGCCAACGTGAAACATGGTAGACTCTTCAAAAACGATGTTGAAGCTGCAGTTCTCCACCGACAAGGCCACCACATCATCCGCGTGGACTTCAATTTCCCGGTAGACAACTGGCTCGACGGAATTGATAAAATGCTGATCTCCCGGGACATCTGGGTCTGGTTCCTGTAAAGGCGTCATTGACCGCTGGAGTCCGTCCCCGGCATGTGTAAATAAGCCTCGCTTGGGTATAGATAAGGTCAGGTGAAGCACTTTGTCTTCTGGTATGGCACAGATAATTCTGGCCTCTCGGCAAGTCTGGCGAAGAGCATGACGTGTCTGCCAAACGGAGGGGTCGTACTTGGCCACATCCTCGTCATCGTCATCAATGGACAACCTTCGCAGATCCAGGTGCAGGTTAGGTGGCGACGTGCTCCTGTTGGCGCCTGGATGGTCGTTGGGGAAGCTGTGTACGTTGAAGAAGTTGACACCTGGGGACGGAATCGCGGCCAAGTATATCTGGTGACGGATTTCCGGCGGGAGTCTCATGAATGAAGAAAATGATGCGGGCTCAGGTTCAATTTCTGGTTCTTGTTCTGGTTCTGGACTTGATGCACCAGACGAGGATGATGAGACATCGCCGAGCTTTGGGATCACCATAATTAATGCCACCAATCGTATCGGACGAGAGGCCAATTAGGAGAGCAACCGCCGACAAGTGAATGAGCAGGTTCGATGAGCGTTGCGGGATGCAGACTTGTCAAGAAAGAGGCCAACTTGTTCGGGTGGAAATTGTCTTGTACAAATAATTCAACCGCAGTGATGCCCGAGACAGTTTCTAGAGCTCCGTGCAACGGTTACCTTAGGGGGAAAATATTACAGTACACAGCATTGCCTGGTGATGACGTTCTTGTTGATGGCGGGGTGAGCATCCTTGGTTGGCAGCTTCCTTAATTGCAGCCAAAGATCTGCCCCACCCCCACCATGGTGCCTGAACTGAACCCTAAGACGACGCGTTCAGCTTCCAATTGTCCAGACGCGACTTTTCTGTACAGAGGCTATCGAGACCGACTACTTCTTAACAAATTGTGCTACGTACGGTCAGAACTCTCCAGATGTGAGACTCAGCTTTCATGGTTTGCCTACCGACGTTCACAGAATAGAGGCCCAACTTCAAAGTAGACCTATGACGATTTATCTGGCTAGCGGCAAGAACAACCAAAGGATGCCATGACACGACAGTACTTGACGACGCAACATTTGTACTTACACGTCCACATATACCAAAATCCTTAGTCAATACGGAATCACGGTAGCAGAGCCCCAGGGCCCTCCCGAACACAACCACCAGCCGCCATGGACATTCTCAAGCGGACCTTCACAGCCTACCGCATCAGCGTCGTGGTCGAGCCGCCCCCAGCCGACGTCCTGTCCCAGCGCCTGCGCGACCACCTCGCCGGCGACACGGTGCGCGGCGTCGAGATCCGCGGCGCCGACACTGTCAGCGGCGCCGACGCCGGTGCGCTCACGGCCGTGGACTGGCAGATCGTCCCGGCCGACGACGGCGACAGCGACCTGCACCACGGCAGCGCGGGCCCCACGCACCGCGTCGAGATCATCTACGAGCGCGGCGCCTGCCTCGCGTACTTGTTCGTGTCGCGCAAGCTGCTGCTCTTTAGCGGGCCGGCGCCGGTGCGCGGCGCGTTTGTGCGCTTCCTGACGCAGGCCCTGGACACGCGCGCGACGGTGCTGGTGCCCGACTCGGACGCGCTGGTCGGCGTCTTCGAGGCGTGGCTGGGCGGCCAGGACGACGACAGCAGTGTAGCAGCTGCCTCGTCGGCCGCTCAGAAGGATGTCGTTATTACCCTGCGATTTGGCGACGAGGCCAGCGGTGGAATGCTGCGCACGCTCGACATTACCATCCCGGCAGAGGATATTTCCGCTTTTGCCGGGACGGCGGGCGGGGCCAGATTCTCTGATAGACTGGCGTCATATTTGGACAAGCATCTTGCCTTGAATATCAAGCACGCTGACGTGCGGATCGCGAAAATCTCATGTGGAGGATTCGTTCTGGGTGAAGGAAAGGTCAAGCTGTTAGACGAGGCAAGAGTAGCTGAAATAATGGATGGCATCAAATAAGATCATAATATTCGAGATGACCACTCCCACCGAACTGTGAGCAACTCGTCTTCAGTTTTCATCATTCGTATCAATATATGTACTGGAGAGGACAAGATAACATCTGAAATTAGGGGTAAGTCCCCAATGATTTTCACCTGAATCAATATTCAGGGCTCAAGTTAGGTATATAAACCAACGATATATGTTCTTCGCCATGCCAACGTGACATCGAGACATAGCCATGTCCACCTATCCAGAACTCCAAAATAAATATTGACAAACACGGAACCGTTATGCAACACCATCAACACCGCCAAGAAATCGCCTTACCCGGCCAATTTCCAGCCCATCCTTCTCACTCTCCACCGCTCTGAGCAGGCTATCGATGACAGCCTCCACTTCTGACTCGGGAACACCAGAGCACAGAGCAACCACCCTCCGATATTTGTCCTCAATGTCTTTACTTCTTCCCTTGAGTGATCCAACCGTCTTCCGAGAAGCCTCAGTTCTCGACCGTACCGCTTGCAGCCTTGCTCGTAGGACAGCAGCGCTTGGTAAGCTTTCGGCGTCAATCGGCGTTGACGTGCCAAGTTCCGTCTCCCAAGTACTGGCTCCGGCCTCTAATGGGCCATGACTTTGCTCAATTTGTTGCAAGCGACTCTGCTCTTCCTCGCGGCCACGATTCAGATTGTATATCTTCTGGCGAGTCAGGTTTTGGCTCTGAGCCCTCTCCTGAAGAGTATCCAGATCCCTTTTGGCGTCACCTAGTTGTTGAGACGTTGTCCTCAAGGACGCATGCAGCGAGTCGAGGTCTGTCTGCTTCTTCTTCATTTCGGAATGAAAGCTTGTTGCGGTATCCGTCAACATATTTGTGATTGCTGGGTTACGTTAGCATGGTCTCAAGCAACAGTGATTGGAAAGAAGCCACTTACACTTGATAATATCATCACTGCTCTCCCGGCTCTTCTGGCTCTCATCCACATTATTATTGCCCTCGACAATCTCGCCGTTGGGAGTAGCTTCGCCTCCAGCTCCTTTGATGCCGAAATCAACAGGCGCAAGGCCAGTGTTGTTGGGAATGCTCGGATCGGCTCCAACCTCCATCAATTGTGATATGATGCTTCGATTCGTTATCCGGGCGGCAATGTTAAGTGCTGTGTCGCCCGAGTTGTCTTGCGCATTCACAATCTCGCTCATGAATCTTCCCAGGTTGATTTTCACTCCGCCGCCATTAGCAGACTGACTGCTTGGTACGCTGCCCTGCCGTACGACCCATTCAAGAAGACTCTCCAGGTAGTACTTGCTGGACTGACTGCGGCCTTTCACGGCACTGGCCACTGCGATGTGGTGAAGAACGGTTCGACCCTTCTTGTCGCGTAGTTCTATCGTGCTGCCTAATGCATCAAGCAGCTCGGGGAACGAGCTTTGATCCGAATTGTTTGTGACGCCGCAGGCCCTCATGAGCGCAGTTTCGCCGAGGCCGTTGACACGGAAGATATCCGCACCTGCTGCTACCAGGGCGCGGAGCAGCGGAATGCGTGACAATGTGGCTGCCCAGTGGAGCGCGGTATGGCTGGAGGTGTCAATTGGCGAATCAAGTTCCAGCGGGCTCAACGTCTGCAAAGCGCCATTGTTCGTGAAGTCTTTGGTGGTCGAATCCATGAATAAGCCCATCAGGAGATTCCGCCGTTGTTCAGCTTCTGCAGACATCTCATACGGCAAAGGTGGTAGAGGCACACCATCCTCAGCACCGTCCACATTGACTCCTGCCTGACTGTAGATGAAGGACTCGTTGGGTTCGGTAGGGGATCCCGGGAAGTTGTTGGCATACATCTCCATAGATTGCGATGCATATCCGATGCTGTCATTGGGTGTGGCGACACGCTGCTTTTTCCGCGGAGGCTCCTCGAAGATCTGTGTATTTTGCGTCGAATATGCCGAATCAACCTGGGTTCCGTACTCGGACGTGAAGCTCTGCTGAGAATTGGGGGGAAACTCTTCGGGGTTCTGCATGGACGACTGGCGACTGAAACTTGGTGGTCTGGTAGGACCATTACGGCCTCTCGGACCTGGCGAATCGAAGCGAGCCTTGCCAATAGCAGCGACTGCGGTTGATGCCATGCTCGAGATGTTCTTGAAGAAGGTCGACCCATTTGAACGACCTTCGTTGCCCATGCCGCTGTACATGCGCTTCCTCTGGGCTGCCAATGCTTGCTCTTTCGTAGGCGTATTGAAATCCCCACTGCCAGCAACGCCGCCGTCTTGGCCCATATCGTAGGTCAGAAGCGGCCTGAGAACGTCTTCCACGCCGTATTGCTGGCAGACCTGGACACCTCTCTCGAACTTGATCCATGTTCCTTGATACTTGCCGTATCCACCCTGGACTTTCTCATGTTCGCCTGTTTGGATTTCCTTTTCGAGTATCTTGGTTCGCTTTCCCTTATCGACGCCGGCGACCTTGAGGATTTGTGTCGCATTAAGCCAGCTATCTCCTCTGCGGCGCATGACGGCTATTCCATTCACTTCCATTTCGTAGACCTCGACGCTGGAGTAGCTCGCCTAGGGGAAGAGCACGTTAGATTTCCGATCACAGTGCATCATGGCAACTAAATCAACCTACTGAATAAATCTGGCTAGCTGTATGTGATTTTGGCCTCGACTGAGACTCGGAGAATGATGGGCGGAACCCTTGCGACCCAGATGGCTGGCTCATGGTGAACGACTGTTGCGAGGAAGGCTGTGATTGCGACATTTTGGGGTCGTTGCTAGCAGCATTCAAGTTACTGCTAGAAGATGTGACCAGAGGTTGCGCCGCTGTGGAGGATATCGAGGCCCGATGTGAATGCGCAGACCCGGGGGCGCGGTAATGATGTGAGGCCGAGGCGGTGGCCGCCGGAGCGGTGGGGATAGTCGTGGAATTGGCGATGGTTGACGAGGCCATGAGCTACCTCTCCGCCTAGGGATGGAACAATGCGATGGTGATGTGGGTTTGCCGAATTGGTGGTCTCTGAGAAAACGTCGAGTTGCGCGCCGAGGCTGGATGGGGATTGAGGCTGGAGAGGCCAGTGAGTGGTCACTGTGTTCCAGCCGGACCAAGACGGTCTGAGATGCAGTTCTGCTGTCGTTGGGGCGGCTAGCAGGGGAGGTTTATGTGGGAGCAAGGGCCGAGTCGACGATGGTCAGTCACGGTTAGAAGAATATTGTGTGTTGAGCACAGGGCATTCCAAAGCGGTGCACCTCTCTGGCGGACAGCATTGAAAAGCGGTTTCCCTCGTAACAATTGCTGGTTAGAGGCCAAAAAGCAGGACTCTGGCGCATGCGACGGTATGCCGAGAAGCAATGTAAAGTCCCGTGCCAAAAGGGAATCAATTAAAGGTTGCGACGCGACTTTCGTGGAGGACGTGTCAGTTTCGTGAAGCCTGAGGGTGTCAGAGGGAAATGAGGGCGCGCCGAAATGACGCGCAAAATTTAGACAGTGCGCTATTGGCTGGGAGAGGGAGAGCACAGGGAAGGGGGGCCGAGTACCTGACCAGGCAGCTCACATGTGCACACTGCAGCGGCGGGGAATCTCATTAGTAGCGGCTCTGTCTCAGCACTCTTGGATTTTCTGCAGCGCTGCAGCGGCAATGCGAAAAACCCCCCAACCACAGACCTGAGACTTCAACAATGCATTCATGATGCAGAGCGGGGGTCCTGCACCCGACGACTTCATACATTCCTACAGTCAATGACTCTGAGTGGACGAGTCAGATTAGGTCGGCGCTGAAGTTTGCATCCATTCACGGTGACTGCCGAGGTCTTGGTGTGCATCATGTTGAATTTCTTACCTCAGCTCTCCGGATGTACTAAAACCTGGAGCTAGTACTCCATTGGGGGCACCTTCAGTCAACTGGCAGCTAATGTACCTCGTACTTTACCAACACCACTTGGGCAGCACGGAATCTCGAAAGCATCACGACTTTTATGGTCTAGAATTCTTTCTATGGTAGTTTTGGGACTTCCCAATTATTCATCCGATTCATACATTCATTTCTCCCAGGAGTTCGCCGATCTTTGCACATCGACTGGACCGATGCATGTCATTTACAACTAAACAGATGTCTACCAAGCTCTAAGCCAGCTCGACACGAGCACCAAGATTTTTTTTTTCTCCGTCTCTGACTGCCAGACCAAATGTCTTCAGAGCTACCTCGCCAGGCATCATGCCTCTCCAGATTCCTCACCCCACGAATGCCCTTCACCTATACCGGCATCTTTTGAGAGAAGCGACATATCTTCCACCTCTCGCACGCCCATGGACTTATGCACAGATTAAGTCGCGATTCCGCAGTTGCCGGCAAACCGACCATGTGAAGCGAAACCTAAACGTGGCGCACCGCCAACTGCGATTCCTCCGCGCTGCAAATGCTGGCCATGTCGACCGTATGGTACGCGTTTGTTTTCTCGCCGCCGGTCGGGCAGGCAAGCGGAGGCGTCAGCTCGCTGGCGCCTACCTCTCGGCACCGGTGCCCGAGAACTCGGAGGCCCTCGAAGCCGCCGCGAACCCACCCTCCGACGCGACGCGCCGACTTCAATTGGCGGCCTGGGGTAAAACATCAGAGTCCGGAAAGAAGGGAGGGAAAGGCTCGATCGCTGCCACGTTGAGTTCTTCCTGGATGCAGGCCTGGGATTTGCCAAAGGTCAGGTTATTGGCCCAGTCACAGTACGACCATCAGGTTGCCACGTATGAATGGGTGATCAGGAACAAAATGCGGCGCGTCATCGACCCTGCGAGGGCCGTGATGACTGAGAACTGTTGGGGCTTGCCCTTGAAGCCTAGGCAGATGACTCACAGGCTGCAGAAGCACTGGAAATCTGTGCTGCGCGCCCTCATGCCCCCTCTGCCTCGTGGCGAGTGGGATTTCCTCAAGTCAGTGGTGGACGGGACAGCCCCAGAAAGCACGTACGCAGTGCCCAAACGAAGGCCAGTAGCATCGTCATTGGCGGGCCCTGACAGTACGCACATCAGCACACGGGAAGAGAGCAGTTGGGACTGGGCAAAGCATGCGACCGTCCCCATTCGCAAACTCGAGAGACCCAATTCGCGAAGAATGATGGCCCTCTCGGGAAGCTCACCCGAACAAGCGTCTTTCCAGGGCCGGCCCATAGGGGTTCGAACTCTTTCACCTTCGTATATACGACGCGGCATCTATGCCAAGATTTGGCAGACGTCGCCTCTCGTGGAGAAGAACGCCGAGGGAGAATGGACAGTGACCTGGGGTACCCAGGCGGCGCCCAAGCCGTCTGTTGCCGCGCGATCTGACACAGGCTTCTTCCAAGGTGTTGATTCAGACGGCAAAGTTCTGGGATGAGTGGCGAGAGTAAACCTGCCAGGAGGACTGCATTCGCCTACTGACTCAACGTATCGCAGTGGACCAACAAGACGACCGACCCGGGCTTTACCTTGTACTATTTACATCTCAACTCTCCTTGCAGCAGTCGGGTGTGATTGTCGCATCATATATGCAGACGTTTTGGCATTGCCCAAATCTGGGTTCATATACCTCTGCGCCAATGCTGCCTTGTAGCAGGGAGAAGGGCAATTATGGCGGCGTTTGTGCTACCCACGCGTCACACTTGACCGACACATCGCGTAGTGGACAACCCGCCAATACCGAGATGCACTTCTCCCTCCACGGGGCACTTGGTACAATACATTAGAAACAATGTAGAATAGGGTAGACTTGGGACGCCATGCATGTATTCGCAGAAACTTGAAAGGAGCCTGGCGCAGCAGAAGACGTCCGGAGCGAGCAATCCACGATTCGCTGCAGATAGACGCCACAGATCCCCATTGGGTTACATTGATACACAACAGGCACATTACTGCGCACTGCACTGCCCCTCGGCAGAAAGAGGATGCATCAAGCACACCGAGTTGAGCCTGACTGCCAACACAACTCAATTCTGATCTGTACACAAATATCCTCGATTGCCCCTTGCGCGTTCTGATTGTCGTGTGGGCTCCATCTTGCTCTTGCAGTGATGCTAATTATTGCCGCCCACCTTCGAGATGTGCCATCAAAAGTTCGAACACTACTCGAGCTGCAAGTGCCTGCATTATCAGCATGCCGTAGACAAGTGCCCACGCTATGGCCGACCTGGACACTCGGTCACAAGGCGCACAATTCTGGTTGACAAGGCATGCCCAAATCACTCCAACTTATCCCACGACGGCGTCTACCGTTTTGGCCCCTCTCAACAACAGCAATGGGCATACGAATTGGGCGGCGCATCATTGCCCGCCGGGGCATTTCCCAAGGAGTCCGAAGACGATGCAATTCTTTGGCGAGGGGACACACCGCAAAACGTGACTCAAGAACCTTTCCAGACAAGAGTTGTCGAGCAACCAATCCATAAGCCGACTGAACGTGTCCGAAGAGCTGAAATTCTCGAGAGATATGCCTCGAAAAGTGATTCAAAAAAGAATCCGCAGCAATCAACGACGAATGATACTATCGAACGAATAGTTATTCGATCGGCTGCGAAGTTCGAAAATTTTGACGAAGATGGCGACGCCATCCCTTCCCAGTCGTCACAAAATGCCGGATATAAGATCGGTACTTTCAACGGGATTCCCATGAAGCAAAAGTCCAACCCCAGTCTAGACGGAACAGCTTCTCAGTCACAACAACGCCGAAACTTTATAGAACTGTTGGTTGGCTACTTGACTGATGATTCAATTCTCCGGCACCTCTGGCCACAGCTTATCGGGCGGTCGCGCTCTGATAGGTTTTCCACTGCGCACCAGCAGATCGAGTGTCTTCTTTCAATCTACAGCTCAAATCTATGGGATCTGGCGGAAGCCCTAGAAGACAAGGAAGACCTCAAAGGCTCTGGACAGAGGTCACGGGCAGTCACCGTCATTGAACGTAGCAAATACTACGTTGCTACTGACATAATGTGGATTTACTTATCAATGAACCTTGAATCGGAAGCTCAGCAAGACGAGTTCTCCGACCCCGAGAAGTTTTGTTTTTTTGATTCTTGGGTAGTTCTAGAAAGTCAAGTTTTGAAAGAATTTCTCCTTCACCCGGGACCTCTATGTGTTTTGAGAGAGAACGTCAGAGCCTTGGTAGAGCAGCCGCTACCCCTACCTCCACATATCCGTGTGCTCGATGCTGCTCGACGTTGGTATGAGTCAATCTACTGTCTCAAGTTCGCTCCAGATCTTCAGCCAGGGCGACAGAGGTTGTTCTATACTTGCGTAAGCGAAGGTCATTCTAAACATTGCGCTCCTGCTAACGCGAATAGCGATGCGGCCACAAGCTATATGATGACTACGATGAAACGAGACCAGGGGCGTTGGACGAATTCAAGCTCTTGCTCCAGCAGAACCGCTTCAAAGTCGCCAGTTCTGGAGATTTGGAGTCAAACAAACCTCTTGGGTCCCTTACAACATCTTCCGGAACAAATCAAACTTCAAACCTATCGAGCAAAATCCGGGATATTCGATCACCCATCTACTGGCAAAACCAGGACAGGTCCAAACTTGGAAAATGCGGAGAAAAAATCAGCCAAACTCAAAGTGAGGAGAGGCACAACTATGTTCTCACATGCGTTCCGTCCGGCCGTCTGGTATACAAGGTGCAGCAGCCCGAAGTTTGTACGATCAACTCGGACCAGGATTTCTTCTCCCTATTACGAGTCACGTATCGACAGCATCGTACCAGAACTCCCTTGTCGTTCATACGAAGTGTCAGGGCTATCAACTTCGTCCAGGTCAGTTGCACGTCCCTTCATGATCGGGCTCATTTATTAACCTGTTGTAGTTCGATCTATATCGGACGCAATTCGCTGATGTACGGTCTCATCCTACTCTCCCTCCGGATGGTGAGCAGTATATGTATGACCCCATACCAACTGATATTCTCCCCCCCGATTGGGTCAAACCTCCTGGTGCACTTCTTGGAGAACCCGACACATGCTGGAGCTCTGCCAGATCTATACAAGAGGATCCCCAAGAAACTCCGCGACAGGCTGTCACCTTGTCCTCAAGAAGGGAGGTCGGTTGGCTGGGGCCTAGCCTTTACCGAGGGCATCGACCCATTTGTTTTCTTCCTCTGCGGATGTGTTGGATTTCTGATTTGTCTCCTGGCTGCCGTGGCGTGGACGATAGGAAAAGGCGACGTGCAGGGCGGTTTTGGTATCGGGGCCTTCCTCCTCAGCTTCACGCTATTCTGCGGAGGCTTGGTGCATTCCTCTGTCACTGCACGAGGGCTAAGTACCGGTTGACATATAGTCAACGGATACGGTCGGTAATTCCTTATGAATCGTGGCTTAAGTTGTATGGTATTGATATGAGGAGGTGTGCAATACCCCTTCGTCAGGTGACAATGTCAAAATGAAGCCAGCTTGAGCTGCAACAAAGGTACCAAAATGTCAACAACAGTGTCGTGTAGTAGCAATATGTTGCATGGTTTGATATACGCCTAATCTGAAACACATCTGCAGTGTATGTAAATATTAAATACTGCCTCTTGCAAACGAGCTCAATAAATCTTCGCCACTAGCTGGTCCCCAGACTCCTTGAGGCCAAGATGCGAGGCTTCTGATGATGGTAGAAATCTGCAAGATAATATCCCAGAAGGCAGCAACGGCAGTTCCATGGGCCTCAAACTCAGCGATGAGCAATACCTCAATGCAAGCCAATATATAAGAGCATGCTATCAGAAATATCCTGCTACATGGCACTGTTCCACATGCCGCCTCAGCATAACGTGCGACGAGATCAGGAAATACAGATTGTTTTGAACAAAAAAGAAAGAAAAAGACTTAAATGGACCTGGTCAGAGTCGAACCTAGTGCAGAGGCCATGCTAATCTCTCAGTACCCAAATGTGCGATATTTGTAAATGTGAACCATTGAGCTAGTTGTCCGAAGACAACAGATGTTATTGTGAACCTGATTGTATACCTAAAGTTGACAAAAGCTTGCGTTTCCTACACATCTGTTGCAGGAACCTGAGCCACGCGTAGGAATATTGAAACCCTATTCGGGAGGGAATCGGCGGTGACGACCGCAAACAACAGTATTCTCCCGGCGGTGCCAGCCCGTTTCGAAAGATCGCCGGCGCGTTGGGTAAAGTCGAAGGGAACCTGGACTTTAATCAGATTTCGGCCTCTTTCGCGATCCGTCCAGTCATCCAATTCACAGCCTACATAAAGAGACAAACACCGTGATACAAGGTGTAGTCAAACCACACAAAGCGTAAGGCTGCATTAGTTAGTGCATCCGTAATCACTCTACTACCTGGATTGCCATACTTCCAGGTTGAAACCTTATATTCCGATAGGCGCTCCCCTTTTTATGGTGGTGGTGGCGCGGGGAAAGTCAAGAAACCGCCCGATTGAGCCTTATACTGACCTCCCTACCTGCTGTTACTAATCGTACGAAGCTTAAAACTTCCGTCTTCTTTCCCGGGCTCATGAATGGGACAAGATGCGCATGGGTTACACTATATGATGTATGTTCTAGCTGAGGCTACGCAGGTGATTACGAACAGGCCAAGGCCTTTTGGGATTGGTTGGTTTCGTTGTAGTGTAAGTGGTCAATTGAATTGTATAAAGATGTAGACAAAATACCCGTGGAGCAATTTTTGATAGCACGAATCTGAGAAAGACATTCCTGGCTGGCAACTGATCTATTGCTACCATTTTACAATAGCTTCTGTTTGACATATTCCCACAAAATGCCATCAATCGACTCCATCAACCTTCATCCCGACACCCATCCCCCGTCATCTCTCAAATCAAGGACATACGATGTCATCTGCCTCGGCTCCGGCTGGGCTGGGCGCATGATTGCAATGCGCTGTGTCGCTGCAGGTCTATCTGCACTCATTGTCGAGAGGGAGCTCTTCGGCGGCGACTGTCCCTTTTGGGCCTGCGTGCCTTCGAAAGCTCTACTGCGCCCCGCTGAAGCGCTGAACGACAGCCGCCACGTCGGGGGCGCTCGCGAGAGGCTCACAAGCCCCGAGGTCGGCGTCGATGCCGAGGCAGTCTTTAATCGCAGAGACATATTCACTGCCGGGTGGGACGACACAAAGATCCTCGTTCCCTTGGTCGAAGCGACCGGAGTGCATCTAGTCCGCGGCGTGGGCCGGGTCACGGGAGAGAAAAAGGTCAGCGTCACCTTGAACGTCGGGCAACAGAAGAAGCAGTCGATCGACCTAGACGCACGTCAAGCCGTGGCTATTTGCACCGGGTCTGAGCCTATCATCCCGGACATCCCCGGTCTGGCGGAGGCCAAGCCATGGACCCCGAGAGAGGCAGCCAGTTCGAGCATTGCTCCGAAGTCACTCTTCATCATCGGAGGTGGAGTTGTGGGCGCTGAAATGACGGCAACTTATCAAAACCTCGGATCGAATGTGACACTGGCAAGTCGGAGTCCGGAGATGCTTCCAAGCTTGGATCCAGAGGCCGGCAGGATCGTTCGGAAGAAGCTCGAGTCTCGCGGAGTTCAGATCCTAACCTCAACGACAGTGAACAAGGTGGAGCGGAAAGCGCCGGGTGGTCCTGTGACAATCAATCTATCTTCGGCCAGCGGTGAACGACAAGTCTCTGCCGCCGAAGTTCTGGTCGCTACCGGGCGCCGTGCCATAACTGAAGGACTCGGTCTCGACCGCTTCGGACTCGATGCAAAGGCCCTCGAGGCGGGCATCCCTATCGACGTCGATGAATCGCTCCTCGTCAGGGGAGTCTCGTCCAACAGGGAAGCACCCTGGCTGTACGCTGCAGGCGATGTCAACGGCCGCGCCATGCTGACGCACACGGCCAAATACCACGGGCGTCTCGCAGCCAATGCCATCATTGCTCGCGCTCGGGGAAAGTTTCCAAAGGCCCCTTCTTACTTGGACAGTTTCAGCGCATCGGCCGACCAGATCGCCGTGCCACAGGTCATCTTCACAGACCCCCAGGTGGCATCTGTCGGGCTCACGCACATCGCGGCAAAAAGGACCGGGAGAGCCGTGCGAGTGGTTGAAGCACCCGCGGAGACACTAGGCGCGCGTCTCCATGCAGAAGGATATGAAGCTGGCTGGGCGCAATGGGTAATTGAAGAGGGCACAGGAGTATTGCTCGGGGCGACGTTTGTCGGTACCGAAGTGGCAGACTTGTTGCATGCCTCGACGGTCGCGATTGTGGGCGGGTTGCGGGTCGATCAGTTTGTTCACGCGGTCCCGTCGTTCCCGACGATGAGTGAGGTCTATCTGAATCTCTTGGACGCGGTTGGGCTGTAGATTTAAGATGTCAAATATGAACAATGCAAAGTCCCAGATACCTTACATGCAAGTTCGGATACAATTCTTGATTGTTTGTCACAGCGTATTTCCCTCCTAAGAAGTGGCAAACCGCAAGAAGTCGAAGAAATTTCTTTTCTTATTTTTTCGTGGTAATATCAGGGAAATACGTTGCTAAGACTTTCGACACTGAAGTACTAAAGACCTTCGGAAATAGACGTTTACCCCTCGATTACCCAAAGATTGTCTGACCAGCCTAGGAAATGCTGGAAAGCTGCCTTGATGGTGGTTTTGGTGAGGGCTGTACCATAACTACCAGGCAGATGTCAGCCAAGATGCTCCAACGGATCTGCGAGAAGCCAAATTATTGACAAACCTGTTGCAATAGCTATAGTTGGACAGCCCGTCAAACATATTCGCGACTAGCACCGGATCAATGCGACAAATGCCATCGAGCTTGCATACCAGTGCCCAAACCTGGACTGGAGTGAGCTCGTTCACCAGCTCCAGCCGCAAACTGGCCTCCAGCAGATTCTCCAGATCCTGGGCCGTGATTCGGGCATCTCTGGGCGAGTCAGGCGAGGTGAACTCGTTGAACAGACGCGTCGATAGATTGTAGGCATGGTTGGTACCAAAGTTGTATGGCACTTCTATATATGCTTCTTGCTTTCGCTCTCCTAGTGTCGCATTTCGTAAATGGGGCATACAAGGCCTCTCAAGCCTGCGATGAATCATGTCAGATACCAGACTCAGAAAGGCGAGTTGAAATAATGAGCGTGAGAATATCTTTACTGGAGGATGTACTGGACTCCCATTTCCAGACTGAGCATAGTCTCGTGGGATCCAATGGACTTCTCCCGAGGCAAACTGCTTTCAGTGTTCAACGATGCGACAGCGAATGCTTCTGCCCACGAAGAAGGCGGCGATTGCGCCTGTAGAATGCCATCCTGGCCAAATGTCCACATCGGCTCCGGTGGTGTATTCTCGGCAGCTGCAATGCAGCAGCCTGGCACGGGAGACAACTTATACAGCTCGTCCCATCGAACCATGATCGCGTTTGGATTGGTCATATGGCCTGGGTCAGTACTACTTGGTGGTTCATTTTGCATATGGCCCCGTATCTCCTCTAATTCGCCCTTCAGAGATAGTTCGACACCTCGAAGCCGAAGGACCTCTTCCTCGAGAGCTTGGATGTAGCTCTGAGTACGTTGACGATGCTTACTGCCATGGTATACGGTTTAGCTTGGTCGGAAAGATGCCTCCAGATCCAAAACACCAGTGTTCTAATCAATTGACGCCTACCGTTGAGCCTGTGCAATCTGTTCATTTCTGTTCCCTCTTGTAGAGTGAGGATCGGACCCTAATCGTGATTAGATTTCGGACCAGCTCAAGTGAGGGGTCAAGAAATGTCCTACTCAGCTCTGACGATAGCCAGCTATCCAAGTCCAAGCCCAGCAGGCGGCTTGCCCGCTCCGAAAGTGTTTCCCCGGATGCGGCTGAAGGCATTACGAGGACAACTCTCATAAGCTACTGTTGGAAGTTTTTCAAACAGATTATTCACCTTCGCAGCCTGCCTGGGTCCATTGAACGATCACGGTTATCGATTTGGAGGTGGTGTACCGACCGAGGAAGCTAGGCACACGCCATCATTGAATAAAGTTCATTCCGGCGTCGACATCTGGAAGCAGAGTTACATAACCTTCAATTTGGGAAATGCAAGAAGAATGAGCTGGCGCTCTATCAGTTAAAACTACCGATGCTCGAGAGTTGTGCTGTCATTCTTGACCTGTTCCACGGGCTCCTTATGACTGGATGGTGAGATGTCTGACTGCCATATAAGTGCAAATCAAGTCAACACCTGGCGGCCAGCACGGTCTCACGGCAGCCTTTGGCTGGAATAGAGTCACATGAGACAACAGATGAGTCGGCAGAAGCCGTCGCGGCAACTACCGTCAGCTTGAGTTTGAACTTCAGCTCACATGGCCAACCTATCAAAGCGACTCTTCGATAAATGCATAGAAACGCATCATACCGCACCGGGGAACGGTTGAGGTCGGTAGGTTCGACCGTTGTCGACGATGACAACCTATAACCATTTATGCACTCTATTCGATGCTGAACTCAAGCCACTGCGCGCACTTTCGAGGCCTGCATGAACTTCTGACTTCACACACTGCTGTTCATTGGCGCTCGACTCTCAAGATCGCAGTCACATGGCAAACGAGATGTGCGCTTACGAATACCCATTTGCAGATGAAAGGAGCTGCTCATCTACAAACTCGATGCCCCATGGGTTGCAACTAGACCTGACTTTTACCTTCACCGTCATTTATACGAATGATGGTCCACCTGCGCGAAGGGAAAAGGTTGACCTGACATGGTCTGATGACTACTTCACGTAGTCCCTCTATCACATTGACCACTTCCAACACCAAGATGATGCCGACAAGTAAGAATCCGTGGAGTCCGGCATCGTATCAACCCCTGCGCGGAGAGAAGGACAGCAAGTCCAGTAGAATCAGCAATGTATCAACCGAGTATCACTCCGGGCCCACGAGGCCTGCTCCCACGATCCCCAGGGGTTTGTACTGGCGAACGCCAACTACGATGATAGCAGCTTTCCTGACCGGCATCATCTTTGCTATTGCCCATCATTTGTATTATTCAAGCATGCGAGGAAGACTGGTCTATTCATCAAGCCAACAAGAATGGGCACTCAGGATCGGTAACGCATTCGCGTTCCTCGTTAAAACGTCGTTTGCCTCGACAGTCGGGGTCGCGTATATACAGCACATATTCACGGTTTTCAAAAGAAGGTCTTTGAGTGTTGATGCATTGGATTCGGCATTTGGGGGAACCACCAGCATCTTCAACCTTGCTAGCTGGGAGCTTTTTGTCAATTTGAGAGGCGGGTTCTTCCTTGCGCTCATCGTATGGTACGTCGGCATTTCCTGGACAAACGGTAGACAGATGAGCTGACAGTTTCTGATCGTTGCGCCCAGGTTGCTTCCTATCGTTTCTTTCATCACCCCAGCGACTCTGTCAGTCGTTCCGCAAAACTATACTCGCCATTTCGATATCGACGCGCCAACACTGAACTTCTCTGGGTACAATCTGGCTGCGACATCGCTGGACCCAGACAGGAATGGCGAAGTCTCTCCTGCTATTCAACGGCTATTCACAACAACATATTCCAGCGCCAGCGTGCTTTTGATGCCGGCTGTTGACTCCAACCCTCCGAACTCCACTTATGATGCCGAGTTCCTAGGACCTCTCATTACCTGCGGGAATCTGAACAGCAGTGAATCTGCTATAATGGGCAATATCGTCAATCACACATCCGCTTGGTATCAGTCACTCGGGGCTTCCGGCGCCGGGGTCGTCGAGTACCTGTTGTTCAAGCCTGATGTGGATTTCATGGATACTGCTGGACAACCTAACGAAACTTTCGACTACTACAACTTCATCGGCTCAATTACGAATACGACGCGAAGTGAACCTGACGGCGCGATCGACAACTTCTGGGCCTATTCTGACGAGGGAGCTTGGTCATGTCACACTTCAAATGCCACGTTCCGCGGCAAATTCACAACCCACCTCCAGAAGCAGGACATCACTGTCGACAATGACAACATCACTCTATCGCCTTTGGGAGACTACAGTCAAAATTGGTCAGACCCTCATTCGAGAATTGCATACGAGATGATTGTGCGCATGATTTTTAGTCTTTTGGAGGGAGCGATTGTACACGATCTTCGTCCGGATTCCGATCCGCAGGTCAACGCGATCCCTACAGTCTTCAGAACGTCGATTATGCAGACTGGGCTGATCGGAGCACTGAACTTCTCGACGGCTCCGGCGACCGGCGCCACAAAGTCTGGAAGAGCGACGACAGATAAGCCTATCATCACACCGGAAGATGAATCTCTCGCCCAGAATCTGGGGCTGGGTGCATTGATCGAGCAGTTGTCGAGAAACGTCACAATGAGCTTTTTCAGCGATACACAATTCTGGTGAGTTTTCATCTAAAATGAATTCCCCCATCCTTTTCGGTCTTGCTAACGACCCTCGTCACCATAAATAGGTCTGCCCCAGGCCACGGATACAACACAACTGTCACCGCCCCCTACACACGCAACGTCTTCTGGTACAACGCCAAGAACCTTCTCATCACCTACGCCATCGCCCTCGGCCTCACGCTGATAAGTGTTGTCGCTGGCGCTCGCGCGTTTCACTACAACGGCGTCAGTCACAGCAAGAACTTCTCCGCGATGATACAGATGAGTAGAAACCCTACTTTGGACGATCTCACTCGTGGGCAGGGCCTCGGAAGGCAGCCACTGGATGAAGCTTTCAAAGAGACCAAGCTAAGATTCGGTATACTCGCTGCGTCCCTCGACAGCGGCAGAGTCGGCAACGTCAAGCCTGTCAAGATTGGCTTTGGCACGCCAGAAGAGATCATCCCTTTGGACGAAAAGGCATTCAGGTAGCGGGAAGATCACGGAGGTCGGTTTATCATGAAGTCTGCAATGTTTGCGGCATACCAAATTGGACAGCCGATGCCAAAAAGTTGGTGTTTTCTAGGCGGCACAATTCGGCGCTTGGCCCCCTCCGCTATAATCCGGGGCCAGGGCGCTATAGGGTGCACCATAGCGCTAGACTCTGCCCACTGAAACGTGTTTGGTTGCTTTCGATACTGGATTTGGCCATTCATCTCTTCGCAACATCAGTGCCGCCTTTTCATTCCGCCCTCGTCCTCGGCGACGCCTACGCTCTCTATATTAACTAATTTTTTCTTTGTTTTGCTTCTGTCTTGCTGCTTGCGAAGAGGAACCGAAAAGACGCTCTTTTACTGCTGGAATGGGGTCGAGCGAGAATGTGACCTGTGAACCCTAAGCAGCATCAAATGGGTGCGCACGCTTTGGGGTCTGGAGGCTAGATGGACTGTCAAACCAGACGAAGGTGCCGTGTTGGCTGCTATCCAGGCAGCAATTGCCCTGCCCGATCCCTGCGAGATCAAGTTCCTTGCGCAAGGAGCCTTTAACAAAATCTTCACTATCACATCGACCGACAAGCAAGTCGTCGCTCGCGTTACTCTACCAATCGATCCAAAATGGAAGACGCTGAGCGCGGTCGCGACTCTTGAGTGGGTGCGAACCAACACCAGCTTGCCGGTTCCGCAAGTGTTTGCATACAACGCTGATAGATCAACGCCGTTAGGCTTTGAATGGATCGCCATGGAGATGAGGCCTGGCAAGCCGTGGGCAGATGCATATCGAAGCATGACGTTCAGCGCCAAGGAAGAAGTTGTTCGGCGGATCGCCCGCTTCAACTCAGAGATTTTCCAGAAACCGCTCCAAGGCATCGGGAATATCTTTCCGGGAGAGGCCAACGTGCAAAGGGTTGTATCCTCGGCCTTTCTTTGCCACGGATTTGGGCGCGAGACCGTTCAGCGTGGCCCATTTCCGTCCAGTCGGCAGTGGCTCCAATCCAGGCTAGATCTTGCAGAACTTGACTGTCGCGGTCGTTTGGAAAAGACAAAAGCGTCCATGAATCGGGATCCAGACAGTCCGCATGCTGTAATCGACACCAATGAGATTCAGAAGGATCCCGATGGTAAGGATGAGGGTGCTGAAAATACGCACGATGACGACGAGGACGCTGAAGACGATCTCGACGTCTTAGAAGATGCTCTAATGATTGTCGACAAGCTCAAGGTCCATTTACCTGAGTTTTTTACTCCTTCAGTAACAGAGCCGGAGCCAACAATGCTGTTTCACGATGACATTAACCGACACAACATTCTTGTCAACGAAGCAGGGGAGCTGACGGCTGTGGTGGATTGGGAATGTATTTCTGCTTTGCCGCTGTGGGTGGCCTGCCGGTACCCGTCCTTTATTGATGGCAAACCGAACGACATAGAACCGATAAAGGAGCGTTATCCTCACGATGAACACGGCCAAGTTGATGAGTTGTTCTGGGAACACCTCGAAGACTTTGAGTCGACGAAGCTCCGGCGCCTCTTCATGCAAGAAATGCAGATATTATCTCCGGGATGGGTCGATGTTTTCCAAGCGAGCCAACGCCAAAGAGACTTTGATATGGCTTTGGACTCATGTGATGACGAGTTCTCAATACGGCGAATTCTGGCTTGGCTGGCGGACATAGAATCAGGCAAGAAGGACATTGTCAGCTTGGAGGCTCGGTTTTCGTAATGACCAGTTCGGCCCGCAGACGACGGAATCCATACGATATATCCACTACGGCCCAACTCATCCTGCATCCGCGCCGGCCAACAGACTATGTGATCCTGGGATCCGTCCGATCTTGTCACACTACTATACCCTGCCAAGACACTGACCAATTGAAATACTCTCAGTTATGCTGTTGGTCGACATTGCATGTCTTAATAAAAAGTGCCAACCAGATTATTACAACATTTTCTAAACGTCAGATCTTTCCAAGCTTTTCGTTTCCACTTTTACCACCTCTTGCATTATCCAAAACAGCAATTTTCAAGGCGTAATCACTTTTCCTCGTCATCCTTTTCTAGCTACTATTCTCAACATGCCTCGACCCACGTCCCGTACGCTTTTCGTAGTGGTCCCTGGTGCTTCGCAAAGTCCTTCTCACTATGGCTACCTCCTCCATCTCCTCCAGAGCAGAGGCTATCCAACATTGTCTGCCCTGCTCCCTTCCACAGGTATGGAAATGGCTTGCGTACAAAAGCCAAGAACTCGATCTCTGAACGTGCACAGGCAGCAGTGAGAACGTGACCGCGCAGGATGACACAGACTACGTGCTCAAGCGCATGCTCCTCCCCGTCCTCGACGTCGAGAAGCACAACGTGATCCTCGTCACGCATTCCTACAGCAGCATCCCCGGCAGCGCCGCCGCGTTGGGCCTCAGCAAAGCGGAACGCACAGCGCAGGGCAAGAGCACGTATGTGCTGGGCCAGATCTTCATCGCCGCGCTGCTTGTGGGAGGTGGCGATGGAAAGGATGTCGTCGCGGCATTTGGCGGACACCTGCCGCCGCATATTGGTGTTGGCAACGGAGTAAGAGGCGCTGTGGCTCGACGGAGACATTCTTGCAGACTGCTGATCACATAAATAGGACCATGCAGGGCTGCTCACTTGCGATGACCCAGCGCCGCCGCTCTATCAGGATGTGGAACCCAAACTTGTGCAGGATGCCACCGTCATGTCGACCTTGTGTCCTAGTTTTGCATCGTTTCACAGTCCGTGTCCGAAGGCTTCGTGGAGCTCAGAGCGTAAGTATCAATCTCACTCCGCAATTTGTCCAATTTTGGTAGAATAATCTAGAGGTACTAATTGGAAGCAGATTACAGGGGCCGCATAGCATACATCCGCACCGTCAAGGATTCGGGCGTACCTTTTGAGGTGCAGAACATGATGCTCGACGGCACGGGTGTGGAGTGGATCAAGAAGGATATTGAGACAGGGCACAGCCCGCAGCTCGTACAGCCGGAGACTCTGCTTGAGATGTTCATTGAGCTGGCGGAGCAGTGGGAGAAGCTTTGAATAGAGCATGTCGGATCTGATAGCGCGCGTTATGAGTTGTTGATCTTCTAGCCTTCATTTCGAGTGCAGTTGGACAAGTCATATCCCGTTCTTCTTGCAGTCGTATAGTTGAGAACATCTAGGAAATTGAGTAGAGATTGACTGCATATATGAAAGGTAGCAACAACAAGCCATCGTTATCGCCTTGATGCGAATGGTTGGTCTTAACCCTCAAGTGGTCTTGCCAGGGGCGCATTGCCCGCAATATCCGCACACTGTTGAGCAATCCGTGTAGTCCGCCCCTCCGATGTCCCATTCAACACCTCCGATACTCGATCCATCAGAGTCCGAATCATCATTCTCTTGATCAATCTCATTGACAGTGAGCCACTTGTCTCGTGTTTCGGGAGAAAGTGCATTGCCGGCGTCTGGTAGCTGCCGGCGGAATTGAAGAATCTCCACCCGGTCTTTCATGTGACAGACTTCAAACTTTCCATCCTCTTCTCGCTCGGCCGTGGATGTGATGCGACGGATGAGTGAGAGCAATCCTGCGATTGCCTCGGAATTAGAGCGCTCCCATTGCAGGACTTTGTCGCGAACGTCGTGTATTTCGACGTCACTGAAAATGCCGCCTTTGTGATATGCCATGATGAACTTGTCGAGTTGGGTCAACCACATCCGTGGTAGCTCTTGACTCATTGTGTCTTGATCCTTCTTCCATTCTGCTCTTGTCTTGAGATCGAAGACCTGGTGTTGCGGAACATGTCTGCCTGCTTGTTTGAAGGTCAACCCATCTTTGGGGGTCCCGCAGGCTGGCGATTCATTCCGAACGCCGACATCCCCGAAAGCGGTCACCAGTGATGCCTCGTTGAACAGTGAAGATTGCTCACGCGTGTCTTGCTGAACGGTGCGCTTTGTCAAATTATCTTCATCACCTGGAATGAATCCATCAGCCTCGAAGCGGACAAGACACTGAAGCCCTCCGAGCGAGTATCGCAGAACTCGTTGATGTGAAGTTGATGACTTGACGTCTCGGTCCCATGTGGTATAGGCTTCGGGAAAAGTGTGACCATAGCCTTTGACATCGGGGATTTTCTCCGTCGGGGACTTTTCGCGTCGGGTGAAGAAGACTGTGTTTCCGACCTTCTCGACGAGAATCCGAAAAGGCTTTTCTTCTCCACGTACGAATCGCAAAAGGTTGCCAAGACTGCTGCTGCAAGCGAAAATATCAACGGCCTCACTGCCACATTGTTCTGAACATTCCATCATTGCGGCGAGGACTGCTGGCTCGATTGGATGGGCAGGGAAATTGGCAGCGTTGCGATCGCGCAGATATTCGCCGCTGTCTTGGGACAATCGCTCAGCTTGCGCGGGCGGCGACCATTCCGGTGGCATACCTTGATGTTTCAAAGGCGTTCAGTATGTGTACAAAAATATGTGTGCTTGAACTTGCCTGGGATGAGCATTTCAGGAGCTCTCGCAGTTGTCCAGTTCCAGGAAGCGACAACAGTGCAGTCTGTGATACGTGCGATCGGTCTGTACTGGATAGAGTCGCTGGTAAAGACGTTGACCTCGAGCTCATTGATCAAAGGACCCATTGGCAGTTCAGGCAGCTCTTGCTCTACCGGGATTTGAGGCCGGCGGAATGACCCACGTTGATATCCACGCTGATATCCACGCCAGTTACCGCGACCTCGCCATTGGCGCTGTTGCGTAATGTAAGACATGACTGGCTTATTTCCAGCTAAATTTAATTCAAGTAATAATGGGAATGAGTACAAGTTCTCAGATGGCTGAGTAGGATCATTTCACAGGTGAAATGTTGATGGTCATGCCAGGCCGCTTCCTCAGAGGGTCTTTTATCGAATGGACGGCCTCCTTCTTCCGATTTGCTTGCTCGATCGTGATTCTCAAGGTCAATATACATTTTACATGATTGAACCTTGCTTGTTCGTGCCGTCGGGCATCAAAATTCAAAAGGTGTCGGCGTCTGTATGCCCCCTCCCCACATTTTGGTCGGCCTCCCGCATGCCACACGCTTCCCGATGGCTTCAAATGGCCAATAGCTCAGGAAGCCTTCGATTGCAGTGTCGGTGTGAGCCACACAGTTTGATGACAAATTCAAATGCGATAGTGCCCAAAGATAACGCGGCAGAATTTCTTTTTCTCATGTGGCAATTTCTCATGATTGCGAGCCATACTCCTTGGTCGAATGTGAACTGTTTGCTCGCACACAACAGTTGATGGCCAACACCAAGCGAAACACCATGGATCTCAGAATGACACGGACGAACGGAAGTCGCGATGATAGTCGTGCATTACGGTTGCGAAAAGTCTTCAAGGCTGTCCTTGGAGGCAAAAGAGGCATCAACGACTCCAACGACGCGAAGTTATTCCTCGAATCCATTCGAAGCCATGAAAGCCCAGGTGCATGCATCGAAGAAGTCTTGGCTAGCAAGCTCGGACTTGTTGCTGTTCGAGCGAGTGTTCGGGCTGATCTTTCTCTCCCCTTCGTCAAGGAATACACTCTGGGACTGGTCCAGTACCTGTCTCACCCCTCAATCCGCACCTTGGCCGATGGCCAGTTTCTTTGGGAGATGCTGTTGGCAATCGCGATGCCTCCTACGGTGTGGAACGCTTTGGTCAATTCCTACAAACAATTGGAGGAACAGTGGCTGGTCCCTTTTGCTTGGATCACTCTAGAGCTTCTTTCCAACACTACGGAGCAAGGCCCCGACGTTTGCGCAGATGTACAGCTCGTCCTCGGTTCTGGCATCCTCCAGAAGTCAGAAACCCATGGTCTGCGCGACGTTGCTTACAAGCTTCAGAAGATCATCGATAACAAAACGAAGACGCAGTCCAGTCCGGAGGGATACTCCCCGGGTGGGAGACACGACAACGACTTTGCCGACTTTCGAAAGATAGCGATTTACCCTACCACTGATGAGCTGCTCTCAGCTAACAGACCCTACTTTCTTCGAATGGAGGATGTGTTCAACGCAGAGGGCTCCGATATTGCTGCAATCCACCTCGATAACCAGTTCCGCTTGATGAGAGAAGACATGATCGCCGAAATCCGACATGATCTTCAAGTCGCCACGGAGAAAAAGAAGGGGCGGCGCCGCACGCCAATGCTTGAAGGTCTCACTCTGTCTGGAATCGGTTGTGGAAATGAACATCGCGGCAAGAAGGTGTCCCTTTCGCTCTGGTGTGGAAAGGGCCTCGACGAGATGCGAAAGTTTCCCCCAGATCGCCGCCGCAGGTTTTTGACCGACAACAAAGCCTACCTCAAGCATCAGTCATTCGGCGCATTGATCTGCGGCGATCAGGTTGTGGCCTTTGCGTTTCTGCAAAGAGATGAAGACTTGTTGTGTATGAAGGATCCGCAAGTATGCCTTCAGTTCACCGACAGCCACAATCTGAAAATGGCGCTACAGGTGTTGCGAACTCGAGCCAAAGTCGATTTCGTCTTTGTCGACACGCCGGTCTTCGCGCACGAACCTGTGCTTGAAGGTTTGAAGGCGCTGCGCGAATTGCCTCTGGGAGAAGCGCTCATTCGCCCTCCACCAACGGATACGCAGTCATCAATTTCCGTGGCTGCCGGACTTCAGGAGCTTGTCAACACATACCAAGCTGCAGGTCCCGATGGATGTGTCATCGAGATTGGTCCGAAGAATGTCCGAGTAGATCAGTCTCAGATAAGCTCGTTTGTGGCTGCCATCAGTCAGGAAGTATCTCGAATTCAAGGTCCTCCAGGTTCGTCGCTTCCTTGTCTCTATCATTTTTGTCAGGCATGACACTGACCCTCATCCAGGCACTGGCAAGTCATTTGTGGGTTCATGGATAGCCAAGGCCATGTTCGATCACTCAGACCTTCGCATTCTTGTCATCAGCTACACCAATCATGCACTCGACCAATTCCTCGAAGATTTGATGGATGTCGGCATCCCCGGCACGGAAATGGTCCGACTTGGGTCCAAATCGTCTCTTCGCACCGCACCTCTTCTCCTATCCCAACAAAAGGACGGGCACAAACGCTCCCAAGATGCGTGGGATATCTTGAACGGCCTCAGAGCAGACAAAGAAGGGCTGAAGGAAACCCTCGAGGAGAAGTTTGACAGCTACCGTCAATTCGCAATTTCGTTCGTGGTTTTGATGGAATACTTGGAGTTTTCCGAGGACTACGGGATATTCCACCAAGCCTTCCAAGTGCCGCGCGCTCAACACGATTGGAAGAGAGTCGGTAAGAAAGGCAAGGAAGTCCAACCGGAGTACCTACTCTCACGATGGTTGCAAGGCCAAAGCCCAGGAATTTTTACCAAAAATGTCGCACCTGACTGTGAGAAAGTGTGGGACATGCTGCCACCAGTTCGGAAAACCACCCATGACAGGTGGATTGAGGACATAACAGGGGAGCAAGCAGAAGCAGTCGAACAGGCTGCGCGTAAGTTCAACACTATGCAAGAGCGCGTGGACGATATGTATAATGAACGCAACATCAGCATCTTGCGCTCTCGGCGCGTGATCGGCTGTACAACGACTGCTGCGGCAATGCAAAACAAGATCATTCGGGCTGCTGAGCCAGAAGTTGTGATTGTGGAGGAAGCCGCCGAAATTCGAGAAGCGCACATTCTAACGGCATTGGCACCATCGGTCAAACAGCTGATTACGATAGGTGATCACAAACAGTTGCGACCAAAGGTGGACAACTATGCCTTGACAGTGGAGAAGGGTGATGGATACAACCTCAACATGTCCATGTTCGAGCGGATGATCATCCAAGGCCATGATCACACAACCCTCATCAAGCAGCATCGAATGCACCCAGAGATATCGTGTTTGCCTCGGGCCCTTACATATCCAAGTCTTTTGGATGGTCCGACCACATCAACACGGCCGCTAATCAAGGGCCTTCAAGACAGAGTCATATTTGTTGACCATGAGCACCCCGAAATTGCGAGTTCTGTCCTCATTGATAGACAGGATCCCAACGCAAGCTCCAGCAGGCAGAACGACTTTGAAGCCCAGATGGTTCTTCGATTGGTGAGGTACCTTGCCCAACAGGGCTATGGAACTGACAAAATGGTGGTTCTCACGCCATATTTGGGCCAGCTCCGGTATCTACGGGATATATTGACACAGGAGAATGATCCCATTCTGAACGACATCGACTCGGCATCCTTGGTCCAGGCTGGGCTTCTCACCCAAGCAGCTTCAAAGGTTGAGAAACGCCCGCTCCGACTGTCAACAATTGGTAAGTCGTCCAGAATCCGGCCACATGGCCACGTCGCTTATGATCACAGATAACTACCAGGGTGAGGAAAGTGACATAACAATTCTGTCCCTTACCCGAAGCAACTCTCAGGGAGATATCGGGTTCATGTCAGCTCCAGAACGTCTCAACGTCATGATCACGAGGGCGAGGAGTTGCCTGATAATGATCGGCAATATGTCTACCTTCATGAGCAGCAAGAAAGGCGCCAAGACATGGCATCCATTCTTTCAAGTTTTGAAAGAGCGAGGACATCTATACGATGGTTTCCCAATCCAATGTGACCGTCATCCGGAAACGGAAGCGATTTTGAGCCTGCCAGCAGACTTTGACAGGCATTGTCCGGATGGCGGGTGTGCAGAACCATGGTATTTATCCATTGAATCTTCCTGTTTTCGTCCCATTGCGTTGCTGAATCAGCCATATAGCGGCGTCCAGTTGCCCTGCGGATTGCATACCTGCAAACGCCGCTGCCACTCCATGACTGGCCATTCGCAAGTCAAGTGTACTGAGCCAATGAAGAAGACGTGCAAGAGGCAGCATGAGACCAAGGTCCCCTGCTCCGAGGCGAAATCCGGCTGCAAGAAATGTATCGAAGAGGATCTTGAAGCGGAGAGACGCGTGAAGCGTGATCTTGACTTGGAGCGACAAAGAGCTTTGCGACAAGCTGCTTACGCGAGAGACCTCCAAAAGATCCAAGACGAGATTGAACATGAGCGACGTACTATGAAGTACGCCGCTGAAGAGGAGACCCAGAAGGCACAGCTTGATCAACAACGCCGGAATCTAACATCTCTAAGAGAGACAATCGAGCGCATACGCGCCACGAGGCAGGCAAAACAGACTCGGGAACTCTTGGCGGAAGAGAATGCAAAAAAGATGGACTCTGAGAAGACGAGCAAAATAGCACAAGAAACTTCTACCCAAGCTGCCGAGTTCCCAGACAGTGCTCAAGCGCGATGGGAGTTTTCCAAAAAGTCCGAAGGCGCCAAAAGTAAACCTTTGGATGAATTGATAGGAATGATCGGTCTTGAGGACGTCAAGGTCCAGTTCTTGGACATCAAGGCTACAGTTGATACCAAGGTGCGTAGCTCGAGTATCATATTTATGACCAAGACTAAAAGTGTTTGTGTCTGCAGCTTCGTCAAGGAGTCGACTTTGCAAGACAGAGATATGGCTGCTCTTTTCTTGGAAATCCAGGCACAGGTACGTCATTTCAAGTGCACCACAAGATGACGTGGATCAGACGCCTTTTTACATGAGCTGAAACTGATACATAACTATCTGCAGGCAAGACCACGGTCGCAAGGCTTTATGCGGAGTTTCTCGCATCCATGGGTGTCATTCCAGGCTCGGAATTTGAGGAGACCAGTGGCTCCAAGCTTGCAAACATGGGCGTTGCTGGCTGCCAAAGCATGGTGGATGCGATGAAATCAAAGGGAGGCGGAGTGATCTTCATCGATGAAGCGTATCAACTGACCTCAGGCAATAGCCATGGTGGCGGTGCGGTTCTCGACTATCTGCTTGCAGAGGTTGAGAACTTGATGGGCAAAATTATTTTCCTGCTCGCTGGGTACAAGAAGGAGATGGAAAGCTTCTATGCCCACAATCCTGGAATTCCCAGTCGATTCCCAATCAACATGGAATTCGCTGACTATACGGACGAAGAACTTCTCAAGATCTTGCAACTCAAGATCAACAAGCATTTCAATGGCGCGATGAAGTGCGAAGACGGTGCTTCAGGACTCTACTGTCGCATAGTCGCCAGGAGGATCGGCCGCGGCCGTGGCCACGATGGATTTGGAAATGCAAGAACGGTGGAGAACGTCCTCGACCAAATTGGCAGGCGTCAAGGCAAGCGCCTTTCCAAGGCAAGGAGCAAAGGACTCCGACCAGACGATTTTCTTTTCACCAAAGAAGATCTCATTGGACCGGATCCATCAGAAGCATTGTCCAAGTCTGCTGGTTGGAAGAAGTTGAGTGACATGATCGGACTCGACTCGGTCAAGAACACGGTCAAAGTCCTGCTTGACAGTATTCAAGTCAACCATGAACGCGAACTGGCCGAACAGCCACTGGTGGAGTACTCACTCAACAAGGTCTTTCTTGGAAACCCAGGCACGGGCAAGACCACAGTGGCAAAGCTGTATGGGCGGATACTGGCTGATCTCGGTCTACTATCCAAAGGCGAAGTGGTGGTCAAGAACCCGTCCGACTTTATCGGCTCTGTGATTGGGGGTTCAGAGAAGCAGACCAAGGGAATCCTTGCATCCACCATTGGAAAAGTCCTTGTCATCGACGAAGCTTACGGTCTGTACGGGGGAACGTCCTCGACTGGTCCCCAGAGCAACTCCTTCAAGACTTCTGTCATTGACACAATTGTCGCAGAAGTGCAGTCCGTGCCTGGCGATGACAGGTGCGTTCTGCTTCTGGGCTACAAGGATCAAATGGAGGACATGTTCCAGAATGTCAATCCAGGTCTCAGTCGCCGTTTCCCCATGTCCACGGCATTCAATTTCGCGGATTTCGATCAAGATCAATTGAAGCAAATCCTGGAAATGAAGCTCAAGCAGAGTGGCTTTGATGCGACCGGGGAAGCAAAGAAGGTTGCGCTTGAAATGCTCGATCGCGCACGAAATCGACCCAACTTCGGAAATGCTGGAGAGATCGACATCATTCTGAACGACACCAAGGTGCGTCACCAAAAGCGATGTTCTTCTGGCCAGGCGAAATCGTCCCAGGTCTTCGAGGCGATCGATTTCGACGAAAACTTCAACCGGGCCGAGAATACCGAGACGAATGTTCAAAAGCTGTTTGAGGGCACTGTGGGAACCGAAGAGATTGTCGCCAAGCTTCAAGGCTACCAGGAAACTGTGCGCGACCTCAAGTCTCTGGGAATTGATCCGAAAGAAAGCATAGCATTCAACTTTCTATTCAAAGGTCCGCCAGGAACGGGAAAAACCACGACCGCCAAGAAGATGGGCAAGGTGTTTTACGACATGGGCTTCCTGGCCACAGCGGAAGTCGTGGAATGCTCAGCAAGCGATCTCATTGCGCAATACACCGGCCAGACCGGTCCAAAAGTGCGCCAGTGTCTCGACAAGGCGCTTGGCAAGGTCCTCTTCATCGATGAGGCGTATCGATTGGCTGAAGGTCACTTTTCTCAAGAGGCAATAGACGAATTGGTAGACTCGGCCACCAAGGAGAAGTACTTCAAGAAGCTCATCATCATCCTCGCCGGCTATGATTCCGATATCGACAGGTTGATGTCCGTCAATCAAGGGCTTACTTCGCGGTTCCCGGAGACGGTATATTTCAGGAGCTTGAAAGAGGACGAGTGCATTGCGCTACTCGCGAGTCTTCTCTCAGAGCAAAAGAGGGTTCTCAGCAAGAAGAGAGTGACACTCGACATTTCAATACTCGAGGTGCCCACGCCCTTATTCCGAGCGCAGTTGGCTACAATGTTCTCGAGCCTTTTCGTTCAACCAAGCTGGGCTAGCGCCAGAGATGTGAAGACACTGGCGATGGAGATATTCAAGAAGACAATCAAGACAAAGTCCGCCCCAGGAAGCAAGATCTTTGTCGTCACAGATGAGATCGTCCTAGGTGAGATTCAATCTATGCACCAAGAGCGAGCAAAGCGCAATACCCAGGCGGCATTCAATGCTCGGGGTGTCGGCCATGATCTTCCAGCGTATGCATCTCGACCAGACGTGTCCAGTAATGTTGCCAAAGCCACATCAGTCGGGGTTGACTCTCAACCAGAGGGAGAGGAGCCGTGTGAGCCCTCGGATAATTCAGATGATGCACAAAAGTCGACAAAAAGTCAAGTGGCAGGAGTGAATGGACATTCTGCAAAACGCGATGTTGGTGTCAGTGATGAGGTCTGGGAACAACTGCAAAGGGACGCGCAAGCCGCCCGAGAGCGCGTGGAGGAAATTGAGAAGCTCCGAAGGGAATCAGAGGCAGCGTCCGAAGCGAAAAGGGAAGAGATTGTGAAGAGGTTGTTGGAAGAAGAGCGAAGACAAGCCGAAGAGCTTGCGAGACAAAAAGCGCTGAAGCAAAGAGGAGCTTGTCCTGCGGGATATGACTGGATCAGGCAAGCATCAGGATATCGCTGTGCCGGAGGATCGCATTTCGTGGCGGATGTGTAGGCATTCCAGCTCATGTTTCTTAACATAACTTGTAGCTTGGCAAGGAATGGCCAGGAGCATTCCGAGTTTCTCAAGCTGATGCCAAGTCTCGATGGTTTGCGCAAGGTACCGTGCCCCGTGATGCCGCGATCCTACATTTCGTGCAAGGAAGCGGGGTCACTGCTGAGAGCGATCAATTGAGAATACAGCTCACATGGTATCAACCCTGAAGGTGTTTCACATTGGTGGTTTAATACTTTCTAGCATCACATTTCTCTCCATCTTTTTTATTAGTTTTTAGTCCAACCACTGGCAGTCCCGGAACCTTAATTTTCCCACTCGTGGCAGGTCTCTTTTTTTCCAACCATGACGACCAGGACGCCGAGAAAGCCCCTTCCCAAGATCTTGGCACCGGATCAGATCATGCCAGCAATGGAAAAGGTCGTGACTGAGCTCCGCCGCATTCGCGACGAAGTCGCCCGAGACATTCAGCCGAGCGAAGCATGCTTCAAGAACGCTATCGAGCCTCTCATTGATGTTGAGAACCGGACTCAGGGACAAGTAGAAGTCATTGCCATGCTGCGCTACGCGGCCCCCCAAGAAGAAGCCCGGGCAGCATCCGAGGAAGCATGCAAGCTCTGGAGCGAAGGGGAGTCCGAATTCAAGGCTCGCGAGGATATATACCGGATTGTCGAGGCTGTCAAGGACCGCTCTGAATCACTGCCCCCCGAAGCGGCCAAGTATCTTCACACGCTGTTCCTGGATCTCAGACGGGCGGGTCACGGGTTGCTCAACGCCAAGCAGATACAAGAGTATGTTGAAAGAATGCTTCGGATCGAAGAGTTGAAGCGTCAGTATAACCAGAATCTGCGAGACGAAGACGAGGCTGTCTTTTTCCGACGAGAGGGGCTGAAAGGTGTGCCGCAGCATGCAATAGATCTCTTTCCTGTCTCTGGCGACCTGTTGCGCGTTAGCTTCAGGCAAGAGGACAGGCAAGCGGTAATGAAATACGCGGAAAATGCTGCCACCCGGAAGACCCTGTGGGTGGCCAGCGAGAAGAAAGTGCCACAGAACTGCGACATATTCAAGGAGATAATGATCCTCAGAGACGCTAATGCTCGATTGCTCGGATATGAGAGCCACGCGGTATTCAGGGTGGATAAGAAGGTCGCCAAGACGCCGGAACGTGTCATCGCCCTCATGGACAGTCTTGAGGAGGCTCTCATGCCTCGAGGGAAAGCGGAGATGAATGAGTTGCTTAGGCTGAGGCGGAAGCACCTCGGCGATAGCGCCGAGATTACCGACTCCACGCCGCCCTGGGATTACAGCTACTACACCAGGATAGCCGAAGAGAATCTTGGACTAGACCAGACGGAGATATCCGAGTACTTCCCGCTGGAATACACTGTCGGTGCCATGCTGGATATCTTCGCCTCGTTCTGGCAGCTGCGCTTCGAACGACTGGCGAGTCTCTCTGAAGACAATCGATGGCACGAGGATGTCATGGCGTGGGGCGTGTGGGACGAAAGAGAAGGTGCAGATGATGCATTTGTTGGATACCTGTACGCCGACCTGTTGTCACGACCGAACAAGTACCAGGGCAATCAAAACGTCAATCTCCAATGTGTAAGTGCGATGCTTCCCTGGAAGTTCCAATGCGGGGCCTGATAGTAACCTTCAATCACTCGTTCAGGGATATGCCAAGGACGACGGCAGCAGAGTGTATCCAGCCACGATCCTCATGTGTAGCTTTGCACCACCAACTTCATCCGGGTGTGCTCTGCTCAAGCACCATGAGGTCGTCACGCTATTCCATGGCAAGTTGCCCCACGTCTAATGCAGCACCAAATAATGTTACTTTTCTCGAGGACTAACACTTGAACGTCTCGCTGAAGAATTGGGCCATGGAATTCACGACCTGGTCTCGAAAACAGCGTACACTGGCTTCCACGGCCACCGAGCCCCGGCCGACTTTGCAGAGGCACCTAGTGTCATGCTAGAGAACTGGTGCTGGATGAAGGATGAGTTGCGGCGCATGAGCTGCCACTACAGCCGCCTCGATCCCAAGTATTTGAAGGCGTGGCAGACCAGCAACCCTGGAAGGCCCCTCCCGGCTGAGAAGTGCCCCGATGAGCTGCTTGAAGGTTTGATTCGGAGCCGCAATCATAATCGCGCTATGTGGTACTTGCGTCAGCTGTGAGTATCACCTCTAAGAGCCTTCCTGTGAAGTGGCCACTGACTGAATCTCGTCTACTTATTTCTTATTTAGTGCATTTGCTCGATTCGACATGGAAGTGCATCATGTCAAAAGTCATGAGGATTGCATCGCTATGGATGAAACTCAGTTGTATAACGACATAACGGCGAGATTGTTCCTTGTGCAGGATCCCGGGCCCGAAAATCGTGGTCATGGACAATCCGATTTCGGACATCTGATGGCCGGTTATGACGCCGGCTATTTCTGGTATCTCAGGTGCGTTCACGCGTATTCCTTTCCTCCTACTTGAGTACTCAAAGCTCACCCTGTGGAAACTTTCCAAATGGACAGTGCCCACGTGTTCGCCGCGGATCTATTCGATTCTACTTTCGCAGACGACCCACGTGATCAAGGCGCGTGGGATCGGTATCGTCGCGGTATCCTCGAACCTGGTGGCAGTCGGGACGAGATGCAGATGATGGAGGAGTTCTTGGGCCGACCCATCAACCCGCAAGCCTTGTTGCGTGGCTTCTCTGATGAACTTTGAAGCACGAAGCTAGGCTTCGGCGCGAAGAGACGTAATACTTAGCGCTTTGAAAAGGATCAAAAGAAAGTGGGCAGCTTCTTATTTTGCGGCAGCAGACGTGTTGAATATGACATTTGTGGCATTATGATCTGGTTCTAAACTTTGGTTTTCCTCTATTAAGCAATCGGGGCGTAGAAGCTAAATTCTGCCGAGGGATCGTAGGCCGACTTGAGTGCCCGCAGTCGATCCTGGCGGGTCGCATTGCTGCCGTACCAGGCCGAAGCCGTCTCGTCTCCATATGCGTAGTTGACGTACGTGTGGAGGCTGCTCTCTCCGCTGGCCTGGAATAGAATATGGCGGATCTGGTTACCCAGATCATACGCCGCCTGCTCCACCTCGGGGCCCGTAGGAGCATATGTCAGCAGCGGCGCTACGAGCAGATTATCTGAACGGTAGGCAAAGGCAGAAGCATCGTCACCAGGTGCCTTGACTCCCTGCTGGGAATATCCCTCGAACATGAAGAGAGCTCCGCTGAAGGGAGTAGAGTCGTTGGTGGTGGCCTGTCTGAAGAGCTCGTATACCTCGGCTTGAGCAGCAGGGTTGTACTCTTTGAGATAGATGGGGAAGCGCGGATTGGCGTTGCCAGTCTTCTGGCAGGGGCCATCCGACAAGGAGATTCCGGTCCAGGCGGCCAAGTCTAGGTAGGTGCCGTTCTGAGCTTGGCTCATGATGGGACCAAGATCCATGAAGGGCTGGGTATAGGCTGTATCAACGACGTCAACCCCCTCCTGGATGATGTACATTGCGATCACAGGCTGGTGCACAAGTTAGTCGATCTGTATTGTGTACGAAGATCCTGTCAGATATTGAGTTTCTTTACCTTGTCAGCGTCAATGGTAGGGTCGTAAAACCAATATGACCAGTTGTTGACATCATCGGGCATGGTTCCATTGGTGATCCACAACTCGTTCGCAAGCTGGTACACCTCTTGGACCTGGTCACCACTGAAAAAGATGGTGTCGACGGCATAGTTGGGCTTCTCCAGATCATAGATCTTGGAAGTCACCGAGGTAACAATGCCAAAGTTGTGTCCCGCGCCCTTCAAGGCCCAGAAAAGATCAGAGGTCTCGTCAACAGTGACCAAGCTGCCGTTGGCTAATGCGACGTTCAAGGACACGAACTGGTCTGAGACCAGACCGTGGTGACCCTGAAGCCAGCCATGCCCACCGCCAAGAGCTGGCCCGAGGTAGCTAACACACTCGCAGGTTCCAGTAACTGTCAAGATCTAAGTAATTGCTCTAGGGTATAACTGAGCATCATGCTGACTTACCAGTCTGCTTGCTTGCAGCCCATAGCGCATCCGTCAGATTTCTGGAGATGACGCCTCCGCCAACCGTAACCGTCTGGCCGTCCGCAGCAATCTCGATGCTGTTCAACTGGCTTAGGTAAATCTCCATACCATATGTCATCTGACCCAAAGTCGTGACGGAGCCGTGCACGCCATTAGTAGCGAGAAATGGCACAGCATTCTGGTTTGCGAACTTGATCTATGCGGCGCAAATATGAGAAACGATCCTATAAATCCTGGATTGGAATTGAATGGAGAGGAGAACAAACCGTCGTGACAACATCATCCTCGGTCGCGGGAACGACAACCACGTTGCTCGTGGGGGTACTCAGGTTGGACCAGCGTGCCACTGCATCATCGAATGCAGCAGACCCCGGCAGGTAGATGGAAGCAGTGCTGGAGAGTTGCCCTTGCAGCTCGGTGTAGTTGACGCTGCATGCCACACCGCGGACGCCGGCAGCGAAAAGTGCCGCGGCCTTGAGGTATGGTTGACGCATGGGTAGTTAGAGATTGGGCAGCGACAGACGAAAGCTTCCAAACAGAAAGAATGACACGAACCTGGCGGCTGGAAACAAAGCATGCAGCCGGGAAGGATCGACCAAGGCAGATAACGAGGTCGTCTCTTAAGTACAAGACTGCAACCCCATGCACGAAGAAACGTGGCTATGCGGGTGCTCGTCCATCGGGTGATGCCCTGCCTCTCGTCTCCTCAGCATCGGAACTTGGAAGCCGGGGAAGACTGGCAAGACTGGCTACCCTGAATACTCCGAATGCACTCAGTGTCCGGGCCTAGACCTTCATTCAGCGACCAGAAGAACTCTATTTGGTTACCTTGCCAGGGTCATATGTGAAGAAGCGGCACAGTCGCGGAGATGATTGTCTATGCGCTCTGCCTGGTGCTGTACCCTGCGTGCTGCATAGCTTAACCACAATCCCTGTATATCGGGATCTTGATCAAGCCTAGCGGCCAGTGCGATATTCTTGGCAAGACAGGGTCCAGCAGCACTCCAATGCCTTGTTGTTTCTTTTTACTTTGTTGTCACAGTCCAGATTGTCTGAAGGAAAACACGAGCTGGGTTCTCTTAATATGTTGGGAGTGGTATGATCTGGCGCTCATTCATTACCCATCCGAATTGTCAACCAAGCACAACGCCTTCTGACTGACATGCCCTGGCCAGGGACTGATATTTATTAACACTATAGTAAAAGCTTCTTACAATCTAACGGACATACCCTGGACACCATCCTGCAAGGCAGTCTGGCCCATGTAGAGCCCCCGCCCGGGGTTCGGAGCCGGAGCGTCCCGCTTCACTTGATGCGACATGACATGAATCGCCATCTTACGATTTTCAGGCCTCATAATCCTGATTAGGACTGAGTCATTTCTAGGAATACTACCACGTGGGAGTCTCCGTGAATTGTCCCACTTGTCGCTCATACCTCCAATATTGCCCCTGGGGGAAATCAAAAACCTGCACAGGACATGCAGCGGAAACCAGGTACTCAATCAAGCGACGACAATAAACAACAAGAAGGACATGAGGGTATCAAGGACATCGGAGCGTGGACTGCTGACGATTGTGCTGAGGACCAAGTCGGCTGCCCAAACTCGCGTCAACTGCGTGTCATCCGAAATGCGATTTTCCGGCTATTGACAGATGCAGGAGCTATGACTAAGTAACAATCAAGCTCGCAAGACCTAGCCTACAAGGTAAGCAGGCTTGAAAATATGGACTGATCAACGAGAAAAGGGTCTTCAGGTCTTGCTGTCGTTTGAAAAAGTTTGATACTATCCCGCAAGGGCATGCCTCGAAAGGACCCCTGCCCACGTCTTCTTCTAATCCAACTGCGGTGGCTATCGGCTTTTATAAGTGCCCGTTTCATGGCAGCCGTTACGCTAATTCATGCTAGTTCCTGAAGAGCACCCAAACAGCTCGTGTCGTTCGTTCGGATTCATGATCCGGCATGCAAGTCCTAGATGCCGCGGCCGAGTCTGTAGCCAAGTTCGGCCCCTGGAGGATGAAACTATCTGATACCGATACTGGCAAACTTTAAACAAGATGAGGTTTTCTTGACAGTATATACAAGACTCAGAATCCCCAGATCTGCCTACGGATGAAATGGAGTCTCGTCGGTGGTCTGTCAATCTTTGCCCTTCTTGAACTCGCGAACTGGTCAACGCTTCCTGTCAGATTTCCGATCTCGATTAGCTATTTACCCACTCGAACGCCGATCGCAAATGTCAGATATATCCGCAGACGCACAGGCCGCAAAGCTCGCAGCCATTGCCGCTGCCACGCGCGCCTTCAACACGGAGCTATGGACGCTGTACTCGTTCGGCGTTCTCGTCACGGTCCTGAGGACGTACTCTCGCATCACCACTGTCGGGATCAAGAACCTGCGGGCCGACGACTACATCGTCTGGCTGGCCATTGCCCTCTACACGACGCAATCGACTCTGGCCTGGTTTGCCGTCAACTACGGGCAGGGTATGGCCAATAATTCCATGACCGATGCCGAAAGGGCAGCTCTCGATCCCGACTCGGTTGAGTTTGCACTGAGAGTGTTTGGTTCCAAGATACAAGTGTGAGTATCTGGATCTTTTTGTGATGTCTGATGGGACAATTGGCTGACAAATCTTTTTCAGAGTTGGCTGGACCACATACTGTTGTCTGATATGCACACTGAAGATGGCGGTGCTTGTTTTCTATGTGCGACTTACAGTAAGTCTCCATTCCGGAAATACTATCACCTCAGCACCCTGCTAACGTATTGTCGCTTCGTGCAGGAAGGACTTGGCCGTCGATTTCGCATACACATATGGATTGGATTCGGTCTTGTTGGAGCCACCTTTTTGGCATCTATAATTGCCATTTATGGTGGTTGTCGACCTCTGGAGAAATATTGGCAGATCAACCCCAACCCAGGCAGTACGCAACAATTCCCCTTCCTCTTACTCCATGGGGATATTTCTAACATGATGATCTATTCTTAGACTTTTGTCAAGGAGCCATAGCCGACCCCATCGTGTGGACGACGTTTTCTTCAAGCGTCGTGACGGATCTTTACCTCATGATGATCCCGCTACCGATGCTTTGGGGCACCACTCTCAAGCTCGCCAAGAAGATCGGCTCTACGTTGGTACTCGGTGCCGGTGTATTCGTTTTGGTCTGCTCCCTGCTCAAGACCGTCTTCGTGGAAATAGTACGTTCTTCTCATTCTCACAAAGATCTGCACCTGTAGTCGTAAAGCGCAAGGTTATCTAATCACACACGGACTACAGGACCCGATCAACGGAGCACAGCTATCAGGCGAATGGGGTACACGCGAAGCCTTCACCTCAGTAGTCACGACCAACCTGCCCATGCTGTTCCCACTGCTGCGAGCCTGGCTCGGACCTCTCTTCGGCAGCGCATTCTCCTCCAACAAGACGTCTTACAAGCACCACACCTTCAAGACCATTGGTGGCAGCGACGTTCGATCGCGAAACACCACCAGCCGGCGCCGCGAGCCCTCCTCGGTCGCAAAGAAGCCGACGCACACCGTGAGCATCTCCCAGAGCGCGAGCGAGGAGTTCATATTTGGCAAGGAGACGGATGTGAATATGCAGGATCTGACGGAGAGGGGGAAAGCGTCGTCTCGGAAGGCGGACGATGTGATTCTTGTCTCGACGGAAGTCCAGGTCACCGAGGATGGGAGGTCACTGACTAGTGATGGAAAGGTCCATCGTGTTCACGAACAATGGTGAGCAAAGCGTGCATTTGCCGAGGGTAGAAAGAAGAGACCGAGAAGCTCAATATATGTACACCGTATTCCTCGAATAGCCGATATCCAAACACTGCCAGCACACATTTGGTGGGCAGATAACGATTGATCCGACGGTCTTTTGGCAGTGTTCGGCTAGAACGGCCGCAAGAGCCAGACGTGCAACCCAGTTGTTGTGGCACTTTGCCACAAGGATGCCTTCCGGACAATCCAAGACCTGGTCTCACGTCTCCAAGGTCTTGAGAGGACACTGGGTCTTCCAGGGTTCCTAATAACCACATGCCAGATGGGGTGCTTCGAGGTGTCGCAAGTTTCCATGCCCCAAAGCGGCTCCCAAGTTCACATCTGCAACCCAAGAGCCAGAGTCTCTGACTGCGATGACGGCTTCCAAGAGGGAATCCTCGGACTCCCTTTTTCCCACCGAGCTTGTATCCGAAAGTGGATTGCACCCATGCGTGAATGATAGGTGCACGACGTAGACGCAAAATTATCTTCCCGAGCACCATCAAAATCTGGCGGGGCCTGCCTCCATGAAGTCGAATCAAAATCGCGAACTTTAGAAGCCAGAGGACAAGTCAGTATTAACGATCCCGGTTTACCAATGTTTCCGAGAAGTCTCGTCTACTCAATATCCGCCTCTCGACAGTGCCTGCATGAAAAGCTGAATGCAGGGGCCCGAATGCAGGCTCACCCGCTTCGTATGATAGATCTTCATTAGTTCGTGCCCCAAAAACGCTACGAGACAGAAACACATTGGTCAATTGATATAAATATGAACACTTTTAAGATTGCACAATGGATAGATAATATTCAGCCTGCAATCATTGAAGTTGGCCCTTTCATCCAAAAGCCCATCTATGTAGGGATTGGTGACAAATCGAACCCATTTAAGCGGTGCCGAGCTGCTCTTCATTCACAAACCCAGTAAAGTTGAAGCCAGCGAAAGTGGCGCCAATGTCGTTACTGCTACCATTGAGAGACTGGTACAGCACGTAGATCTGGTAGTCGAGCAGGAATGACGAGCTGTTGGCCGCGGCGAGCGACGAATTGGCCCGGGCAATGGCGTCGTCGAGCTGCGTGTAGGCATCCTGCGTGACCCATTCCTGGGTGGACGCGACGTCGGAGCCGTCGGCGCTGACGACCACGCCGTCCAGCTGGGCCTGGGCCCGGGCGACGCTGCGGGCCAGGAAGGCGCGCGAGTTCATGTCGCTCGTCATGCCGATGGGCGCGCCGCTCTCGGTCTCGTTGGTCACGGGGACGAGCCAGAGGCTGACGTCGAGGCCGGCGGCCGAGTCGTTGGTGAGGCCAAAGTACTTTTGCGCGTCGGTGAACTCGCCCGGCCGGTTCGAGATGAACAGGTTGTCGCGCGAGAAGCGCATCGCGTCCTCGTACTGCGCGCCGTCGATGTCGTAGTACGCGTGGTCGGCGCCGTCGACGAACAGGCCGACGACCTCCTGGGCGCGCTTGACGGCCCAGCCGTTGGGGCCGTACCAGAAGAGCGCGACGTCGCCGGACGAGATGGTCGTGTCGAAGTTGGCGGCCAGGATGTCGGGGCCGGCGCCGTTGAACACGTCACCGTCGAAGATGGTACCTTCTTCCGGCGTCTTGTTGACGACGTCAATGTTGCCGCGGTAGACCGAGTAGGTGCCGTTGTTCTCGGTCACGGTATCGACGGTGACGCCCTCGAGGTAGTCGGCGTCGATGACGTCGGCAAAGCCGTCTCCGTCCGTGTCCCATAGGCGCACCTCGAGGCCGGCGACGATGCCCGTGGCGACGGACAGGGCAGCGTCATCGTAGCTGTCGGCCTCAGTCTCGGCCTCGTAACCGCCATACCAGCTTGCTGTGGTGGCATTATAGTACAGCCAGGCCACTTGGTTCACCAGGTAGCCGCCGCTGGAGCATTCGGTGTTGTTCTGAAACTCAGCCTCGGTACCCGGAATGGCCCATAGGTTGATGTAAAACTGGCCAGCGGCAATGATGGCCTCGACGCCATTGAGGGCGCTGCCTTGTGAAAAGTACTGGTCATATTGTGAGGCGGTGACGTTGGCGGCGTCGGCACCCATGTCGAGCACGACGGCGCGGAGCAGCGTCCCGTTGACCTGACTGGCCGGGTACGCGGTGCCGCAGGCCGCGAGACCCCCGGCCGGCAGCATCGCTAGGACGGAGGCGTCTACAAATCTCATTTTTGCGAATGCTTGGAAAGAATGACTATGAAGGAGAGAAGACGGCAAATGCCAAAGAGTGATGACCGAACAATTGAAGAAACAGTATAGAGATGGCGTCGTCGCTGCTCGATCGGCCTGTCAAGCCACGGCTGTGAGAGCAAACACATACCGGTAGTCGGTACTTATTCACCGTTCAGGATCCCGATGACCAATCTAGACGTTCCGAAATCCGATACGGTCGAGGTTGTGGGGCCAGGGGGTGCGGAGACGGCTAGTATAAGTATGGAACTGAATCTCTATATCCCTGCCTCGTCCTTCCCAGGCCGCGCGCCAAGACTCCCATTCGGCATATACTCAGGAGTATATTCGTCGACCCTGTCTCCACTAATGGTGTCCCATATGTCACGCATTGTTCGATTTAATTAGTGAATGTTTCATTGGCAGGTTCGGTCATAAGAGTTTTCGGCAGAAAAGTGAGGCCGACAAGTCCAAATGCGTCTTTGAGGTGGCCGAAGTTAGTCCAAAAAAAAAGCTGGCGGCAATATCTTGTCAATCCTGATCTCGGCCGTTGTCGTCAATTCGAACCGCACCGGAACAGTGCTCATCCAGACCATTTTTCTTCGTGACGTTCGAACTTCGAACTAGGAGATCGGGCTCGGGAGATTAGCGGCTCCCTGCCTAGTTCTCCCGTGTCCTTGCTTCTTCGCGGACTAGGTAGTTTTCAGAATGTGATGAGTCCCCCAAAGCTACATTTACACACGTCAGGGCGCGAGCGCAGGAAACCTGTACTTTGTATTCTTGCTTCATACCCACCCACCGTGTTGCCGAACAGGTATCCCGGAGCGGCGACTACTCGCGATCATGGCGCAGCAGAACGGAATCCAAGTTCAACTTCGCCTCACCGCAGTCTCAACGCCAGTGCACAGGAGATCTCTGTCACATGCTCTGCCCTCGGGACGGGCACCAGCTGGCAGACCGTTCAACCTCGCGGCATTCAAGTTGGTCGTGTCAAGGCTCCTGGCGTGGTCGCCATTCTCGATTAGTGAAAACAAAGGACAGCGCCGAACGTCGCGGTGACACGTGATGACTCGAGGCTGCTCACAAGCGAACATTTTCGTTATGATGGACAATGTTCGAATCAGGCGCAGCATTCACATTAGCACCCCGAACTACCTCTAGGCTCTAGGCGAGATGACGAAGTCGTACAGAAAATGCAGTATTGTTTCAAAAAGTGAGAAACGGTTTCCTCTTCGGATTTTAGAGAATTGGTCGGAGGAGACGGAGCTATGTTAAGCTGTTCCTAGCCGGAATGTGGGAGTGCCAAGCCGCTCCACCGTCCTTAAAGATCATCGCTGGCGGCACACTGACTCGATTCGGTTCAAAATGCGTGGGAGGCATCGTTAGTTTTCCCGATACATACCTATTCGTAAAGGATATAAGAAGCTACATGATTTCTTGATTCTTGATTCATCGACTGCCAAAGTTGGTGTCCTGACTCTGGTGTCTTAGCATTCTCTGATCCCTGCTCTTCCCACCCGACAGGACCGGAACATTCTCCAGATTCCGCATATACGGAGTACCGACAATGCAACCCAGAGAATTGATGTGCTCCCATTCTCAAGACCCCTCGCAGCCGCTCTCACAGCGACCTCGAGAAACGACCTCAGAAAGGAGAGTTGCGATGTTGTCAAAGTCCGTAGCCACCTCGCCGCCAGGTCGACACTGATGAGCACGCGTTTCTTGTAATTCGTGCATGGAAGTCTTCAGATCCCCAAGTTGGTAAAACTACCCGCGCTCGGCTCTCTGAGGCCGGGGGCAGATTGATGACACCGGTCCGGGTATGACAATGATCGCCGGAATGTTATGTTGATTTTGCTCGAACATGGCAGCTTGCAACCCAACACAAGGAATCTCACTGAGTATGTTGAGATACTGTGATCATGTCAAACTTTGGATGTCACTCGCCGCCTACCTCGAACACAAGGCCGCACTTGGTTTAGTCTACCGGCCCTGAACGGGACTTGACAGGGGCCCAAGCATGCTAAATCGCCGGTCTCATAGGCGACGTTATGGGGCGTCTTTTGTCCTGCATTAGTGTTTGTACAGGGGGACGAGCAAACGCGGGGGCGGGAGTTCTAGCGTATGCTGGTGCACATTCAGAATCATCCACAGGTGTTTGATTGAATTCAAGCAATGATGAGTATGGTGAGATCGTCCTCTCTGCAACTTGATATTTGAGCTTCGAGGTGGCTTAAGGACCATTTCTTTTTTACGGCAACCCATTAACCGAATTGCGGCTCATAAGCCCACGACGAAGAGAACAAAAAACGGTTCCGCATTGGCTGTTTCCTGAGAGCGGCAACCCGCGGAGACCGCGGAACATTGACGCGGCCGGGATCGACAGGCTTCGCGGCAGATGCGTGAACGGCATAATACACAAAAGATGAGGCACCGGGTTTAGTACCTTGTAACACTTCCCATTGTCCGAGTCTAATCAATGGCACGATTTGCGATCTCGTCGACTATGCCAACTGTAAGATAGACTTCTTCGCCGTATAAGTAAAATGTCAATTCACAGGGTATGCCGCCGGGCCCCGGGCGAGTTGAGTTCCAATTCCAACATACCTAGATGCTTCATGCGCTAGAGAAAGACACCCGTTCCAGTCTCAAATGTCTTATACACGTTCTGCCATCGTTACTGGCGGCACCCTCAACCTGGGCTACTATGCTGCACTAGAAATCGCCCGCAAACATCCCGATTGGATCGTCGTGATCAGTTCACGATCGGACAAGGAGCATGCCGCGGCATCTATCAACAGAATCTTGCAGCAAAACAATGTAATCTTCCTGCCGCTCGACCTGTCAGAGTCCAAAAACGTCCGCACATTCGCCAAAGACTGGATCGCCAAGCGCTACCCTCCAGTTCAAGCACTATTACTCAACGCGGCCCTACAGTTCCCAGACAAGATGGTGATGGCGCCCGAAGCAATCGAAGCCACGTTTGCAATCAGTCATGTCGGCCACGCACTGCTATTCCATCTGCTCTGTCCACATCTCGCCCAGAATGCTCACGTCGTGGTCACTGCCAGCGGCGTGCACGATCCGGCGCAGAAGAGCGGCCTGCCCGACGCCATCTACACGACGGCCGAGGAGCTTGCCCATCCTCCCCCGGCCATGGCTAACCGGCCTGGGACCGGACACTATACCAACACCAAGCAGGCCAACCTCCTGTGGACATATGTGCTGGACAGGCACCTTAGCCAGAAGGTGCCAGACCGCGGGATCAGGGTCAACGCGTTCGACTCCAGGCTCATGCCGGGCTCGGGCTTGGCCCGCGAGTACACGGGCATCATGCGCTTCGCCTGGTTCAAGATATTCCCCCGGATCACGCCGCTGCTCCGGATCGTTTTCACACCCAACATTCATAAGCCGAGCGAGTCGGGCGCGTCGCTCGCCCACGTTGCCGATAGTCCAGCCAACGTGTCTGGAAAGTACTTTGAGGGCCGCAGAGAGATACAATCCAGCCAGCAGACCTACGACGAGAAGAAGCAGGATGATCTGTGGCAGTGGACCATCAAGTACTGTGCAGAGAATGAGGAGCAGGCGGCGCGATTTGAGAATTTTAGCTGATGCAGTTTTCATGACGAGTTCGAGAGGCGGCCGTAGGATCAAGGCGTAGGAAATCCCTACCCCGAATAAATATTAATATGTTTTCACTTCCTTTGATAGAGACAGACACCACTGTTGTCCTCTTAGTCAATTTGTTCTTATTCGTAGATAGCTACGGCAATGTCGTTGATCTCAAGGTCTTCGCAGCTGGTGATAGCAACCGAGCCATCCGGAAAAGCAAGATAGCGGACGCCACTCTCACGGTATCTTCATATATTCAGACCTCCTTGATTGTATGGCCGTGTAATGCTCATCCCACACGATTGCAATGCTGAACTCGGCGGGTAGAGCCGTCGATCTTTCGCTCTTGTCCGACGAGATGTCAAGGACTCTTGTCACGTTTCACTCCAGCGCTCACATCCCAGCTGAGTAATGAATGCCTCCATTTCCCCCAGCCGATTCTGAGGTCAAACTGGCTTGATACGCCACGCATATGTGCATTCGGGTGTGGTACAATGGTCTACTCCTCATCACTGCCTTGGTTGTTGCCATCGTTTCGGGCTCCCGGTGACGGCTCTGCAAACAAAGTAAAATCAGCCTCACCAGAGCACCTATGGGTCAAGAACAAAGCAGACAAGCTCAACAAGCATACGGTCAATTTCTCTCTGGTCTCCATCCGCCGAGTTCTGTCCGTCAACCTTTTCATCGGTGTTCCCGCGTTCTTCGTTCGTAGAGCCTCGTCCGTCCACCTTTTTCTCGCTGCTGGCTCCGGGATCTGAGCGTCGAGAGGGCGAACGAAAGGAAGAGTGTCGCGGAGGTACTACATAGCCATTATCAACATGATACACAAAGAAGTTGTTAAAATACAAATAGAATCGGACATACCCGCTGCTCGCGGAGGATATGTGCCGCCTTGCTGTGCCATTGGAATAGAATTGTTAGGTATGGCTGAGAAGGAAGTGTTTGTAAAAGGGAACGTTGGGGGACGTCGGAGAGTTATTGCGATGCAGTCACATTCGGTGGTTAATCCAGCTGATAATAAGTGGGACTACCAGCCAAGGGACAGCATTAGGCACCTGTTTTACAAAGTATGAAAACCGTGTCGCGTACACGGTGTATGAGGCTGACATGTTGGCATATGGTGCTGCAGACCCATGTACATCTCTCTTCACGTCCTCCCTAGGTAAGCGTCAAGCCTCGCCTCTCGGCAGTCCAGTGGCCGACGTTTGTCCAAAGCTTTAGAAGTTGCCACCAAAAACACTGGGGAAGTAATCATCTGCCCGGCTCCGTGCGAGCTGACGGCCAATGGGTCATCCAGCCCAGAACATGGGACTGCTGTGCCGTTCTGGCCTTTCCGAACACCAGACGTCGGAACCTCCCATCTTGCGTAATGCTGCATACAACGGGTCCACAAAAGCTGATGAAATCAAACCTCGCCGGACGGAGCAGCTATTTGTCGCGCATTCCTACAAATTCTCCTTCTCCGGGTATCACGAGTAGAGCAGTAGTCTCGGCGTGAACAATCGTGTTGGAGTCGTCTTTTATGAGAATCTCTTAGTGTATCGAGATCCGTTACAGGTCGCCGTCGTCCAGCAGAGCCCTTGACCTCCACGCCTTCGCCGCCAAGAAACAGCACTCGATGAAACCGGTCGTCAAGCAAGCGGGTCTCGCACATGGTCTTCGACTCATGCTCTTTTTCATTCGGGCCATCATCTCGTGGCGGGCTGCACATCTTGCCTGCTGATCTTTCGGAGCGGATTGAGACGGCATACTCTCCAGTCATAAAGTAAAGGTTATCCGCACTCGTCGATGTGTGGATATAGTAGTTCTGGAGCGATGATACGCCGCGCAATCTCAAATCCTTGTCGCGAAGCAGTGACAGTGAAATGACAAATCCATCCGTCCTGGCCAAGATAAATCCCTGATGCAGGACGCCGTTTGGGCGATATCCTTCGGCCCATAGGAAGTTGACCAGCGGAGTGCTATTCTGCTCGAAAGAAAGCAACTCAAGTCGCTTCTGTCTCGATTCTAGGGCGATGAAACTTTCCGGTTCAAATACTGGGGCAAGTATTGAACCCGTCAAGAGAACATGCGAAGCGGAAAGTACACCAAGGAAGCTCGCAACGTTGCGAACGAAGGGCTGAAGGGCACGGCCAATCGCGACTTGCGCGGTCTGATGAGTTTGGCAATGCATGGCGAGGGAAACGAATGAATAGGTGCAAAGTCGAAAGTAATTGGAACTCAAGATAAATGGATTTGCATGAGTAACCATGATGCTGGACTGTTTCTCAGTGTCTATAAGTGCTATGCGGACAATGTGGAGCTCCACTGCTAGCTTAATACACCCGATATGTCATATCTTGCGCTTTCGTAGTACAGGTGATTATTGCGAGTCACATATAAAATGGTGGTGAGCTGAACAGCGCAAGCCAAGCCTAGTCATCAGAATTATACTAAACGTAGACTACTCTACAGCGCCCATTTTACTAAGCATTTCTTGAAGTACTCTACACTCACGATCATTTGCCCGACCAAGAAGTGTCTCACCGGAAACCGTTCTGGCATTCATATCTGCACCAGCGTCTATGAGCAGCTGCACCTTTTTCTCCAGCTCACCTTTCCAGCCCAGAAACGGGGTAGATGGACTTCCCATGACAAGATAAAGCGCCGTCTCACCATTATTGGTCGTGGCATTTGCTTTGGCACCGGCATTGAGAAGAACCTCCACTTGTTCATCACTACCCCAGGCCGCCGCATGATGAAGCGGTGTTGCTCCGTGATTGTCAACCGCGTGGACATCGGCGCCGGCACGCAGCAGGATCTCCACGGGCTCGCGTCCACCCCACGCCGCCGCGCAATGAAGTGGCGTTGCCCCCTCGTCGTTAACTGACTTCAGGTCGGCGCCAGCATCGATCAGACCCGACATTGAAGCTGGGCTGTTCTGGACGACGCGATGCAAGATGGTATCTCCGCCCTGGCCGGGCGCGGTGCTGTCCGCGCCGTTGTCGATGAGGAACTGGACTACATCCGGACCAGCTTCGGTTGAATGGTGTAATACTGGATCGCCGTTGTTGTTGACGGCATTAGGGTCTGCTCCAGCGTCCAAGAGGCATTGAGCTATTTCGATGAAGCCATGAGCAGCGGCGATATGGAGGGCCGTGTTGCCATAGGAATCTTTGGCTGAAACATCTGCCCCGGCGTTGATGAGAACCTTTGCCAATGACTTGTGCCCAAACAGAGCCGCTACGTGCAATGGCGTCTCGAAGTCTATGTTGCGGGCGTTTGGATCGGCTCCAGAATTAAGGAGCAAATTGGCCATCGAAACTGCACCTCTCGCAGCAGCATTGTGTAGTGGCGTCACGCCATCATAACTTGGGGCAGACGGATTCGCGCCAGCTTTGATGAGAATCCTGGCGGCATCCTCGGAATCCGACTGGACTGCAAAATGGAGTGCCGTAAGCTCGCGGGAAGATACTGTCGCAGAGATGTCGGCTCCATTCTGAATAAGTGTTTCCAAACGCTGGCATTCTGCGTGACAGGCGGCTTGGTGCAGCGTCATTTCGTGCAACACGTCCGTTGCGCCACAATAGTCGCATTTGGCTGCGTCGCAACTAGTAGAGACTCTTGTCTGATCGCCCATCATCGCGGAATTGCAGGACATATAGGACATGTCGTGTATCTTGTCGGTCGAGGTAGAATTCAAGGAGAGTAGGAGCCTGCAGTCCCAGTTATATAGATCCATCTGAGATGGAAGCCTGGAGGTTAAAGACGGCGTGCTAACGAAGCAAGGACCAATTAGTTTACTGTTAGCGGAATACTTAAGCCAGACCCCTGTTCTACTGCCTAGAGCGCTCGTTGTGTATTCAATTCCATAGGGTTCGGCTGTTGGTCTAGAATACGCGTTTCCTTTGCGCATATTCAAGGATTCCAACTATGACTTTCACGACCCTGGTGAGAAAAACTCCAGATTACCCTGCCGCACTGGTCATGGCATCTTGCATGGCATCCGCCAGTGACGGTCCAATAATCCAGACCGATCGGCTTCTGCATATTTTCTGAATAAGCTTTGTCAGGTCGGCTTCGCCCTCGGCTAGCGTTGAGGTAATGGTATCTGCATCGAACGACCACAGCCCACGGTGCTCCGGGGTATGGGTGTCATGTTGCCATTGGTCGCTGTGGACCACCGTCTCGAGGATGGAATTGAAGATCAGGATACTCGACCCGAAAGAGCGGCTTGTTAATACACCCTCGGCCTTGCCCAGCTTCTCATTGATGTCAGCCGCGGCCACATGCAGCGTTCGCCATACTGTCAGGAGTAGGCGGTAGCTAGCAGCTGTGATCCAAGGCGGCTCGCGCGTTGCTAGCGCCGGGCGCAGTGCCGAGATAGCGGAGAGCGCATCGGTCAACTCATCGATCACTGCTAGCATGCCGTCGTCGCTGTTCTTGTGCTGTTGGGTTGCATGAGTGGTCCGCTTGTATGTAACGTAGCTGCCCATGGTCAAGTGCGTGGCCGTGACAAGACCAGCAAATACCCTGTTCTCTACGATGCCGCCGACTAGCAGATCGTCTGGTCGACATAGACTCAGCTTGATTGACCAGGTCAGAACTTGGCAAGCATGCCAGACTGACTGCTCCGGGTCCAGTGTTGCCGCAGCGAGCCGCTCCTTGATCACGGCGGATAGCATGCTCACTGCGGAGTGGACTTGTCGCGTCTGGCTCTGCGTCAGGATATGAAAGGCTGAGGGGTCTGCAGGATTCGGTGGGAGTTGATAGTAACACCTAGTGAAGTCCTTGACCAGGGCATCGACATTCGTTAGGATGCATATCATGGCGAAGGGCGAGGCCGCCAACATGGCGAGCAAGTTGGCACACTGCATCTCCGAGAGAATCGACTGCGTGGCCGTGTACATGAACCCCCGATATGGGGGTTGTATCGACTGAGATTGAATGAAGTCGTCATCGTCGTATTCTCGACAGCGCATTTCATACCACATCTCAGCAGTCTCGGCTTCCCACAGCGATGCGGCCAGAGGCAGCTCCCAGAGGCACTCGACGGTCGACAGCAGCGGTCGGATATTGGAACACGAAAAGACGTGATTGTCCAGAAAGAGGACCGTGTAGATACAAAGCTTCAGGGACTCCTCGCCGATGTAGGTCTGCCACTGTTCGTGGATGTCCATGGGTTGGGTCTGGGCGGTGGGAGAGCTGGCTGAGGTGGCTACGACCTGCTTCAGTAGGCCAAGATCTCTCACAGACTGCGCCCATTCGTAGTTAGTTTTTGTTTTCGCTTCTACAGACCTTGAAGAGAATGGACCACCAGACTCACATCAACAAGCGATCTCAACATCCTGCGTCCCCGCTCTGCTTGCGCAGCATTCTCCATGAATGCACCGTAGACGATGTGGAGGAGCCATGACTGCATCATCCAAGTCTTACGCAGCTCTCGCCAGTCATATTTAGCCTATGGCATTGTGAGCGACTTGATACCATGCCTTGCGATGTTCCATTCTTCAAGAAAACTTACGCGACGATTGAGCTCATCAACCCCTTTACGCCAGAGCTCCTGACTTTTCTTAATATGTGCAGCTTTATCGTGACCAAAGCCAGATATTTCTGCGGAATATAACAGGCCAATGGCGACGATGATATCAAGAAGAAGTTTTGGCGGCGACGCATTCAAAAATGTTGGACGATGTACGAGGGGAAGAGATGGGTGGAAGTAAGTGAAGTAAGCTGTTATGTTGGTCTGTTCTGAAAACGTATCCGCCCTGGAATTGCGCAGAGTTAGAACGAACGAACGAACATGAATCAACCCATGTCGAGGTAGGACATGACGTCAACTATAATGGAACCGGTAGCGAAAACCATGCAAATTGCTGACGTACGAAAGCGTTGCAGTGTTCATAAGATCCCAGGTGATGGTCGGCGAATTATCAGTGGGTGGAGATATAGAAGTAGCTGCCGGCGGTGTCACTGCCGGTGGTGCTGGATTGGGGCTGAAAACGGCAGTGGATATCTCGTCCGGAGTTACCTGTCCATCCTCTTCTACAGGCTCCAGATTCCGAGACGCGGCACTGACACAGCGCTCGATATGCCGCTTGCAAACATCCCTGAGTAACAGATGCTGGTCAGCAAGGCAGGGGAAGAAGCGACAGAGGGTGGGACGGCAGTCTTAGAGAATAATCGTATATACCTTCTAGAGAAACGGCAGAGACAGTGCTCGCATTGAAATATCTTGCGCGTCTCGCCCCCGTGCCCTGACAAAACGAACAAACCCGGTCAGTGGTGGTTTCCAATCAACTGTTTCGCAACGGGACGCCGTTCACATACGAGTTCTCTTGTGTCGTTTAAGGTTTTCCTTTGGTTTATATCTCAGCATCGATATTCATCATACAGGTACCCTCACTGGAGGCGAACAGGTGGGTGGGTCCAATGTAGAAGTGCAGAAGCATGGTCAACTTACGCTTCTTGTGAAGCTCTTGGAGCAGATACTACAGCTGAATGGCCGATCGTGGGAGTTCATGTTGGCCGATTGACACGAATGGCCGGCTGTCCCACCAGGCTGAGCAGCGAGACGTATGAGGCAATAATTCTGATTCGGGTCTCGACCCCGAAGTCGCAGATAGATAATAGGTGCAAGTTGAAGTTTCGGTAATCTCTTGACGACGATTGAAGCAGTATGGAAACAAGGGAGGAGAGGAGAGCCCTGGAGGTGATTAGGCGGCGGGGAACACCTGCTCAGCGGGTCGCCAGCGCCTGGATCGGGGCAGTCTAGGGCAGGTTCAGGGTGGGAGACTTGAGTGTGGGGAAGGCTAACGATAGCACGTAAATCGATCTGCTTATCTCCAAGCAAAGTATCCCCCCCCCCCTTCATCAAGTGCACGCTTCGCATAGGATTCTGTCGGCGCTCGTCATCCAAAAAACAAAACAAAAAAACACCTAAACATTTCAGGGACTGGCTGTGTGTAGTTTGAGGATTTCAAACATAATGACCACCAGCTGCTTCAGCGGGGTAGCAAACATCCAGCCAATGACAGGTGTTTCCAAATTTGTGGCTTGGGCTTCAACGCATCCTCAACCTAAAATTTACAGGCACGTCACTTGGAGCCAGACACACAATCTGACGCCGATATTTATTCCTCCCTCTAATACTGATCAAGACTTGATGGTTGAAAAGTCTCGGTTCACAAGATGGCGTACTCCTGTTCTTGCGGCAAGGAGTTCGCGGAACCGCTCGCACTGGAGATGCATCGACGGGACCGACTGAGAGGCAATCCGGGCTCCATATGCAAGGATCCAGTGGCCGTAGGCATAGGAAGGAACGCAACGCGCACGAATTCGACTGCTAACACAAAATCGGTGAGTGGTCCTGCTGGTAGCTGGTGTAAAGCCTCCTGGCTAACCAAATCCCACAGAGAGAAGAATGGCTGGTACGAGGCACCGGAGCCACGATTTTGTCAATAGGCTCCAGCTCCCTGACTCTTTCTGGGCAAGAGCCGCCTGTCTCAAGCCTCAGGGGTTGCGAGCTTCTCTGCAGCTACAACTGGATCAATCGGGCCCGGCCTTCCATCTATGTCCCAGGTATGTCGATTGTTATAACCCGGCAATACTCGAGCAGCCAATCCCTAACTCAACGTCATCTTAGGAGGCGCACCCGTGTTCAAGGAGATTCCGGTACCAATCACACTAAAGGCAGACTCTGGGCTTCAGTATATCGACCAAAATGCTGCCCGGGTGCCGAGATACCCCTTCGAAGTTGTGTTCACTGCCCTCCAAGCGATGAATCCCGGAGTCACATTTGACGAAATTGATGTCCTCGTCAACCGCAACAGCCTCCGAAGGTTGCTCGAGTTCTGTCAAGGTCGACGACCAGACGCGTTCCGCCTGAACCTCTTTGTCATCAACAACACTCTTATCATCGAGAGATGCACGAAATCGGCGAAACAGATGATTCATGGTACGGCAAATTCTGGATACGGCAAGTCGTTTGAACACGCGGTCACAAGAGTCCCCAGGGACTTACAAGATAGCATGGGGCATCACTGCGTCTTGAAGTACAATCTAGGCAGTCTCAACTGTGCTGTCCGATTCGAAGTTGATGCGTGCGTCATTCCGCCGGTGGCCGACCCTCAAATGCAAGCAGAAGGCACACGAGACAGTCAAGTTCCTGGCGATGTCAATCGTCTGTCTGGAGGCTTCGAAGCTCTAGGCCTGAACAGGAAACATAGTTCTCCTCCTGCCGGCGGTAGTTCGATGCATGTCATCCCTGGTGGCCCTGGCACCAGCCCGAGCCAGATGGCCGAAATCAAGGCAAATGCAAAGCCTCCTGGACAGTGCTTGCCACAAATGTGGTTTGGGCGCACGCCATTTCTCATCCGTGGTGCTCATGACAAGGCGGTTTTTACCAATGTCAGCGTCGACGATGTCAGCCAAAACTTTGAGGTCTGGGAGAATAATCCGCGGAACCAAGAGGCCCTACAGAAGATGGTGGGCCTAATCTCGCAGCTCAGGACCATGGTGCAAGCTACCCCAGACAAGGTGTGGCGGTGTTTCGGAAAAGTCCAAACCAGCCATCCCTGGATATCTTGCACTCGACACAGACGAGGAAGCCACTTCCGGTCTATATCACTGAGAAATTTTGGAAGTCATCGATCTGAAGAATCACGTCCGAAACAAGGGTTAAAACGCCAGGTTCCACGCGAAATGGCGATTCGATATGGAAATCCTCTGGCCTAGCTAGATGCAGATATGTGCGTATTGAAAAATCACCAGAAAACGGCCAGGACTTCGGCGCGCAATAGAAATAGACTGTAATAAATGTAATTACTTCCACGTGCCTGCTTTAGAGTTGACCCAGAAGCAAAAGTAGAGTATCAAGTAGGATCCCAATCCTTTGGGTGGGGGAGGAGAACGGTGTTGTCTGCGAAAAAGGTGATTCGATTGAACATTACCGTCTATAGAGACGAACCAGGTCGACTCGGTCACCTTTCCAATACAAATAAGGACGTGAGTCATTCCGGTGGAGCGGAGGACGAGCGAGCGCATTACTCAAGACGTCTAGCGGAGGTGGGGTTAAAATTGGAGGTGGACGTTGATAACATGTGGAGGTGGAGGTGGAGGTGGAGTGTAGATCTCCCTCCTGTGTTGTGGAGACTCGACTGTTGCTATCGCAGCTAGGTACCCGGGACGCTCTTTGTAGCAGCTCCGGTGCGGCTTCAATCCGAGCGCGTACCAACTTTACCATGACATATACTTCGTACATCACGAGCAATGTCTGGCTTGTATGACCCGGAGGGCGAAGCGGTGCTCCACCGGTCCTGTAGATCCGGATCGTTCCATAGATCGACGGACGTCATGTTGCCGCTGCGGCGGTCGTGTCGTCGTCTTTCGACTGGCCGTAGGACACGAAACGTCTGCAAAGACAATACAAAGCCACGGATTGGAACTCGACAGCAACAGAAATAGTCCAGATTGACTTGCCCGCTCGTTGCATTCGAATGATTCCGGCCAACACATTCACGCCAACTTGCACTCAATTCGGACAGTCTACCCAACGTTGAACTCGTCGTCGCGTACGAATTGGGCGCGAACCAGTGGTACAGGTGTTGAACTCCTCCGAAGAACTCGAAATAACACAACGTCGCCATAATGGGGTCCCTTGGCATTGCAGTAGACACCGTCCGCGTGAGCAATCCGCTTGATGCCAAGCCCAGCTCAGATATCCACATCAAGGTCCAAGCGACGGATTCAGTCGGCGATGCAAACAAGTCAGGCTACAAGATCATAGAGGAGCCGAGCCGATCCAAGCGTCCCTTGCGTGTTCTCTGCGTCGGTGCCGGTGCCAGCGCCATCAACTTTGCTCACGAGGTGCAAGAGAGCAAGCTGGATCTCGATCTCGTTTGCTACGAGAAGAATCCCTCCATTGGTGGAACCTGGTACGAGAACAAGTACCCCGGCTGCGGCTGCGATATCCCCTCGGTCAACTATCAGCTGTCATGGGCCCCTTCAGCAGACTGGTCGTCGTTGTAAGTGCTGCCCGCTCCAGGGTTCTGCCATCAGTCACTAACTCTGGTAATTCGCAGCTATTCAAGCGCATCCGAGATCTTGGCATACTTCCAGAACATCGTCGATAAACATGGCCTCATGCGCTATATCAAGTTGTCGCACCGTGTCGTGGGAGCGTTTTGGGACGAAGAGGAGAAGATGTGGCACGTCAAGATTCAGCGAGGAGATGACCCCAACGACGTAATCGAGGACAAGGCGCACGTCTTCATCAACGCGACCGGTGTTCTCAACAAATGGAAGTGGCCTGCCATCAAGGGCCGCGAACTCTTCCAGGGCCCCATGCTGCACAGCGCCAACTGGGACTACTCGGTCGACCTCAAGGGCAAGAAAGTCGGAGTCATCGGGTCGGGGTCGTCGGCAGTCCAGATCGTGCCCAACATTCAGCCAGGTATGTCTCTTCACACGCTCAGCGGGAGCGACTGGATCATGTTGATCGTCGCTAACATTATCCTGAAATCTCAGTGGTCGGTGAGATGGAGTGTTTCATTCGCAGTGCTGGTTGGGTAACGGCCGGCTTTGGCCAGCGCTTTGCGGGGAAGAACGGAAGTAACTTCCAGTATTCAGAGAAACAGAAGGACATATTGGCCACCGACCCCCAGAAGTATCTCGCATACCGCAAGAAGATCGAGTCTGAGCTCAACTCGCGGTTCCGTTTCATTTTGAATGGTTCTCAGGAGCAGCAAGATGCGCGCGCGTTCGCAGAGAAGGAGATGCGCCGCAAGTTGGACTCCAAGCCAGAGATCGCCGACCTTATCATTCCCAAGAACTTTGCTGTCGGATGCCGCCGCCCAACTCCGGGCAACGGGTATCTCGAGGCGCTCTGTGAAGACAATGTCACGGTCGTGCCCACGTCGATCCAAGAGATCACGCCCAAGGGCATTCGCACCACCGACGGCGTAGAGCACGAGTTCGACATCATTGTTTGTGCTACAGGCTTCGACGTCAGCTGGAAGCCGGCCTATCCCACCATCGGACGCGACCAGAAGAGTCTGAGCGACGAGTGGAAAGATCAGCCCAGCACCTACCTTTCCATCACGGTGCCTCACTTCCCCAACTATCTGATCTTCAACGGACCCTATGGACCGTACGGCCACGGTAGCTTCCTGCCCATCACCGAGCACCTGGCCAAGCACTTTCTCAAGATCCTGGACAAAATGTCCTCGGAAGGCGTGACATCGTTTGATCCCAAACAGGAGGCCGTCAATGACTTCATTCAGCACCGCCGCCAATTCCTACCCCGTACCGCTTGGTCGTCGCCGTGTCGCTCCTGGTTCAAGCAGGGTACGGTCGACGGGGAGATCATGATGTGGCCCGGCTCGCGCATACACTTTTTCGAGACGATGCAAACTCCGCGCTGGGAGGACTACAATCTCAGCTACACGACGACCAACCGTTTTGGGTACTTCGGCAACGGTTTCGCCGCGCGAGAGTTCAGCGGGCAGGATCTGAGCTGGTATTTGGGCATGTTGGGAGATGACGATATGCAGCCGGAGCTGCCTGATGAAGACTTTGAAGAGTTTATGGAGCAATTACACCTTGAATAGCTAGGCTTTACGCAGATAGTGGTGGACAATCCGTACAAGTGACCTTTTGGAGTTCAAATTATCGTATTGATTACAACCGCTTATGTGCGACTCCAATTGAATATGAGCAGTAGTTTTGATAAAGCCAAATATGCAACTGCATAATAGGTGTGTAAATGACAATGCAAACTGACACCAGCTTTATCAGAAACGAATGCGTCCCAATTTCGGCACTCCACAGAGCTGGTCCCTACGGGCATCTGAACGTTTTCGGCCACTGATTTTGTAAACGTTCTGTCTGTAATTGGAACATATTGATATTGGTTTCCCCTGAACTATCCCTGTGACTATATCTGACTTGTAACTGAGTTCTTGGCGGGCAGCTTGGAACTTCCGCCGATCCATCCCATCTTAGAGCACGTAACGGAAGTGCGTCTGCTCGAAATCAGTGAGACCTACAAACTTTGCCTTCTCAACCTCGTCGGTAACCTGGGCGGTACCGCTCTCAGCCTGCAGGCGGTCGCGGCGCTTATTCTCCCTCCAGTTGACGAAGCGGATGAGCAGGAGCACGCACGCCGAGATGCCGTACATGATGGCCACCATGAGCTTGCCGCCGTAGTACTCGGGGGCCTGGCTCGAGCGGAACGTCTGCGGGCCGATCCAGTTGCCGGCGCCGTAGGCCAGGATCTGCAGCCCGTTGACGGTCGCCTTCTTGGTGTAGCCGAGCGTGTTGTTGGAGATCATGACCATGACGAGCCCCCACGAGGCGCCCGAGACGCTGATCAGGTAGTAGCCGATCAGCAGCCCGGCCTTGGCGTCCTGGGGCAGGGTGATCATGAGGATCCCGCCTAGCATGGGGAAGAGGATGGCGATGAAGGAGAACATGGATCTGTCCTTGTACTTGTCGGAGAGTCGCGTGAAGAGGAGTTTGCTGCCAAGATCGAAGACACCAGCTGGAGCGCCTAAGAGCAAAGCCATGCGAGAGCTGAAGCCAAAAGATGCGATGGTCAGAGAGCCGAAAGTCGTGATTCCACCGTTGGGGATGTTCATGAGGAGCGAGAACAGCACGTAGAGGTATGTCCGAGGGTCCTTGAAAGCTTCGAAGAATTGATACCATTTCCAGGTGCGATTACCCATACCCTGGAAGTTACCTCGGATGCGCTCCACAGCGATGGACCTCTCTTTGTCGTTGAGAAAACGTGCGTTGAGGACATTGTCGGGCATGAACCAGAAGCAAAAGGCACCAGTAGCCGTAGTAATCAGGCCCAGTATGAGGAACAGGATCTTCCAAGACGCAAGGGCAGCATTCTCTATGCCGGACAGGCCATAGCCAACAGCCGCCATGATGATGAGGGCCAGGCCGTTGCAGGAGAGCCAGTAACCAACGCGACGACCTTGCTCATTCTGCTTATACCACATTGATGTGATGAGTACGAAGGCTGGTGTCACCGTGGCTTCGAACACACCCAGGAAGAATCGAACAGCAAGGAGACCGCTGTAGCTGGAGACGACTGCGTGCAGCGTCAATACGATGCCCCATAGAGTGACATTGGCGGAGGTGTATTTGGCAATCGGCAGACGACGGAGCAAATAGGTGGTAGGAAACCTGCAAAGCTTGCAATTAATGGATGTGCACGTACGAGGAATGGCACTCATGTTGCTCTAACGACTTACTCATAGAGGATGTAACCAGCGTAGAAAATGCTGGACACCCAACTGTACTGTTGTGAATTTGGATCAAGGTGGGTGTCATCTCGAATACCCATCAAAGAGGCGTAATTGAGGCTGATCTTGTCGGCAAATTGGATAGCATAGATCCAACACATCAGCGGCAAGATGTACAAGTCGATCTTTCGGAGGACGGATGCCTCTTCTTCAGGACTGAAGTGCAGTACTTCGTCGCCGGCCACAGCCATGGCCGGATCGACGTCCTTGGAAGCGACCTTGTCGTCAAACGAGGCCACCCCCATACTGGCGATTCTAGAAATGCCATCTTCCGTCGCAGGAAGCCCCTTTTGAGGTTTGGCTTGATCGGGCGAGGAAACGTGATCGTTGGACGACATGGTGAAAGATGCTGCTAGCGCTTGACTGTAGAAAGCGAAAGTCGCAGGCAATGCCGGTGATGTTGATGAAGGATGTCCCGCGTACGTAGGATGAGATCCCAAGTGTGACACTTGCCAAATGTCTGATGGTGAGTGTCAAGTATTACAGGTTTTCATGTATCAACTGCTCGACATCCTTTATCTTTTCGCACGTGTCCTCACAGGTCACAATCCCAGCAGTGGACGCGACTTGGCTGGTCGCAGGCCTTATCGTCAGATCAACCTGACTTGTCGGTCTGCTGTAAGTGGTTGAATGCCTCGGTAGTGAGTAGGTCGGGATCTGAGCCTATCTGCGGCTTGTGGTACCCTGAGTCCTACCTAGGTATCTAGCTTTGGCGCCCTCTAGCTTGAGCCGTTGGTGGCCACGAAGCACTCGGGTGGAGCTCCACAGCAGTAGTGCGCCGGTGGAGGTGGAGATATGCTTTGGATGGAGGAGATAAGTTGACAAGCATCACGTGGTTCCAACATCTGAGATGATCATACATGCATTCAGAGTCAAAGTAAAAGCTCGCTTTAGATACAAGTGAATTCGTAAGCAGTGTCGCATCAACGCACGAAAGAAGAGCTCTCGACGTCCAATACAGTGCTCTGTTCATGGCTTCAAAATGACGATGATTGAGAAAACAACGATCCCTAAACGGGTGCCACCCGCAACAACCAAAGAGAAATGTATGCTTGAAGTGTATTTCCTAGTCTGATGATATGTCAGTGCTGTGGTGGAATATCCTGCCAAGTCGATAGAGCAACAAGAGGATCTTCTCCCACATTCATATTCTGTGAAGAGTCGGGCTAAATGTGAATCAAGTGGACTATATCGACCTGATCAATATCGATCTGTCCAAGTTCGACGACCCCGAGAAATGCAAGGAACTCGAGAAGGAGTTCTTTACGGCCTTCACTCAGGATGGCTTCGTCACTGTTAGCGGCCACGGCATATCTAAAGAGGTTTGGGATACTCAAATGGACCTCGCCAATGCAACCATGACCATGGACCCTGCAGCAAAGGTACCCTATGAAGGTCGGTTCACATACTCGGTTCATCTGTTTGCCGAGAAAATACCTAAAGTTTTCGCGCAGTCACTCCTGAAGAAGATCGACAGGGCATCTACGTTGGTTTCAAGGCTGCCGGCGGCCTGGGGTTTCACAAAGAGGTTAGTCTTCCACATCAATGCCACGAAGGGAGCAGAGTGTTTGTTGCAGACAGAAGTTGTGTACTGATCGCCATTTTCCTATCTAGATCGACTTTTACAACATGCTGTTGAGCGACCCCAAGGCGGACCGAAAGCACCCGCCTCACCTGGTCGAGCACTACGCCCAATCGCAACGGGTCATGTTGTATATTCGCGACGTCATTCAGAGGAAACTCCTTATACTCTTGGCCAGGAGCCTTGAGCTCCCCGAACAGGCACTCTTGAGTACGCACGTTCCGGGTCAATCGAGTTCAGAATATTACCGATATGTATGCTAGCCCTGGCTCGCCTGGTCTGTTAGGTGTCACATTGAGCTAAATCCAGTCTCGTCGCGTAGATGAGCTATGCGCCTCTGACTCCTGAAGCTACTCGCAAGGCGCGTGGCCTATTCATGCCCGCCCACGCTGACTGGGGTACATTCTCGATACTGTTCTCCCAGCCAGTTTGTGCACTGCAGATTTTGCACAAGAGCGGAGTCTTCAAGTGGGTTGAGGTATGTCATCAATCTGTTATTGCTATCTTGCATGACATTCCATCGCTGACACAACCTGGTCGATAGTACAAGCCCTATACACTGGTAGTCAACATTGGGCAAGCTCTCGAGCTGATGACCGGTGGGCTGTTTCCCGCGACCATCCACCGCGTTGTCACTCCGCCGCCGGACCAAGTCAATTCGTTACGGGTCGGCATCTACTATTTCTCGCGACCCAACGACGACTACATGATCTTGCCCTTCAAAGACTCTCCCGTGCTCAAGAGACTTGGCAGAAACAAGCCACTTGACCCCTCGGTGATCTATAATACTGTCCAATTCCTTGAAGCAAAGAAGCATGGTTACCTGAAGCCCGACCTTGATTTTGACCGACCCCGCGAGATTGGAGTGCACAGCGATCCCTTCCGTGAGGGAGATACTTTCGCACCGACTCAAAGGGCCCTTGCATCCACCGTCCTTAATCGTAACGCGAATTGAACTTGATGGAAATCGTACAAAAGCACATTTAAAGGCATTGACAACAAAATAGAGGGTTAAAAAAAAAACAGTTCGGATTCAAGTGCGAACACTGGTCTTACTCTGCCGGTGGCAGGTACGATAGAGATTTCCAACCAACCCCTGATACCGTTCTGCCACCGCACCTTACTAAGAGAGGGGGCCAGCCTCCTTTTCTGGTGTTGGGAATTTCTTGTCCTTTTGAAACTCAAGTACCTTGGTTGGCGGCCTGGTGAGTACTTGGGAGGGCAACATGGTTGCTGGCTGCCTGGTACTTGGGGCGGCAACATGGCCGCTGTTTGCGTGGGGGGCGAGGACCGTTTGCAACTCTGGACAGGACATGGCGCGCCCTGGTGGGATAATTTCTGCGGATAGAATTATGATTATGGAGTATGGGCGTGTAAACTTCACTATACAGTTGTTCCATATCTCCATCCTGCATCAGACTCAACTCCATAAGGACGACTTCAATTCTTGAGCCAGTTCGTGGCCCCATTCGCGACCTCATTCGCGACCCCGTTTGAAGTCCCGTTCGTAGTTCCGTTCTTGGTCCCGTTCGTGACACCATTCTGCGCTCCATTCATGGCCGCAACCCATTTCGGATCAACGTTTGAAGGTTGAATGTACTCGGAAAGATCCGGCCCATCGTGGGTCTGGGACCGAGGAGGTTCGATGTGACCCATGCCCAGTGCAGCGAATGGATTATCGTAAAGATAGCTGATCTCATAGTCCTCCCATCTCGGATTGATCACTACCTGGACTTCACATAGTGTCAGCAAACGGATATCGACAAGTCTAAACAAAGCTAGAAGCCACGTTTGTGCGAATTCTTCCTCCTACGAGACTTACTGAAATGGAGCGAAGACCCTGGCCACACTGCGTTGATCCGCCCCGTATCATTGTTCTTGTACCATGACCGACAGCTACTCTTCCAGACCGTATGTTTGTACCATTCCTGCGCATGCTGGTTGAACTTGTCGGTTATATCCTGCTTTGGCGCAAGGCTCTTGATGCAGTCACGCTGCATCTTCTGCAGATACTGTACAGCATATCTTGAGACGTACTCTAATGGCCCCATGACACTGCCATTTGCAACCGGCCTGGGAACGGAAGTTCATCAGCAATCGATGTTCCAAGCACATATGAATCACCGTTCCGAGCGCCGAAAAGTAAACTCAACTTACCAGGTTGGACCAATGAACATGAGGTAATTTGGTATGTCGGGTACTGTCAGCCCCAGGTACGCTTCCGGCTGATTCGCCCACTTTTCCGAAAGAGAGACTCCATTCCGACCGATGATCGGAAATCGGGGACGATAGCTGACATCGAAACCAGTAGCGAAGATGATGGTGTCCACCTTTCGCTCTATACTGTCAGCTCCAATGACGCCGTCCGCGGTGATTCGCTGGGCGGCGGTGAAGTGCACATCGACATTCTCCTTTGTAATGGCAGCCATGTAGGGGTCGCCTGGCGTAAGCCGACGGCATCCCACCTCAAATTTGGGGGTGAAGCCCAGCAGAAGTCGCTCGTCCTTGATGTGGTCGGCCATCCAGTTTCGGCAAAAGTCCTGAGCAGCCTTCTGGGTCTCAGATGAAGAGTAAAAGACATCGGCCAGGCCGTTGATCTGATCTTCAATGTTCTTGGCGTGTGCAGCCTGCTCTGCGGGGTCCCTGAACTTCTGCCTGTCCTCGGCTGAGTACTCGTGGTTCTGTCCATAATTGTTGGCAATCTGCGCGAACCACACTCCGGTTCGGACGAAGATATCCATGTGTTCGACGTGTGGCTGCATGGTCGGGACAGTCTGGACGGATGATGCACCAGAGCCAATCACTGCCACTCTTTGCCCCTTCCACTGCTCTTTTTGGTAGTCGCGATCCCAATCAGCAGTGTGGATGACCTGTAGTTTTAATCAATCATCTGGTGATCCTCCTTTCGTGCCTGTTGCAAATAACCTACTTTGCCTTTGAAAAGTTCTAATCCCTCAAGGTGCGGTTTCTTGAAATTGTTCAGGACCTGATCGAATGATGTCAGCAGCCGGTGTGCGCGGAATTCCCTTGGTGCTAATTACCCCAGACCCGTTGAACAAGACATCGCAGGTATCCTCGTAGATAGTTGGTTCCTTTCCCGGCTCGTCGTGCTGCAATTTGACCTTCCACTTTCCGCTGCTCTCTTGCCATTCCGCCGCAATCACTTGTGTGTTGAACGTCATTTTCTCTCGAAGGTTGAAAACTTCGCACACCTTGTCCAGATACTGCCAGATATCGGCAGCGTAGGAAAAGAATCGTGGCCAGTCCGGCTATCAGAATCAAAAGTCAATCATTGCAAGAATATGCCAGAGACATCTGACTCACGTTGGGCGCCCAGGGAAAGGCATAGGCGTGAGAGGGTATGTCGCACCCACAACCAGGGTACCGGTTCTCAAGCCATGTCCCGCCAATCGTATCGTTCTTTTCGTAAATCTTGAAGTCAACATCTGGGCACTGCTTTTGCAACTTGTATCCCATCATGATCCCCGACACGCCGGCGCCAATCATGATCACCTTGAGTGGCCGGTTGCTCGGATCCTTAGAGATGCAGCGTCAGTATCTTAGTCGGATGTCATGCGGACTGTCAATAATTCTTCGACATACGTTGAACATGATGTTTGGGATCTGGTACCCAGACGAGCCCGGGACTGAATAGTCCCATTTTCCACCCGAGTCCAGCATTGCGATGAATTGCGCACGAAAGTTCTCAAGATGTGATTGGATTTACAAAGAAGCTTGCAATAGAAAGATGTCGGTAATCAAGACAATATAGCAGCATCAACTCTAGCGTTTGCGAATGTCAGCAGAAGTTTGTTCAAAAAGCTCAAACTTTCTTGAGTCAGATATGACGCATTCCATCAATAAGGCAGTGCCTAGCTGCTTCGTGAATATGAGTGATCTATCATCTACTCCGCACGAGTCTGATCGCTGGAGAAAGCCAACAACAAATCACGACACAGATCTGCAGCCTCGGCCCGCGGTTTGGATGCGGCTCCCAGCTGCCGCCCAGCGCTCGAGCGGATCCAGAGCATCAAAAACATTTTATAGTGATGTAAGAAATTTCTACGTGGCGGAATTTGTGGGCTTTGTTGCATCTGGCCGATGGCCAGAGCAGTTTTCCACACCCAAATGCTCCATAAGATCTCGGCTACTATACTCCGACCGTATACTCCGTACAGTTCACCGGGATTAAAAAGGTTAGTTTGGTACAAGACCCGTATTTCGAGGAGATATTAACGTATATACTCCGCATATATTTCCCATAATAAATAAAGTAATAAATATATTGCAATAATATTATTTGGTATTTTATAGCCTTTATTTTAATACTTTTATTATTTTTAATCATCCCCTTTTAACCTTAATTATCATTAATTAACTAATATCGTACCGTGTTATTATATAACGTTATTTTCCATTATATACGCCCTTATATGACCTTTAATATAATAGATATTAAACAAATTATTAACTATATACCCGTTTATTTAAACCCTGTGTAACGACTATATTAAGGATAAACCGAAATATGAAAAAATGCTGGGGTTTATATTATTAAATACGTAAAACGTAAGAGATATAATAAGCAAAAAATAACTATGAAACTAATTTATAAGTATAATCGTTAAAGCGTATTAAATGCTTCATTTATAAATAAAATAAATGCTTAAATTAATTATTAAAGTAATAATTATTTATATAATATAAGAAATTTATCCGTTATATATTTATTTATTCCTTTATTAATGTTTGTTTAAATTATTATATTAATAATAATCTTTTTTATTGGATTATAATTAAAAATAGTGATTTATTCCTAAGATTATTGCCAAAATTATAATTTTATTAATAGCTAATGTTAGCTGTTAAATCTGGTCCGAGTTTTAGGGTTTTTATTTAATAATAACAGCCCCGCGGTATGTTTTTTTCTTTTTTTAAGCGCTAATATATATTATTTTCCTATAAAAGTGTATATTCGTAATATTAGCTTTTTTTATATTTTTTATCCTCGAAAAATTTTAAATCGCATAAATAAATCGTTAGTCCCATTTCCCGTGGTTTTAGAATTTTCCTTTTTTTATATTTATTCGTGATATATATTTATTATATTAAATCGAATTAAAAAACCGAAATTAAAAAAACTCGTAAGCGCGATTTTTTTATAAACGTTATTGTTGTTTATAATTTTTTTGCCGATATACTTTATTTATTTTATTTTAAACGTTCGAAAAAATATAAAATAATAAAAAAATCGTCGCGTTATTTAAAATACGTTCGCAAGAATTAATCCTACAATAGTGTCCTAATGACTTTTTTTTAAAAAAGACTTTTTGCTTAATAACGTAAATTAAATACAAAGGAAAGCGAAACAAACGAAAATTTAATATTGTTTTATTAACGAATAACTAAAATCTAGTCTTAGCTATTTTTTGTTTTTAGTCGTTTGGATCGTATCCGGAAAATTCGTAAACGTATAAAAAAATTTATAGTAAAAATATAACGTAGTATATTAAAATTAAATAAAAAAAATAATATTTCCTCCGTTCCTAATTAGGAAAATAATATTTTTTTAATTTTAAAAAACTATAAATATTTTATGGTAAAAAATTTATAATCGATAAAAATTCCGAATAAAATAAACTAGTTTTTTTTAGCTTTGGAAATAATTTCGCAAACCTTGGTCCTTTTATTAAAACTAAAAGTATTATTTAAAAACGGTATAATCTTTACTATATTTTTTAGGTTTTTATATATTATTTTTAGGTAAATAACTTTTTATTTTATAAAGAACTAATATCTTCGTCCGATTTTTTTATAATTGATAATTTTTAACGTTATATTTTGGCTGATTTTCTTTTATTTTTAGCGTTTAGTCGATAATCGCGTTTTCGGGTGCTGGTTCGAGTAAAAAAATATAAAATATTAGGTATTCTCTGTTATAATTTTAGGTAGCTATAAGCGGTAATTGATTTTTAAAATTTATTTATCGATTTTAAATAATTTATATGTTTTAAAATTTAATTTATTATTTAATCGCTTTATTTTAATATTTTTACGTAATAAGTAAATTTTTTTTCTTTTTGTAAAGGTTGGTTTTTTAACCTTTGTTTTTGTCGGTATACTCCTTCGTACGTATTTAAAAAGTAATAAGGTTCTTTTAAAGGTCTTTTTAAATTTTCTTTAAATTATCGATATATTAAATAGTGTATTCCGCTATTTTTTTTCCTATAATAAGTTTTTTAATTATATTTAATTCGTAACCGTAATTAGCGTAAAATAATAATATTTTTATTAGTTCTCGTATAATATTATTATAGGCGAATTACGCTATAAATAATAATATAACATAATTATTTTAATCGTAATTAATATAATATCGTAAATATTTTTTTAATATTTAGTTAGCTCGTTTTATTTATCCGTTTATTTATAAATAAAAAATTATTAAAAATTTATAGTTTATTTTAAGTTATATTATAAGTAATTTTTAGAATTTTAATATAAATAGCTTATTTTTATCTAAAATAATTTTATTTAATAAGCCGTGCTAATATATAATAATTCGTAAAAACGTATAGGCTAATTTTTCCATATTATTCATTTTTTTATAAAACAAAAAATATATATTTTGTAAATTATTCGGTAAATACTAAAATATTGTCGTAAAAAGTCACAATTAAGGGTTTTTTCGATAATAGTAATTTTATAATAAAATTTAGGCTGATAAGTTTTTATATTTTATCTAAAAATGATTTAATTATAATTTTTATAAGGTTTATATCGTGCTAATTTTGCTTTATTATATAAATCGCAATTTTTAATATATTTGCTAACGTGTTTACGTAATTATGGGTAATTAAAATATTATTAAATCCGTTTAGTTATCTTAAATACTCCTTAGTGGCTATTAATAAATAATTCGTAATAATTTTTAATAAATTCGTAGAGTAATAAATTTTTAATTTGTATTTTGTTATTATAATATTATTAGTAAAATTTAGGCTTTTCCGCCAGGTTATCGTTAGGGTTTAGGTATTTTGCTATTCGTTTTATTGATAAATCCGTGGTTATTTTATATACCGTGTATAAATTTATTATCGGTATTAAGTATTTTTCCTAATTATTAACAAAAATAATATATATCTTTTTAAGTGCTTTTTAATAATAATCCGGTTTTCGGCTAAAAGCGTTTATTTTGCCGTTTTTTAATTTTTTGCGGTAAATACTTTTAAAATTAAAATTTGTTGCAAATATGCATAGATGTTAATACAGCATCGTTAAATGCATAAAATTAGCTACCGAATGCAGGTTATTGCATATCCGTAGCTATGATATCCACTAAGATATCGTTGAATTATTACGGATAAATATCGTTGATATCAGGCCGGGCATCCTGCCAATAGCCCGGGCATCCTACCAGGAACGCTAGCAGGGCCTACCCTGTACCGCCCTGCAGCCGTGCACAACAGCTTAGTGTGTGCACACACACACCGGGGATCCGGGGATCCTTCGATCCCCGAACCACTCTTTCACCGGTTCCCGTATTACCGGTTCCCGTACCACCGGTTCCCGGGTAACTCTACTCACTTGGTTTAAGGTAACCACGCCCGTAGAATAAATATTAATAAAAGGACGTTATATTCCTATATTTAGATTTCCTTTTTTCCTTCCTTAAGCTTATAATACACACTTATTCGAACCACAACCTTCGGTGCTATTCTATGTGTGCTTCTTCGAATCCAACGCTTCCCTGTGCAGATATTATGGTTTATACCTAATTCTGACAAAAACTTTTTTAAAATCCCGATATAAATTTACGATTTTCATTTAAAATAATACGTTTCGGGATATTTTAGTCGTATAATAATAATTAACGGACGAAAGCGAAAGCTTAGTTTTTTGCCGTATACGTTACGTTATTAAGGATTAATAATATTTTTTTATTAATTAAATAAAAAGTTATTATAAATTAATCGAAGTAAATATTTATTATGTTTTTATTTTACAGAATTTTTAAAAATTACGGGGTACCGATAAAAATACCTTTAAAAACCGACGATAAAATCGGTATAAATTATCGATATTAATAATAAATTAAATTAAATAATTTAATATTTATTATACGGCTTTTTTTTGCTAATTTAGCAAGTTTCGTAAGTTATATAATATTTAACGTATTATTTAATAAAATACGTTTTTTTATAAATAACGTAGTTTTTTAAATTTTTTAATATACGATTAATATTAAAATAATGTTTTGCGTTATATATTTTAAATAAAATTTTTTAAATTATATTATACGGGATATATAAACGTTTGCGTTGGTCGCGGTCGATATTATAAAAAAGTTTATTTTTAATTTTAAAAGGGTATTTTTTACAAATAAATCTATAATAACGATTTTGTCGTTTTTTTCCGGTTAAAATTCCGTAATAACTTTTTAGAATTTTTTGTTTTCAAGGTAGGCTTTACGGAATTATTATCGGATATTATCGGATATAACGGTTTTAATAAAAATAAATTAAATATTATTTAAAATTAATAATTCGTCGGTTTATTTAAAGCGTCCGTTTCGGATTTTGTTTTAAATTATTTTTAATCGATTAAACGTATTAGGGATAAGGTTAAATTTATTAGCGAAATAATAAACGTTAAAATTATATTAAAATAAATAAATTAAAACGTGAATTAATTATTTATTAGTTTTATTTATATTAAAAATATTTAAAAAAAACTTTAATTTACGATATTTTTGGTAGCGGAATAATTTATAAGGATTATTACCGGTAAAATCGAGGATTAAATAACGGTACGGAGTTTTTTAGCAGCTTAAATTAGCCCCGCGATTTTTAATTCGAACGGTCCGTATTTAATTTTTACGTTTAATAAATAACGGTTTAAAAATATAATAAAAAAATTAATTAAAAAAGATAATAACGCTAGGCTTTTATTTATATTTATTTCTAAAATAAAATATTATAATATTATAATTACGTTTATAATTACCGTCGAATTAAATAAATATATATTTAAATAAGTTTTAATAATAAAATTTAATACCGTTATAAATAACGTTTTAAATTACGTCGAAAAAGGTTTTTTTAAAAAATAAAATTATAATAAATAAAACGGATATAAGCTATTTTGCGGCTTAGATTTTTATAATTTAGGCGGTTTAATTAGCGTTTATTTTTTAATATTATAATTTTACGCTTTTATAAAAATTCGGAGATTTGCGAATAATATAAGATAAAATAACGTAAAAAACCTACTCCGTTAAAATATTATTTTAAAATTTTCAAATTGCGTAAAAAATTAAAATTACGAAACGTTTATATACGTTATTTGGTATTTATTAAACTAAACGCGTTAACGCGAAAACTAAATAATTTAATAAACGGGTATTTAATAAACGATTTTTTCGAGTTTAAGGAAATACTACGATTTATAAAAAGCTTAAATATAATTTCGAAATATTTAAAATATTTTTTTAATATTAAAAGAAATTATTATATTATCGATTAAAAATTTGGCGTATATACCGTATTTGCGTAATAGTTTATCTATAAAACGTTAAACGTAGGTAAAAAAAAATTACGAAAGCTTATTAATGCTATTTTAAATTTTTCGAGGCTTTTATACGAAATTATAATAAAACGGTTTTAATAATTAAAATAAATCAAAAATTAATAAAAAAACGTAGCCGCGTCGATAACTGTAATATATTTTTTCCGCGTAATATAATAATAACGTTTTATTATAAAAAAATAATTATTTAAAACGGCGATTTTATTTAAAAAATTTAAATTAAAAACAATTTTGCCTTTTTTTTGTTTTAGTTTTTTTTAAATAAAAAAATATAAATAAACGAAAAACGTAAATTAATTAATTTATTCGAATCGACCTTATTTATAAAGAATATTATTATAAACGTTAAAAAAAGCCTAGTTTATGCGTTCGAAAAAATAAAGGCAAAAAACTAATTTGCTATTTTATTAACTTTTTATAAATAAAATTTTTATTTATTCGTCCTCGGGAATATTAATAAGGCTTTAATCGGTTTAAAGCAAAAAATAAACGGTTATAAATCGTTTAATTTTGGTTACGATTTTTTTTTCGGCGTAAATATAAACTTTTTCGGGAGTTACGACCTTAATTATATCGCCGGGTCGCTTAATATTTATAATAAAAATAATATTATAAATATTAAATTTAATAAAAAGCTTAACGTTAAAGTTTTCCGGGGGAAATTTAAAAGCGGCACCGTTATTAGCGTTTATTAAATTATAAACGTAATTTAAATAAAAAAAGTCCGAAAAAGCTTAGGTATTTAAAAAAAAATTATTTTTTAGGTTTAAAACGGGGACGAAAAAGATTACCGGTAATATTTGTTTTAATCGGGATAATTACCGTAATAACGGTTTTTATTAAATTATTTATCGGGAACTCGGCGTTTAAAGCGGGTTGCGTTATTTTAATAGTTTATTTTACGCTAACGGGTCCGAAAATAACTATTATAATAAACGCCGCGATAATAATAACGAAAATTACGGTACGTAATCCGGCGTTAAAAATAATTTTAATTTTACGGTATCCCGAATCTCCGAAATATAATTTATTCGGGTTTTTTTAAGAATAATAACTTTGTTATTACCGAGGTTTTTAACCGGGAATATTTTAAAGGTTTTAATATTTAAAATTAAATTCGTAACCTCCGGTTTAAACGAGTTAAAAAAAAACTACGGTTATTAAGGAAAAGTTTAAATTCGGCCGTTATATACGCGAATTTTTTAGGTTTTAAAATAATATTTTTCGAATAGGTAATTTTGCGGATATATAAATTAGCGTTTATTTAAATTTAAAAAAAAATAAAAAGAATTATTTTTTTAGCTATATAAATATAAAATTTTAGGTAGGAAATTTTTGCGTTATAAATTTATAAAAAACGGTTATTAAAAATAAATAAAAATAAAAATCGTCGTTTAAAACTTAGCTATTTATAATAAATTTGGTATAAACGGTATTTCCGCGTAAATTATATCCAAAAAAATAAAAATTAAACGTTGTTTATTTTATAAATTTTGCGGAGTTTTTATAAAATTTTTTAAAACGTCCGGATTTTTTTCCGATTTTATAATTTAATACTTTAAAAAAAATTTGCTAATAATACTACGGCTAATTCCCGGGTTAGCGCAAACGTTAATTATATTTACGTCGGGGGACGCTTTATATTTAATACGTAAAAAGTATAACGAAAATTTTTTTAATATCCGATTTACGAGCTAAAACCGTTTTAATTTTGGTTAATCGGGCTTAAAAACGGGGGTTTATAAACTTTTCGCGATTTTTAATTATAAAAGCCTAATATTTACGAGCCAAGGAAATAAAAAAACCGTAAAAATAACGTTATAAATAAAAAAATAACGGAAAAGCTTATTACGGGACTCGAAAATTTTATTATAACGATAATAAATCCGTTCGCTTAATTTAATTAAAAATAATATTTTAATTTTTTTAAAAAACGGTTTTCGTAATATTATAATAACGGATATAAATAAATATTTTGCGTTTAAAAAATCCTCGTAATAATATTCGTAAATACGATTTATTTTTATTATAATATATTTATTATTTTATTTTAATTTATCCGTTTTTTTATAATATACGATTTATTTTTGTTTTTTCGGTTTTTATTTTTATTTTTGCGATTATTACGTCAGTTATTTTATCGGTTATCGCGTTGTTTATCGTCGCGTTATCGTTTATTACGTTAATCGCCGCGGTCGTATTAGCGTTTATAGTTTTAAATCGGTTATAATTATTATTACGGTAAAAAAATCTATAATTATTATAAAAACGGGATTTATTATAAAATCTTTTTAAACGGGAATATTTATTTAAATTACGCGAATTATAAAAGTTATTTTTATACCGACTGTTTTTAAAAGCGTTTAAATTATAACCGTTCGAAACTCGGGAATTGCTCCGATATTAACGATTTCGGGATTAATTTCGACGGTTACGTATTTAGTTATTAAAACGGTTATAATTATAACGGTCGGAATTATAATTATTATTATATTAATATATATTACGGCCGTTATTATTTTGGGATAATTTACCGGATAATTTGGTATTCGCGGATAAAAATTTTATTATTTATAAATATTTATTTTAAGTTTCGGAAATTAAAATAAAGCGAGTTTTTAACGATTTTTATATATTTTTTAAAATAAAATAAAATCGGACGTAAAAAGCGCGGAGATATTTTTTAATTTTTAAAAATAATTTATTTTATATTTATTATATAATTCCGTATTAATTATAATTATTTTTTTAAAAAACGCTAATAACGCGAGTATATTTTATTTTTTATTAAATAAAAAAATAAAAATACCGTTATTTAATACGATATTTTTAAAATTAAAATAATTAACCGTAAATTGTTTTATAACGATAACCGGGTTAAATTTAAAACGTATTTTTATTTTATCGTAAATAAATTATAGTTTTTTACGTAATAAACGGTACTAAGCTCCGGGTATTAATTTATTTATTTATTAATTTAAAGTTAAATTTTTTAAAAAAATATAAAAATAATTAATAATAACGTTTTTTGCGTCCTCGGAAGCGCCGGTAAAAAAATTATATAATTTTTTAACGAAAAATAAAATATCCGTAAAAATTAAGTTTTTGCTTTTAAAAATAATTTTTCGGTTTTTAAAATTAATATAATTAGGGTCGAAAATACCGATAATATTTTATTTAAATATCGGGAAATTGTTTTTAAACGGGTTATAATAAAATTAAAAAACGGGTTTCGATTTTAAAAGATAATAAATATTTATGGTATATAGTGATTTTTGTAAATTAAGTTTATTTATATTATAAAAAAACGGGGTTATTTAAAAGGAACGGTTTTAAAAAAAAGTCGATTAAAAAATAAAGCTAAGGGATTTCCGGATTACGCTATTTGTCACGATCCCGAATATTTGGCTTGGTGGGAGCTGTTATTATAAAGCCAGCAGTATGTGTTAATATTAAAGTGGTGATTTTAACCTTAAAGGTTTAGGATTTACACTTTAATAGCTATCTTTTTATCGGCATTAGTTTATTTTTATCGGTGCCGGGACCGGACTAATTATCGGCCGGGCCCGTGCATTTATCGTTAAAGCCATTGCTATAATATCTCCCTTTTTTTAAAACCGGGCCATAAAAGTGGCTATCCATCCATTTATCTTACATTTTTTTATTTCTTTTTTCGGATATTTAAAACATAAAAATTATTAATAGTCGTAATTAAAATAGTTATCTTCCTCGTTAACAACGTTAATAATTATTAATTTTATTTATTTTAATTTTTCTTTTATTACAGCTTCCTTGTATCCATTTTTATTTTTATCTTTTTGTAGGGCCATAGCTAGCTAAGCGGCATTCGACGGGCAGTAACTAAATATATATTCGTTAAAGCTATATTTACGGTATTTGCTTTCGTTATTTTATTATTTGCGTTATAATTAGGTAACTTTTAACTAATCGATTATAGCAAATTCGATAAATATAATATTTATAGCGTCGGGGTTGGTCGATCGGTGGCTAAAAGCAGGTGCCTTTTAAGAGTAATAATAATTATTATTATTAGCTAACGGAATAAATATATTATTATTAATTTTATAAACTAATAAAACGAAGTTATCGTAAATTATAAGTAAAGATCCGAATTAAACCTTACGATCCTCGAGTTTTAATTATAGCTTATTGTTAAAGGCATAGCGTAAGGCTGCGATACGGACCTTATTATCGAATATAACGTAGCTAAATTTACCGGCGAGGGTTTTTTATTTATTAAGGAACGAATATAGGTTATATTCGCCTTATTTAAGGTTACGAAGCTATATAAATACCTTATAAGTCTTTAAAAGGTCCTCGTTAATGCGCTATAATGTTTTTTATAACGTTATAATCTTAGTTGTTAGATAATTTTGCGTAACGGACGTAGGGTGCTATAACTTTTTACGGGCGGACGTCGAAACGAAAAAACTAGTATCGGAATTGCGATTGCTTGTTACCGAAAACGCCGTTTGCTTTATCGATTATTATTTTATTACTTATTTTTAAAAGCCAGAAGTCAAAGTTACCGGCGTTGCCACTAAATTTAAAAAGATCGGGAAAAAAAGGTTTTTCGCGATATTTAAGTCGGTTAGCAGCTATAATAATAAATCCGCGTAGCTCGGCTTTTAACGTGGTAATAAGCTAGGTAAATTAACCGTATAGCTTTTTGCGCAATACGTTAAAAAGGTATTAAACCTTTTAAAGGTTAAATATCGCGGCGGAAGCTCGACGAGCTCGCGATATATTTTATTATTATTATTATTAAAATGCCGAGCTTTAAGGTTAAAAAACCTGATTATGTTAAAAAAAGAAAAAATTTATAAGCAGGCAGCAACGCGGGGCTTTAATAACTAGCTATTTAGGTAAACGTCGTTTGCCCGGTAAAGTTTTTTAAGTGTATATAAAAGCGTAGGGTAGTTGCCTTGCTTTGCAACTTAGTGCCTAAGCTAGCGATAAAAAGGGTATTAAACAACCGGTATTAAATACGCTTAAATTAAATAAAAACGGTTTAGCGATAACTTTAAATTAGCAAACGAAAACTATGCTACCGGTAAATTATAAGCCGTATGCCGCCGTATACGCTATATATAAAATTTATATAATAATTAATTTAATAATATAATATAACCTTGCGTTATTAACGGACCTACGCTAGCTAAGGTATTTTATACTGCCAAAAAACTTATGCTAACGATAATAATTTATATTGCCAAAAGACCTGCATTGCCATTTTTAGTGTTAACCTTAATATTATATCACGATCCTAAATACTTAGCTTAGTGGGAGCTGCTATTATAAGGCTAGCAGTATATATTAATATTAAAGTAGTGATTTTAACTTTAAAGGTTTAGGATCCATACTTTAATAGCTATCTTTTTATCGGCATTAATTTATTTTTATCGGTGCCGGGACCGGACTAACCATCGGCCGGGCCCGTGCATTTATCGTTAAGGCCACTGCCATAACACTATTTTTTTGTTTATTTATTTCGTTTTTAATAATAATTTTATATTTTAGCGACTCCGTAATTTATATTATTTATATAACTTTATAAACGTTTTTATTTTACGACCGTAAACTCGCCGTCGGAATTATTATTTATATTAAATATAAAGCGACGGGGGTTGCGTAATTTTAAAAAAGGCTAAAAAAAACTATAAAATAACGTTAGCTATTACGGATACGCCTCTATTATTAATTTAATTATTTTTAAGGTTTTTAAAAAGCGAATTTTATAAATTATTATTTGCTTAATTATTATAATTAATATAAATATAAATAATTTAATAATTTAAAAAAAAAATCGCTCGATTTTGCTTAGCCGGGAGGTATTTCTTTTGTTTTATTTATAAATATAAACTATTTTTTCCGCGGCTCGACCGTATTTGTTTAAATCGCGATTATTTTTAAGCGTATAAATATTACGTTTTATAATAATATTACGTCCGGGTAAAAAAAAATCGTAAACGACGCTAAACGCGTTTTTATTATTTTTATAAATAAAAAGGAAATTTTTAGGTATATTTCCCGATATTATTTTATTATAAGTAATACGTAATTTAAAAAATATATTTAAAAAAATAAGTAAATATAACGTAAAGCGACGAAAATATTTTTTAAATCGTTACCTCCCGTTTAAAAACGACGAAGTAGATTATTATTAAATAAAATACGCGAAAAATTTATCCGTATATTTCCCGTTTAAAAACGATTAAATTAGGTAATAATATTTAATAAAAAGGATTATAATTAAAAATTTTCCGTTTAAAAACGACTAAATTTTAGCTAATAATAAGATAATAATCGCGTATTTTAGTTAAAATTAACGGTAAACGTAGGGTAATTTTAGCGTTTACGAACGTTAATATGGTAACGAATTAACCGGCTTAAAAACCGCGCTAAATTTTATAATTATAATAAACGGTTTAGGATCCGGTTAAAGAATTACGAAATAAAAATAGCCGTTATACGGTTAATAATTATTTTTCGCGGGGAAGGGAAAATATACGTTTTATTTATAATAATACGTAATATAATATAATCATTTAATCGTTAGCGCGTTTAAAAAGCGCGTATAATCGGGGTAACGGCGAAAAGTTTTTCGGCCGTCGGGTCGAAATTATCGTAATAAATAATTTTTAGGAATAGTTTAGTTTAGTTTAGTTTGTTATAAATAAAATTATACTAATATTATTATATAATAATATTATAATAAAAATTAAAAAAAAAGATAAATTAAAAAAATATCTTAAAATAAAAAGCTTTTATTATTTAGTTATAAACTATAGTATTTAATTAAGTAGGCCACGACCTAGCCCCGTGCCGGGCTAGTCCGCGGCCCTTTAAAAGCCACGTATTATATAAGAAATTTATTAAGCAAAAAATAATTATAAAATTAATTTATAAATATAATCGTTAAAACGTATTAAATACCTTATTTATAAATAAAATAAATACTTAAATTAATTATTAAAATAATAATTATTTATATAATATAAAAAATTTATCCGTTATATATTTATTTATTCCCTTTTTAATATTTATTTAAACTATTATATTAATAATAATCTTTTTATGAAATTATAATTAAAAATAATAATTTATTTTTAAAATTATTACTAAAATTATAATTTTATTAATAATTAATACTAGCTATTAAATTTAGTCCGAGCTTTAAGGTTTTTATTTAATAATAACAGCCCCGCGGTATGCTTTTTTTAAGCGCTAATATATATTGTTTTCCTGTAAAAGTATATGTTTATAACACTTTGCTGCCGAACGGTCTTACCGCCTGTAAATTTACCATAAACAACGACTTAAACCCTTTGTTAACAAGGTTTAACGCCGTAAAAAAGTTATATAAAACGACCGAATCCGTATTCGTATTATTGCCGAAATTATAAAATAGCCGAATTGGGTTATTGCTTACTATATAAGTTATATTTCCCGTTAAATTTAAAAAAATATTCGAACTACCATTTATACCACGGAAGCTACGTATAAAAAAGCATAATATATTAATAAAAAAAGAAAGAAAACGCTTTCGACGATTCTTCGAATTTAACAAAATATATAAAAAGCTCCCGTAGTTAAACTTCCGGTATTTTATCCCGGGCTTCGGCAACTACGGTATATAAGCTATTTATATTATTATGAAACTTCTTGGCTATAAACGTTAAATACGTAAACGGAACATCCAGCTATCCGCTAACGCGATAAAAAAAAGTCGAATTCGCAAAATAAACATTAAAAAATAATTTAACGATAAAAACTAATTATAAAACGATGATTTTAATATATTTAAAAGGACGAAACGTAGGCTATAAATAATTTTATATAAAAGCAATAAATTATTATTTACGATATAAAAGATCCTGCGAGCTAAGAATTAATACGCATAAAAAAGCACGGATAAATATTTTAAGGTTTATTCGTAAAAAGGAAAAAAAGTCTTTGTTTTTTTTTTAAAAAAATATAATAATATTAACTCCGATAAATATTGCTATTATATTTTTCCTTTAATATAACGCTTCGTACGCCTATACGTTAATTATTATTTTTAGTAAAATAACGCGCTTTTTTATCGTATAAGGGACATTTATAATAACTTTTTTGTTTATTAAATTAAAACTTTTAAATAACCCCCGTATAATCCGGATTTAAATCTTATTAAAAACGTGTAACACTAAATAAAACACTAAATAAAGCTATACTACGATATTTAATCACTTAATACGGTATTTTTACGCTAGGCTATTATATAAGCGTAAAAAACCGTGCCGGAGGACTTTTTTAAAAGCCTTTTACGTTTAATACCACAAGGCTTCGTTAGATCATTGAGAATAAAGGCAAAAAGCTAAATTATTAGGTAGAATACGGTACAATATACCGATACTAGTAAATTTGGTGGCAGAATACATACTTTATACTTGCGTCATCATCTGTGGAAATACGGGGCTCGTACCAATCTAACTTTTTTAATCCCTGAGGAGGTGTACATCGGGGTATACTCCACAGATCTTCCCCAATGTTTCCCCGCCTTTTGTCTCGCGATACAGCACAAATGCTGAAGACTATCCCGCGGGATGTAGACACCTTCCGAGTCCCCGAGGTCACGGGCAAATAGTAGGATTCGATTAGTAAAAGTGTGCCACGATAGTTGAAGGGGCATTGTTGGCTTGTATAAGGCTGCGTGAACTACCTAGGTGGGCAGGTGGTGAGAAAGACATTGTGGACCGCAGGCGCGTACTGACGTGTATGTCACAGTCGTTTCGATAAAAGAAAAACCGTACATAGAAACAAGTTTGGGCACAATCCCCTCATCACTTTTCTTTCTCCTGCGCTCCATATATATTTTCGATGATGTTGTCACGTGCGAAACAGACTTTGCATAAAAGCCAATGGTCAAGTCAATGGGGTGAGAGATACAGTCGTATTTATAAGCGAGGCACGATTTGCTCGCATACCTGCTCTATCCAGATCGAGCGGGGTCGTGGAGCAGGACACTGACATCAGTATCTCAAAACAGGAGAACGCGCCGCAAAAATAATGTTTCCAAGAAGTCGCATTCAGGGATTTTTCATGCCAGGCCCGAGAATATTCCTTTTTGACGCACCCCAAAGTTAATGGCGATGCCTGACATGACCTCCCTATGGGTTCCATGATGTTCACTGGCCAAGATATTTCTTTCCATACATATGTCTCTATGTGACAACTCAAAACTTTATTAAGTTGAGCCTAGTTGCATCAAGTAATCGAGGATACTCCATCCCGTCGACTGCATCGCGCTTCGCGCGTCTCGGCCCCGAGCGTTAGAGATGCGGCACGCGAGCATCTCCAGTGCGAGCGGAAGAGCATTTTCTAATTCGGATTTGGAGTACTTCAAGCGGCACGCCGTCGCTAAATACACCGTCCGAATATCCTTGAGGCCTGCTCTCGTCGTGGTTAACGGCTATTCGATGGATTTTGTCAGTACCTGGTTTGTTCCTGGCTTTCGATCATTTTTGGTTGTATCATAGGATGGTATGGAGTTAGTGAGCAACCTTTCCGTGCTCCTTCAGCCGGGTACCATGGCAGGTGGGCGTCGAGGCCGTTTTGCATAAATCGCGCGACTTCATTGACTGCGAACGCCATAATCTTCGAGAATTTGAAGAAAAAGTTAAGGTACACGCATCAATGGTTGCGGCAACTGGTCTCAGCCTGCCAGCGAATTCCTCCCAATCGTCAGAGTGGATTCACAGCGATGTTGTGGTCTTTATGGAGCCTGCTTTCTATGCTGCTCAATTCTGCAAACCAAGCGCAGCAGAATAACAGTTTTCTCGAAAAGATGTCCCAGATGTCTCTGTGCACCTATTCGAGCCTCTTAGTCTTGATCCCGCAAGAGTGATGACACCATGCGGTGCATTGAGGTTACAAAGTGGCCAAAAGATGATCAAGATCAGTCATCTATTGCGAACGAAGATACTCGCCTCTCTACAGATCCCTTTGTGGCGTGGAACTTACAAATATGCTTTGTGATACCACGTTCTGATACTACTCTACGAGATTGCTAAATAAGAGGCAATATAGCTTGATCTACAGATAAATGTACTACATCGGGGCGCAGTGACGAGGTTGATGATTGACTGGTGCTGGTTAAAAAAGTACGGCTGACGCGAGACTACTGGTTCCCCGAAGGGGGCCTGTATGATAGCTGCTGTTTGCTTTCGAGAGACGCCTTGGATACATTCCCGAAGGAAGTGGAAAGCAGAGTTCTTCGTACATAAGCATTCCAAATTGATCAATTACGGAATCGCGGACTACTGCTCTTCCCAGCACGGCACAGCGAGTCCAACACCAGCGCAACGCACCCGTCTCAGGCCAGTGGTCTTGGTTCAGACTCATCCGTGATTACGTATCGCAAGAACTATAATGCATTCCTGACTCGCTCTTTTCTCTATACTGCACAGTAGTCTTCCTACGCGCCTGGTAAGACTGCAAGGGTATCCTATCTTTCCATAGTATGAGGTGGGCGTAATCGATGAGATTTTGAAGTGGCGACTCTACACATAGCGTTGTACTACGCACCACTCCAGGAATATACAAAGCGAGTGTGGGAAATCCATTTGCGGAACATAGTGGCCTGGTCCATTGTGATCACAAGGGAGTCATTGGCTACGCTGAGGCTCTCCTTGAATAAATGCAGCGATCTGACTAGGAATCAGTTATCATTCGGAATGACTATCAAATTCGCGGCTCGTTCCAGGCTCTCGAGTGCGTTTGGGTTCACAGAACACAAAACTTAGGCTGGCCATTATATCGCGCTCGACAATACACACTTCGAGAAGTTTTTCAAGGTTTCGACTGAATTCAACAACTATCTATAGAGTGTCAAAATTCAGACAAATGCCGATAATGCAGCAGTCTGGTAAATCTGGCACGATCATGTATCAGACCTGGGATGACCGCAAACTGTAGGCGAAAGGTCGGTGCACTGAGGGCGGCCTACTTGGGCGTGGGGTGAACTCGGCAGCAGGTGTCATGTCCAACAGAACCCATGCACCACGGGCGACGCACTCGATAGGCCCATTGCGGCACGAATAGAGCCATCTCAAATTAATGGAACGTCGAATTACAACAGATCTGTTTTTATACAGTCGGTTGAAATGGTGAGCCAGATAAACTATTATGATATGTCGGGATGGCCCTGCATTACTGCTGACACCCTGTTAGTGCATCCGCAGCTGCTTTGCAGCAGTGTGTTAGGTAGATCTGCCGTGCTAGTGCGAGGGCCATGATGTTCGGTTTCGGAGCAGGTGTTGATTGGCTCGCTGTAGCTCAGACCCCCATTTCTCATGCATGGATCTTGCTCGGTACAGCGGGGTAGAACGAAATTTGTTCCAAAACCAAAAACAGCTTAGCTTCTACTACACTTGCACCTAGCCTGTTTTAAAAATGCACCATTTCAGCTGCTCGCAAGTGGCTGCAGCTGGTTTAAGGGCCGTGCAAGCACTGTAAAAGTGTGCTATCAAAAACTATAGTGCACCAGCACCAAAGATTATAGTGCACCAGCACCAAAAATTGCGGTGCACCAGCACCAAAAATTATAGTGCACCAGCACCAAAAATTGCAGTGCACCAGCACCAAAAATTGCAGTTCTTCTACATCAATATCAACAATTATATTGCGCTGCGCTGCGTTATCCCATATTGTAAAGAATCAACGTTGCCCGGCACTGTGGGAAGGTGTGCATTTTAAATTTGGGGTCAAACTAGAATTAAAAATGGGGTTTTGAAACAAACTTCGTTCTACCCCATCCTACTCGGAACGACCCCATGATCGACAGAATAGATCACAAGCTAAGCTTTCTTCTAGCTCAATCAATCCTTCTCATCAAATGGCTTATTGTCGTTGTCCACAGCTTGTTGTCCATGAAGGACTAGACTGGATGTCGTCGATTAAGGTTCTGACGTCTTTGCCGACCCGAAAATCAGTGATGCATAAGCTGACATAAAACGGAGGTGTGCTGTGTATGGAGGTGTACAGTATGAAGCACTTCGCATCTGAACCTGCGCGATACGTGGCCGGCCTTGATTTAGATCCCGAAAGCGAGCCGTTCCATCATCCTGCCCGCAAACATGGATGTAGTCGTTGCTACTTTACAAAGTGTGGCTGCTTACCTAACTCAACAGAGCGGAAGCCAACCGAACTGGCCTGTCCTTTTTTTCCTCGCATGGTAAAAAAATGCAGCACTTGACTTTTTGTAAGACTGCAACATTTTCTTTTACGCCAGGATTCGCTTGCTTTCTATTTTCCCCTCATCTTAATGCTTTTTTCTTATCCTTGGTGCTAATCATGCTGAAGTAGTTGCGTTTTGACATACTAGACACGCAAAACTACCCATCATAATGACAGCCGAACCGGATAGCCTCAAGCTCGCCGAACAGGCATTCGCAGCTACGATGTACAGCGACAAGGACATGGAAAACAACTCTTCAATGCAGAAAGTTGCATCAGAAACAGATATACCCACAGATCGGACAACGACGACTGTCATCGAAAGCACATCAGCAGACTCCAAATACATTGTAGATTGGGAACGACCGATAGAAAAAGATGCTGAAAACCCAACAAATTGGACAGATCGGCGGAAATGGAGTATTATTGGCTTGCTGTCATTCCTGAGCTTCCTTACGTGAGTTGAACAGTCTTGGAGGAATTGACCTCTGTCAAATCTCGTAACAGCGCTGACGGTGTATTGGTCTTGTCAGTCCTCTCGCATCCTCAATGCTTGCCCCCGGCGTGCCTCTGGTCCTGGAAGAATTCCAAACGGACAATAAGCAGCTGGCAACATTCGTCGTGTCAGCCTTTGTTCTCGGTTTCGCGATAGGACCGCTGGTGGTGGCTCCGATGAGCGAGCTCTACGGTCGGACCAAGGTCTACCACACCAGCAACTGCCTCTTTGTCGTCTTCGCCATCGCTTGCGCCTTGTCGTCCAGTATGGGCATGCTCGTTGCATTTCGCTTCCTGTCGGGTTGTGCAGGCGTCACGGTCGTCACATGTGGAAGCGGCACGATCGTGGACCTGATGCCCCCGGAGAAGAGAGGAACGTCCATGGCGCTGTGGTCTGTCGGGCCACTCCTAGGCCCGATTATTGGCCCAGTGTGTGCCGGTTTCTTGGTCGCCGCAAAAGGCTGGAGATGGGTCTTCTGGATCATCGCAATTACTGTATGGTTGCGTCCAGTCCGCGGATCCAAATGCACGCTAACGAATGCCAGGCCGGAGTTGCAACATTTTGTTCCTTCTTCGTTTTTCGCGAGACATATAGTCCGATTCTCCTCGAGCGCAGAGCAGAGCGCCTGCGCAAAGAAACAGGCGACCCGAAGTATCATTCGATCTCGAAGAGACCAGGCTCTCCCCGTCAGCCTTTTCTTCTAGCCATCGTGCGCCCCGCTCGCATGTTCGTCTTTGCGCCTCTCGTGACGACGATTTGTATTTATATCGCCGCCATTTACGGCATTTCCTATCTTCTCTTCACGACGTTTACCTTCGTGTAGTAAGTTGGCGCTAGTAGCCGTGTGTGAATGACCATTTTTGCTAATCCGGGCCATTAGTGAGGACACGTATGGATTCAGTTCCGAAACCGCCGGTCTCTCATTCATCGCATCTGGCATCGGCACCTTCATCGGACTTGTCTACTCTGGATTACTCTCAGATCGCATTATACGGAACAAGATGGCGAAAGGTGAATCCATTCAGCCAGAAGACCGTCTCAGCTTGATCATCATAGGGCCTTCAGTCCTCTTGCTGCCCACTGGGCTTCTCATGTATGGATGGATGGCGGACAAGCACGTCTTCTGGGTTGGCCCTATGATTGGATCGGCCACCATGAGTATGGGGATGATGGGAGTATTCATGGGTGCGCAGACTTATCTGATCGACTCTTTCCCGAAGCATGCTGCTTCTGCTATCGCAGCCAATGGTGTGCTGCGAAGCATCTTGGGCGCCATACTGCCATTATTTGGGCTTCAACTCTACGATACTCTAGGGCTTGGCTGGGGGAACACAATTCTCGCTGCGGTTCTACTCGTGCTAGCTCCCGTTCCCGTCTTGATTTCCAAGTTCGGTCACAGAATTCGAGCGAATCCCAAGCTTATGCCAGATGTCTAGCACTAAGAGATAGAAAAGGAGATGTAAGAAAGAAAATAGAATACGACAAGCACCTGTGTCACAGTTTTAACCTAGCTTTGCCTAATTGCAGCCAGCGCAAACAACAAACATGCTCCTCAATCAAGATCATCATCCCATGATTAAAGTAAGCTTAGTACAAAACATGATCTCTATCACCTAACGATAAGACAACAAAGAGAGTCTCTCAATTTCCACATTTGCAGGACATTAGTGCATACATAGATCGTACCGAATCTGAATTGTTTATTTACAAGATGCGCAAGCAGAAGCACGACCGAAAGCAATTTATAGAGATTGATATCATAGAAAAGCTACGGACCGGATACCTGCGCGACAAGGAACCTTCTGAAGATAAAAGGAAAGGAAAAGAAAACTGAAATCTTCTAGCGGAGTCCTCATTGACCAACGCATAAAATAATTGCGCGAGTTCCTGTCTCTCCATCGCCCGTTCGTGCTTCTTCAGCGTATCGTGAATTACGCTCTTCCAGAACTCGGACAATATGTGCCAAGTCCCTCATCTGAACCTTGATCCACCCGCCTCCCGACTCTTCTTGTACCACCGCCCCGAGGAATCCGTCGTCGTCCCCGTTCTGGTGAGTTGAATGCCGCTCTCCGCCGGGCTGTCATGCGCCGAGATGGTCGTCTTGCGGCAAATGCCAAGGTAGCCGCCAAGAAGCAGGACCAACGTGCAGCCTAGCTGGGTGACGAAGAGAAATATGAAGCGGGTGGCGAATATGCCCATGATGGGATCCAGGGCGTTGTCGGCCAGCTCGAAGGAGTACGCGGTGTTGTAGACGATGCGGATTAGTTGGAAGGGCATTGCTGCCCCCGCCGCGATGGTCATGTACAGTGCCGGCTTGAACGTCGGGTCGTTGCGGACGGACCATACCCGGTGCCAGGTTGGGAGGATCCACAGGTAGAGGGCAAAGATGACAAGCAGCATCAGGATGTTGCCCAGTCTGTCCAAGGTCGTGTTGAAAACGCCGCCGGTGGTGCTCGGTGCTCCGCCGTATGTTGCCAGGGCGATGCCCGCGGTGTTGACGAGATTAGTTACAGCCATGGTAATCTTGTCGATCCAGCGCTTGGGGTACGGGAGTATGATGTTCCTTTACATTGAATCAGTCACGTAGTCCTTCGAGCTGATGTTTCGGGTACTTACGTCTCGTAGAGAATGCCGATAAGGGCCAGAGTCAGGCAAGCGATGCTCCCAGCATTGGTTATGATGAGCAGGGCACCTGGAATGTTCGGCTCGTTGCGATTCATGATCTGCCAGATGTCTGATGCAAAGCGCATGCCGTAAAACGACACAAGTATGGACCAGCACGTCATGCCATTCCTGCCATGCTTCCAGGTGATCCAGAGGACTGGCGGTAGAAGAACGACATAGATCACGATCTCGGCAATTGCGAGATTGATCAGGCTCTCCGAGGGTGGAGGCAGGTTAAGTGCTGCATCTGCCATGGCTGGAGATGGAATCGCAATGTGAGTTTGTGAAAGACTCAAGTCAATTGAGTGTCGAATGAGCGAAATTACGGTCTCAACACCTCAGAGATTGACTATGGCTTCTTCAAAGAAGGCCAAGACGAGTCGATTGCCGGAGAACTGGGGTGCAACTACCGGCGCTAGCGGTGGAGATCAAGGATGAACTCGTCCGGGGCATCAACAAGGCGTACAAGAAAAGGCGTGGAATAAAATCCCGTAGTAAATGGATAGTCGGATTCCGGACCAGAGTTGTGAAAAAAGGGGCACAGTTTAAATATTACGCGGCATGAACAGCTCGATGAAACGTCGAGAGAAGGACCATGGCCATAATCTCAAGCCAGGAACGATAGCTGGTGTTCATTTAGGTGACATCTGAACGGGCATTGGTGACCCTAGGAACATACAGTGGACAAGCAATTGAACTCTGTCGATCCCCCGGATGCAACCAGGACAATCATTGCTTCGTCTAGAAACCTGCTTGGGCCTGAGCCACTGTCATGTGAAATCTCCAGCATCAGGCGTGATAGGAAATTCGCAAATGGCGACATCAGTGGACAGTGAAACCTTGGAAGGCCAGGCCTCACTGGCCTGCAAGCTCTGCATCACCAGCATCAAGAGGGTAGTACTGCAGTCAAAGCGGTACTGAGTAAATATGAATCGAGCTCTAAAGACGGCACGTTGATCCCGCGAGGAGAAATCATCCTGCCTTTTTGAGCGACGTGGTGATATGTGTGTTATTAGAACAAAACACTGAATCGCGAAAAAGCAGTATAATATACAAATGCACAATTGCCGTGGTTGCACTTGGTTATCGCTCCAGCTCTCATGTAAATGATAACAGCATGAAAAGCCCAATCAGGACTGAAACCGCGGGGGCTGTTAACGGGGTATGAACGCGAGCCAATCAAGGACCTGACCGAGAACGAGAGCGAAGAGCGTCTGGTCAATGCTACGAAACCATGTGCGAGTCCCGATAATGTGCGACTATGACTAGCATGGGTGTCAATAGCGTTACACCCGATATGGGGACCGACTTGGCTGAGTGAACCAATGAAACCGGCACATAGGTATGCGGCGGACAGTTTGAGTACGCCACATTTTGTAGATCTTCTATCTTTGACACGGGGACGATCCCAATTTAGTGCCGTATTGTCTGGGGTACTTCACAATACTCTGTATTCGTATTTCTGGAGGAAGAGAAGAGTTTCTGGATATCGGCACGGACCGAGCTAATGTCCGTGTCGCGAGATAAATGGTGGGGGTGCACCAAAGAGAGCTTCACAGCCTACAATTGGCCGGGCTGAGAGGGATATCATTCCATATCATCCTCAAAGTCTCAGATATATGTTTACTTATAATCTTTTGGCTTGCGCACTTGCTTTGGGAAACACATCTCTACAGCTTGAGCAAATTTGACAACATTCAAGTATTGCAAAATGGCGGGCCCGCAGTCCTGGAGCGACGCTCTCGTCGACCGATGGCCTGTAGTCTCGACGTTGGCCTTGGCCGTCATCGTCGCAGTGTTTCTACCAAATGTCTTGCAACTTGTCCGCATGTTCGGCTTTCCCACAGTCGGCACTGAACTTGGCGGTGCCGAGAAGCGCAGAAAGGCCTATCTGGCGGGCGCTAGGAAATTGTACAATGATGGGTATCGCAAGGTATAATCACATTGTCTTGGCGACTATCGGTTTGTATCGAAGCTAAAGATGCCCATGCAGTTCAAAGAAAGAGCTTTCAAAATCACCACATCGCGGAGTCAGTACATCATAATCCAGGCACAGCGACAGAATTTGCGCTAATCTGCCTTGATGCATCTTAGCCTCGACAGTTCTTGTCCTACCTCCCAAGTACTTGAATGAGCTCAAGAAGATTCCGGATCACATCGTCAGCATGGAAGCTGCAGTCGACGAGGTGAGTTCATGTTGTGCCTATATGCTCAAGACTTTGAACTAACAGAATCCAGCACATGGAGTCGAAATACACCAGAATTGAGACGGTTGTGCCCATTGTGCCCCACACAATCAAGGCAGATCTCACGCCAGGTTTGGGTAGGACACTTGCCCCGGCGGATTCTCGTCGAAACAGGCTAACTGTCCATTTTCAGTGCGTCTAAACCCGTTGTTGTCCAAAGAGGTTCAAGAGGTTATTGACCTCGAGATGCCCGAATGTTCTGACTGGACTTCTATCAACATCCACCATAAACTGCTGCGCATCGTCGGCATGGTGTCCGGGAGGATCTTTATTGGTCCCGAATTGGGTCGCAAGGAGGAGTATCTCGACGCCGCCATTAATTATACCATGGAGGTCATGGAAGTGCAGCGTGGTGTCCAGAGTATGCGACCTTGGCAACGCCCTTTCCTGGCAAATCGGCTTCCGGCGGCCAAGAGGCTGGATCAGCGAATCAAGGCCTTTGGGGATTTTATGATGCCTGTTGTCGAGAAGAGGTTGGCGCTTGCCGATTCGCCCGACAAGCCCGACGACATGCTGCAGTGGTTGATCGGCACACGTGCAAAGTTTACCGACAAGGCTAGCCAGAACCAGTCGCGTGTTCAACTGGGTATCAGCTTTGCTGCCATTCACACCACAGTCCTCACCGCAACAAATGTGTAAGCACACATGTTCATTTGTCGTTGAACGAAATAGCTCACACGTAAAATAGCTTCTACAGCATTGCGGCTCTGCCTGAATTCATTCCGGAGCTCCGCGAAGAGATCAATCAGGCTCTGAGCGAGAATGGTGGCGTTTTTACTAGCAACGCGTTGCAGTCCATGAAGAAGCTTGACAGTTTCCTTAAGGAGACATTGCGTTTCTACCCTGCTTCAATGGGTAGGGATTCTTCTCTTTTTCTTGGCTTCGTGGACGACATTTCACCGTTACAATGGACTGACTGGTTTGTGCAGCATCATTCCAGCGGAAAGTGTTGAAGACCTTCACGCTCAGCGATGGCCAAGTCATCCCTGCGGGAGTCATCATCGAGGTCCCCGCTGTCGCCGTCAGCTTCGACCCAGAGATATTTCCTCAGCCGGAGAAGTTCGATCCTCTGAGATTCTACAAGCTGCGACAGAAGGCCCGTGATGGCGGTGGCTCTTCCGAGAGCGCAGCTCTCAATCAGTTCGTGAGCGTCAGCCAGAATAGCCTGACGTTCGGCTATGGGCGCCACGCTTGCCCCGGTCGCTTCTTTGCGGCGAATGAGCTCAAGATGATTCTATCCAACATGCTGCTGAAGTATGACATCGGATTGGCTAATGGTGCGACCGAGCGATACCCGAACATGGAGTTTGCTCACATGGTAAGTCTTGTTGGTAGAAGTTCATTACTGATTTCGCGCGTGCCGAAAACCTTTCAACTAATCCCGAGGTGTAGTCTATCCCCGATCCTGCAAAGGAGTTGATCTTCAAGAAGCGCTGATCCGATTCCTGAATGCTGAGAGTTCATCGTTAAGTAGATGCGGAGGATTCATTCTGGTCGAAAGAATTTGCACTACACTTTCTTAATGTAAATTCGGGCTGGAAGGATGAACTTCGTGACAAAATAGGCAAAATCTGGTAGTTCAATCAATTGGGCATAACGGCATCCTACCCTTCAATCCCCAACACTGATATCTGCATACACAAATTTCTTTACCAACATGCGAAACTTGATGCTGACTGGCGTCAAATTGCGTCACACAATGTCCCTCAACGTGGTCATACATCACTTTCACGTCAAGAAAAACAGTAAGCAGGAAACTTCGATAATCTTCAATGTATTGAACTTCGGCCTTCACGATGTCTAAAGTACTGCCTTGGTGACATGCTCCTCTTTTCGCTCGTTCCGCAGTCCACCGCCCCGTACTGTGATAGCAAGTCGGCAACCGTCGTTCGACGCTGCAGCACCGCCAGGAGCAAGGGCGTCTGCCCCTGCTTGTCCGGCGCGCTGATGTCGATATACTCGGAGCGATGCGACAGGACGTACTCTATCACATCGACCTCTGCGCACTGCACCGCCAGATGTAGAATCGACGTTCCGCCCAGTAATATCGTGTTGACCTCGGCCGCCGTGGTAAGCCCTCTTTCCGACGCCGTCCGTGCCGTCTCGCGGATCGTCTTGGTGATGAGCAGTGTGTCGCCGCGCTGCAGCGCTTGCACGATCTGCAGCACGCGTGTCCGCACCTCGATGATGGATGTCGACTCTTTGGCTTTGCTTGACTCGCGGCGATGGGATATAGATTGGCGCCCAGAGATGCGGGCGAATGATGATACTAAGTGCGACATGGTATGTTGTATGTGGAAGTTTAATCTGAAGCAATAGTTGTGATTGGATGATCTGAAACGTTAGTTAGCATATACGGTCTATAGCACATGCACACAACATTGAACGTACGATGATGTTGAGGTGTATGCTTTTGGGGCAAGCCTGTTTTCAATATGTTCAAACTTCAATGTGTATTCTGTGTCATTGCTCTGAGAATATGCGCAATGGCACTGATCATATATACTTCATATATCACGAAAGTCATGATGCGATGCCTGATGTCAGTCGGCAGACTAAATGAACTATTAGTTTTTGCATCTTCGAAATAGAAACTCGCAAGTTGTTCCCATTGGTTCACCGGGCCCGAGTGACAGCTTGGTCTAGATTCGGGACCAGCCGAAGTTGCCTAGCCTGAGGCTTAGTAGGCAGAGATCAAAGTCTCCATTTGCATGCCCGACTCGGCCGAATCATTCTCCAGTCTGCATCTAATCTTAAAGGGGGCTGATTCTGTTCGATCTGCCAGGTTTGACTTTGGTGCACGATTGTGCGATTATGAATGCGAGGAAGACGATTGTTAATTAATGAAGATATGTCAGAGCCACAGTATATAATGCATTGTTTCAAGGGTCCCTGAAACAATACGGGATAAAATACCACGAGTCAGTACGTAAGTCGGGTAGGGTCAGTCGGTCGCTGAAAAGTGGAGCTGCTCGCTTTCGCTTTTTTCAAGATTGGATCAGACTCAGTCCCCAAGCCACCCCCCGTACATCGAGGCTGAGAGTCTGCCAACGACGAAATCGTATTAGCAGATCGCGTTGGTTTCAATCGCAACTATTGAGACACCGGAAATAGAACCAAGCAATGCCGGTAGTGGGTAATTGTCAAGATATAGTGTTGATCAATTAAGCCGCAAGGCATTTTTTGTCCGCTTTTGATCGACCATGAAACAATCTATGGGCGCAGATCCATGTAACTAGCGGTTACCATCAAGAGTTCAATATCATATTTGAAGCTGTGTCTGATTCTTCTTCGATATATATCCTATGTTGTCCATCTCTAGCTTCACTCTCAGAATACGCCACTATCAGCAACAACACGCACTCACACATTGAAAACATCTCGATTACATTACTTCGACCGATCTTGCCAAGATGTCGGCGCCGTCGAGCAACACCATCAATCTAGCCATCGCGGAGGCTGTCATATATGGCCTCACCTTGTTTCCCATGATATACATAACATGGAAGCACGGGAAGAAGGGCATGGTCTGCTGGCCGATCGTGGTCTCGTTCTTTGTCATGCGGTTGGTCGCAGATATTTATCAGATCGTCAATCAAGATCAACCAGAACAGCCTAATCAGGTCTTGATCATGACGACCTCCGGAAGTATAGCCTGTCTCTCGCTTGGGTTGATTGGTGTCGTTTATGAAGCGTAAGTGACCATATCGCGGAAAGATTAGGCGGCTTCTGAGCACGAACTGACCGAGCATACAAACAGCAACATCATTTTGCCTGGAACTGAAAAGCGCTGGACGGAGAAGGCGATATTGGGAGTGACGCATCTGATGAACACGGCAGGAATCGGCATCGCAACCTACGGCGGCTCGCCAAGCCCGGATGGCGGAGTCATATCATCGAACTTCAACCAAATCGGCAACTGCCTGATGCTGTTCGTCATGTTTGGTGTGTGCGGGTGGATGTGGCCGACTTGGCAGCGGATCATGGCCTTTCACAGACACGAAAACTTCCAATCCGCCCGGTTTCTGGTTCTGTTTGGTGCCGTCGCCATGCCCTACCAACTCGTCCGGCTGGCTTCGGGGACAGTATACGCATTCAGTCCCTCAGAAACCAGTTTGGATCCGTTTACTGGGGGCTTCGCGATTCATCTCTTGGTTTCTGCGATGCAGCTAGGGGCTGCCTTGACCTTGTTGGCGGGCGGCTGGCTCAGCATGTATTCTGTGCCATTGACGCAACTACCGCAGCGATTCGAAGAGGATACAACATCTTCGGGCTTCTACGATGACGGGCTGGAGACGATAGCCTTGACGAATAAGACCAAGCCGGCGCAATGGAGCAACGTTTAGGATCGTTGGGCATTTAGTATGACTGGATTCGTATTACACAAATATAGATTTCTTCTTCTCTGTTATCGATCATTTTTGATTGGCTTTTGTTGTAGCGTGTGTCGCCTCCGCGACTGAAGATCCGATCCCGCTTGGCATGATGCTCGTGTGCATGATCACGTGGAAATCAGAAGAAAATATAAACTTCCACGGCATACCAAAAAGATAGAGTACAGTTTAACTCTAATCGCTAATTGGTGATGCATTCATGCGAGATAAGACAGTATAGTGCCGATTTTCGGAGGCCGGGGTTCGGATGAGCCGGTTCTGCGGGGGTGAAAGCTCGGGAGACACCCCGATTCATCGCCTCCACCACCGGACAATGGACAGTGAGTCATGTTTCCGTGCGATATCAGCACAAAACAAGCAATCCTCACCACCCGAAGCTGTCCTGCATTCGTTACACGCCCATGTACGCGGGCAGAAACATGGCGGATCACAGGAGAATACAAGCTGTGGTCAACAATGGGCCTGATTATGGCATCTTCCCAAGCGACGTTGTAATGAGGTCCATTTCGGTCACCTCCGAACCATTTCAGCCAAATCAATTGCGTGAGCCATCAATGGTGGACAACTTCGAGACTAAATCCCAAATTCTGCAGCAAAATGTCGAAAACAGCATCAGAGAGTCTCTTTGCGCCGTGCTCGGCGCCTTCCTACTCTTGTTTCCAAGCTACGGTGAGTTGTTGCCGGAAAAGAGCTTACGAAGTTCCGTGTCTGTTAAACATCTGACCCAAACTTCCAGGTTTCATGCAAACTTTGGGGACGATCCAGGCGTACCTTGAACTCCACCAGCTCGCATCTTACACCTCGCGCGACATCGGCTGGATCGCAGGAGTCTTCACGTCTCTGGCTCTATTCCTCGGCATCCAGATTGGCCCGATCTTTGATGCGTACGGCGACGGTGTATTGGCGCCCGTGGGCTGCATCCTCTACATTCCGGTATTCTTCTTGCTCGCGCAATGTCAAGAATATTGGCATTTCATGCTGACCCTCGGCGTGCTCGGTGGCGTGGGCGCCGGTATACTTTCCGTGGTCGGCGTGGGCGTCATCGGGAAATGCTTCACCCGCCGGCGGGGCTTGGCCATGGGCTGCGCCCTGACCGGATCCAGCATCGGCGGCGTCGTCATGCCGTTGATGCTGCGCTCGCTCTTGCCCAACCAGGGCTGGGCCTGGTCGATGAGGATCGTCGCCTTCCTCATGGCGGCTGCATTACTAGGAGGCGTCATGTGCTTGCGCGCGCTGGGTTCGAGAAGGCGCCAATCCGTCACCCGGTATCGCGGTATTGCCCTGAACTTCTCAATGTTTACCAGTCGGTCTTTCCTCTTCGTGACCCTTGGCATCACTGCGCTTGAGTTTGCAGTCTTTGGCATGTTTTCCCTGTTGCCGACCTATGCGATCAAGTCGAGCTTCTCGTCAGATACGGGCTTCTTGCTTCTGGCCATTGCAAACGCGACATCTTCGGTGGGCCGCTTAGTTCCAGGTCTGGCCAGCGACAAAGTTGGACATTTTAACATGCTTCTTTGCATGGTGCTGTTCACGGCGATTGGCACTGCCGTCATCTTGGTGCCGTTTGGATCATCCTCGCTAGGCGCCATCTATGCCTTTTCGGCGATTTGGGGCTTCGGCAGTGGCTCATTTCTATCATTGTCGCCGGTGTGTATGGGACAGATCTGTCACGCAGACGATTATGGAAGATATTTTGGTATGTTGGCCAATTTGAGTTTAGAATTCCGAGTACTGACTAAGACAGGGACCATGTATTTTGTCGTAAGTTTCGCGTTGCTTGTTGCGACACCACTGGGCGGTCAAATGCTCGAGAGCGTGGGAACCCGTGGATTGGCCTGTTTGTATGTTGGCTTGATTTTGTGCGGCGGGTTGTCGTTTTTATCGGCAAGGCAGTCGCTTTACGGTCTCATGAAAGTTAAGATCATCTGTTAGTTTCGGTAGTAGAAGCCCGTGGCAGTTGCCATGTCTCTACATATTTCAGTGCGAAATCCTCGATACATAAAATTTAAAACAAGCAGAAGTAGCTGCCGTGACCCCGGAGTCCGCGACTGCCGGCCAAGGGCTGCGGGGTCTGCAGCTCGGGCGCGTGGAATGTTGCAATTTACCGACCCGGCTGCAATTTGTTCCCGGCACGGCGCTGAGACTGTACAGAGTACTATGGCGATGCGTGCTGTTCTGACATCGCTAGCGGCCCAGTGAGCCCCTGCACCATTTCATTGATCTTGATTATTTTACTTGAATGATGATTCGCTACGCGCAAACGCTACGCGCTGGGGACTTCCCTATACACAGTCTCGACTCTCCACAATGGCTGGGCATCATCCGATCTACTCGGCCGGGTAGGTCGGATATAACCCCAAAGAACCAGCAGCAGTCGTTAGCGGCTGTTGACCGCCCCGCCTAATGCCTACAGTGCTGTATAAGGTTCGTACTAAACACTTTAAAAGCGGAAAAAAGGATGGCAGGCCAATCTGAATTCCTTTGGTCCCTGGCGTCTATACCTTTTACATGCAAGGGGATCTCTTCCCCACACGTCATGAACTGCCGCGAACGACTCGACAGAGCAAGCTGACCAACTGATGACTTATGCCTCGCCCTGCTTGTGTGAATAGCTGGGCAGCCCCGATATTCCAAGGACTGACACGGACCCGGCCTATTGATGGACCTCTACCGAGGCAACAGCTGACCTGCGGGGTGATCGTCTGGGCTGCAAATGCCAAGCACGGCATAGAGAGTCCATATGATCGTTCTGGTTATATAAGAACTTGGTGACGTTCTTCTACGACTGGCTGCAACTCCTCTCCATCAGAACTTGCAGCATCCAGGTTGAATTTGATATCAGAAGCTCCGAAATCCGATCAGTAGTGGCCAAGACCTTTGCCATGGAAATCGCTGCCGTCTATGAGGGTCTTAAGACCAAATGGCTTGCTGCCTATGACTTGGCAGGCTCAGGCTCACCATGCCGTATCGAAGGAGAACTGGCCGACCTTGTCGTACTTGGAGAGATCCCGCCCGAGATCAACGGCACATTCTATCGCGTAATGTGCGACCCATTTGTCCCCCCGGACCCCAACAATGTTCCCATCGATGGCGATGGAAACGTGTCGGCCTTTCGCATCCACAACGGACGTGTTGATATGCGACTCAAGTATATTGAGACTGAGCGCTACAAATTGGAACGACGGGCAAACAAGGCCCTTTTCGGCTTGTATCGCAACCCTTTCACACATCATCCGTGCGTGAGAGCTGCTGTCGACTCCACTGCCAACACCAATCTCGTGTACTGGGCCAATCGTCTGCTTGCTCTGAAGGAAGTCGGTCTACCATACGAGATCGACCCAGACACGCTAGAGACGCTGTCATACGATCCATTCGGAGATCAGATCAAGGCCAAGACCTTTACAGCACATCCAAAGGTTGATCCCTTCTCCGATGAGCTCGTCGTCTTTGGCTACGAGGCAAAAGGTCTGGCGACAAAAGACATTGTCATCTACGCTCTCGACAAGGATGGGAAGAAGCATGACGAGCAGTGGATAGAGTCGCCGTGGTGTGCGTTCATCCACGACTGCGTCATTACCCCCAATTGGCTGGTGCTCGTGCTGTGGCCGTTCGAGGCCAACATGGCGCGCCTAAAGGCCGGAAAGCAACACTGGGCTTGGGACTACAAGCTGCCAGCCACGTTTATCGCCGTCCCAAGACGCAAGAGCACGCCACTTCCTTCCGGCTGGAAACAGGGAGAGTCGAGGGTATACTCGTGGAAGAACTGCATGCCAATCCACACGGCGGGTGCCTGGGAAGGCGAAGACGGCAAGCTCTACCTAGAGTCTTCACGCGTGCACGACAATGCCTTCCCCTTCTTCCCTCCAGACGACGGGCAGATGCCCGCACCAGACGCCAAGGCCGACTTCGTACGCTGGACCATTGACCTGAACCAGCCGACCGGCAGCACGGTGCCGGACCCGGCCGTGATACTGGACGTCCCCTCCGAGTTCCCGCGGATAGACGAGCGGTTCATGACGCGCCAGTACAGATACCTCTTCCTCAACGTCTTCATGCCCGAGACCTCGGACGGCAAGAAGAACATCTTCCACGGCCTGAACGGACTCGCCATGCACGACCACGAGACGAACAAGACCCGGTACTACTACGCGGGCGACGACTCGCTGGTCCAGGAGCCGATCTTCATCCCCCGCGGCCCTGATGCCCCCGAGGGCGACGGCTGGGTCATGGCCATGGTGGAACGGCGGGCTGCGAACAGGAATGATTTGGTCCTGCTGGACACAAAGGAGTTTGAGAAGCCCGTGGCATTTGTGCAGCTGCCCATGCATGTCAAGGCCCAGATCCATGGAAACTGGGTCGAGGGAAACCAGATGCCGGCGGGCAAGAGTCTGGTGAGGGAGATTCCAGAGTTTAGCATTAGCGGCAAGGGGGCGCTTGAGCCACTAAGCTAGGAATGTTCTGATTTCAGGTTCAGATTCCCCTCAAGGATTGAGCGCATTTGGTGTAGAATAGCTTGTTCACAATTTCGGGCTTTTCGAACGCACTGGGAGAAGTCAGCAACCCCTTGTTCTGTCGCGGTGGAGTTAGTTATTGCCACGTTGGTGGTGTGGTATTAGTTGACGATGTTTTTCAAGTGATGTTACAGTATCAAAACCTTTTGTACGTGGCCGTTATAAATCCCCAATCCGCAGGACCACAATTCTAAGAACAAATATCCAACTTTATCTCGAGATTTGAAAATGGAAAACTAGGGTTACATGGTTGTGAATATCGCTAGTCATTCGCTTGCGTTGGGGAACTGGGTATGTTCAGATTACACCAAGATAAGCTCATCAAATTCGCCCGCCTGTCTTCCAGCCAACCTAAAGGCGTCTCCTCTCATGATGCCATGAATGTAAGCATCGCCTACAACCTGATACTTCGAGGATGTCGGGGCCAATACAAATGGGGTAGTGGCCCCTCCAAGTATGGCAACAACATGGCCTGGCTGGCAATGCTGTTCGGCATATCCAATGTATCCCTTCTTCGTGACGACGAAGCTCCTTCCTGAGCAGGTTTGCAAGACAGCATTTTCAACCCTACTTATGTCTCCATCTCGGGTCGGGCCAGAGACGCCGCCCGACAACGTCCATTCCCACCACTTCTGCAGCCGGTCCTCGACCGCCTTGTCGTTGTTTTCAATCAAAGAGAAGCTATTCCTGTCCCGGTCCCGGACCACGTCCCCGCACAATGCTTTCAATAGGGTCGGAATGTCGGCTTGCCCGGCGAAAGCCTGGAGGCTCTCTGCCCACGGACGGCGGACCTCCCACGGCTGTCGAAAGCATTCGAGGCTCACCTTCTGGATCACGTCAAACACGAAGCCGTTCACGGCGACTGCTCCCCGCTCGGTTTGGCTCCATGTGGCCTCGGTCACAAAGTGGGGATCCAGGTACAGTTCGTGTAGTATCATGCGGTTGTTCATTTGTATGAACATGGCCTCATCGTTCCTCGAGGTTTGGTCGGGGACGCTGGTCCAGTCCGGACAAAAAGAGGCAAGGTTGGGAAGCCGGCGGGTACCTCCGATCGCACCGAGGATACCGAGATCTTTGTAGCGGCGGACATACGCGACCGTGAACGCTTCAAACAGCTGTTCAACGGGGGTAGTGTAATCGAGAGGGACAAGACCATCAAGCTCTTTCGGCGCCAGCCCAAGGAGGCCATAGATTTTGTCCCTGGGATCAGTACTATGCCGCGTTCGGAAGATGGCCAAAGTGCGGTGAAATGGCTGAAGCGTAAAGTCCCCGGATAAGTCAAGGCTGAGGAGATTGTTGCTTCCATGCCACACATTGTGCGACTCGTCCTTGTTGGCGTGTACGAAGAATCTGTTTTGAAAGGATCCCGCATCCGGATCGCAACACGACTGCCCGTGCCTTATCAGGTGCTTTGCGGCACATTTCAGCATGCTGCTCGATATGAGATGCTTGCCACAGAAAAGTTGGACCTCGCGCGCAAGGAGATACCTGAGGGTGAGATATTAGCATCCGACCAATGCGTTCATGGGGCGCGGCAGCTTGACTTACTCTTGCACCGTCCATAGACGCCCCCACCACGGCAGATAAAATAGCCTCACTATGGCTATTGCCAGTTCATTGCTGTTGGCATCCAGATCCCCGACCGCGAAATGATTTTCATGACTTGGCTCGAAATGGCGCGAGGCATCTTCTGCCGAGAGGGTCAGGTACTCGAGCGCCGTCTCAATGCCGTCGTATGGATCACCCAGAGATATATGAACTGTGCTCGCGTTTTGGTAGATGGATCTCATATGCTTGACCTGCTCTGATCTTTCTTCAAGGTCGGCCTGATTGATGCAAATGGCGTCAATCCAAACAATGCGCTCTCTGTCTGCAAGCACCAAGTGCTTCAGGGCTTGATATAGGTTGCGTGCTACAGGAAAGTCAACGCCATTCATAGTGACGTTCACACTGTCATTTGCATCTCCCCACACGTAAGAGAGGGCTTCGTAGCTAGGAGGACTGTGGATGGATTCAACCTTGACTTTGCCGACAATTTGGGTTGGCCCCGTTTCATTCTGGGATCCGTCTATCGGTTGGAGGTATAGTAACCGGAATTGGGGCTCGCTGTCGCTAAGCGGCCGATAGGTCTGATCAATAGAGTTGTCCATTCTATTTGGGTAGTTACTGAAGCGTTATTATGAGATAGACCTAGTTTGGCGGTTAGGTGCAATACTAGGTAAGCATTGGAATAGGGGCAGTTTCAATCCTTTGATCCTTCCGGAGTGCCCACATTGCTTGGTCACGTGAGGACCCTTGTCACAATCAACTCCCGGTTCACTGAGCTTACGCCAAGTGCCATAGTTTGCATTGATGTTGATTAGCTGCTGAAAGATGGATACTACTCAGAGAGCAATGACGCTGAATGATTGTCCCGAAGTGTTCTAAAGTCTGTAAGCTATAAAAGATGAAATACCGACAATCATTTCCATCGTGAGAAGTGTGAAAGGCATGGAAAATCGAGGGTTTGATTTATTGGCGGGATTGAAGTTAACTCACATGTATACAATTCTAACAAGTAAAGGCCTAAGCACTTTTCCATATGTGCTCTACTCTTTGACCAGTCCAAATCTGAAGCCGAGTCAGTCATAATGAAAGAATGATTCACCGCTGAGACAGATTGCAAAGAGTGTTTAGCCAAAAGACTCCAAAATTCATGGATATGGGACATGCTTTCTACTATAACGAAAGATCAAACAGAAAAAGAAAAGAATTAGCACGTCATTGTATTAGGATATGTTGTCATGAACGTATCACACGGCTGGCTGTTCATAAGCACCCCGCATATGCAGCTGATCCTTCAGTCTCACTTCAATTCACGTCGGGAAAAAGGATAAAGAGGTTGAAACGAATGTGTGGTTTAGTTTTATAGCCAAAACGTAGATCTGCTGAAGAGCTTGTCGAATACCCAGAGCAGAAATCTGCACTGAGTTGTGTGTACTTCAGGGACACTAGTCCCATCAAAAGGAACCCATCATGTGTTTTTACCAGCAACTCGACCAACGTTGATCGAACTCCAACAATCACTGCCACTCATTTTGCCTATTTCTCTTCGCAAAGAAAAAGAACCCTTCAAAATGCTCAAGCCTTGCAAACGATGTCGCCAGTAGCCTTGCTGCCGTTGCAAGTACAGTGCTGACCGGCAGAGCACTTTCTCTCGAGCGTCCACTTGCCCGTAACACAGTGCAACTAGAATAAGCTTGTCATTGACAGACCCTCATTGGAATTGACATCAAAGGTCTACTTACGATGGCACGGGGATCGTTTCTGCCACAGATGTGTGGCTGATTGTCTCCGGGCCCGTGGTTGCAGGTATCGCCAGCAACGGCGGTGCGGTCGCAGATGTCAATTCCACGCTTGAACAATGTGTTCTCGGCGTCCATGGGGCTGGCGTTGGCAAACAGAGGCGCGAGGCCAGCGACGAGACCAAGGAGCTTGAAGAACTGCATGATGATTGCTTGTGAGGTGATTTGGTAGTTGAATGCTTTGAGATCTGATGAGGGATGAAAATAGATGTCGAGACGAGACTGGGACAAGAAACGCACACTATATACCTCGATATCGGTGACCATCGGGCATTCAAACAATCTCGTCGCCGTTCATGATATAATTGACTTTCATCCTTTGGCAAAGGATTTGAAATCTCGGTTCCGAAGCCTGAAGACCATTACACAAAGATATTTCGAACCTCTCACTACTTTCATGCTCTACCGAGGCGACTTTGACTATAATTCATATTTTAAAATCAGGAATTTGGCACGGAAACTCTTGCGAATAAATCACCATCTTAGAGCACAAACTAGATAACCAGTCTATTCTAGTACCATTATAACAAACCGTATTGATTTCGGCTATTTATTTTCTTGTATACATGGTGGTACATAAACCATTTCACCCTTACTCTGGTCTATGGTCACTGCTTGACTATAAATATCTCCATCGAATAATTAGTTCGGGATGGCTTTTTTAGTGAGGCTAAGCATCAGGATTCTTGATGTAAGATTCTTCGGTCCCGACATTTTGTATGAATTGTAAATACCAGGCCGTGTCTCATGTTGTATTTCTTTTTAGTTGGAGTAAGAGTCAGCCGCCCAAAAGCTTGGCGATTCCCATTGCAAGTGAACACTGCCCGAATCAACACCCCGCATCATTCTCATTCGTCACGTTTCAATTAGACTAAATGCACGTCTTCTTCCTTACAGCTGAGTAATCGCCGACCTCAATCATTGACCTGTTTATTGAAATCGATTGGAACAATCGTCTTTCCGATCGAGTCATACAACAAGACGTTGGGATATCAGAGGGATCTGGCTTTATGCATCGATGCTTGGCAAGAAGAAGCCGCTGAAGCTTCATCACCTGCCTAGACTAGGCCATGTAAAGTCACTCCCACAAGCTGATGTCGTGGATCGTGATCAAAACGGAAAACGTCAATGGGGGAAGGGACGACAGACCATCTCAGTTCCCAAGGATATTGTTGAAGCTCGGCGGGACCTACGACACCAAACCGGGCTTTCTATTCCCTCAGATCGATGCAATTTACACATTTTAAAAAGAGTCATCAAGTCTCGTTCATGGGAGGACGATACAGGCAGTTCAGACGAGTCGGCATGTGGCTGGGTCGGCCACAAATGACGGTGACCATGCTTTTGACTCAACCCAGCACGGTGGTTGTCAAATCACAATTCTGAGGTGTCGCCGGCGTTTCGCCGCTCATCAAATGTTTGCGTTTTATAGGGTTCACCTCGAAAATATGATGCGCACTGGATTCGTATGCAAGATGGTGGCCAACGCCATCCTCAAAAATATGATTCACTTGGGATCAGTACCTATGCAAGATGGCGGCCAGCGCCATGTGCAAAATCTCCATGTGGCGATTGCTGCGGAACGTGGTTGAAATACCTCTCCCTAGAAACTGGCCAAAATTTCTTTTTTCCAAAAGGATGTAGAGACAAATCAAAGTGAAAAGGACAGACAGACAGGTGGCAAAAGATTAAAAAGACAAAAACTTGGCGCCGCGACAGGGACTCGAACAGGTGATCTCTAGGTCAGAGGGGATAGACTACCCTACGGGTAAATGCTAACATACCAACTGCACCAAACAAGGCCATATACATCAGTTTGTCTTGGAAACTTGCTGCATTAATCCAATACTTAAGGTCTTTGTTGCAAACGCAACGCAGGCGTCTGAGTGGCTGGGACGGGCGCGCTGCCGTTGGGTGCCTGGGAGACGTCGAAAAAGAGTTGGGTTGGTAACGCGCATTGCATCAAAGTGCTCGCAGCCACTGTTTAGCCGACGAGTATCTGCATCGGCATCTTGAATCATGGGACTTGCATGCGGCTTGTCTGACTGGAGCTCTGATGAAAGGCAGTGTTATGATTAGATATAATGCAGTGCGAACCTCTGACACTACGTGTCATCTATTACTAGCTGAATATATTGATGCTCTAACCACGATCCATGTTTCTATCAAGGACCGTGTTGTGCATTTATACCTTCTCCTTATGTTCCACGATATTCTTGTCACTCAATATCTCGGTCTCCGTTCTCTGCTGTCTGGTCTTGGCGAATTGGACTGTCGACCACACCGAAGGACTTTCGCGGAAGAAAAGATCGATGTCCTCCAAGCGCATGCCCATTGTCTGTGTATCAACGTTAGTTGTGGGCCGATGCGCTGCTGTGACAGACTTACCTCTGGATATAGGAAGTATACGGTAAGTGGGATGCAAAATCCAATCACCGTGTACAGGATGTAATAGCGATAACCTATATTTTGAATGGCAACAGGCGTGATCATTGTTACCAGGAAGTTGCTAGAAAGTGTTAGCAGGGTGATCATCGCCATCCTGGTGGCAGCGTAGGTGTACTGACCAAAGCCAATGATTGGCGGTACTAATACTGCTCATGGCGACTCTGAGTCTCAACGGCGCGATCTCGGCGCAGTACAGGAAGTTGGCGCCGAGAAATCCGACCGGAATGAAGAAGTTGAACAAGAACACAAACAGGACGCTGGTGATCTGAGCGGCGTAGTTGGAAGTCGGGAACGAGGTCGCCACCGCCAGACCCAGCATACATGTCGCCATACCGGTTCCGCTGACCATGAAAGCGATGCGCCTCCCTAGCCGGTCGATGGTGAAGAAACTCACGAAGCAGCTGAGGAATTTCCAACTGAGCGTGCCACCACTAAGCAGGCGCGACGTTTCCGCGTCGAGTCCAAGGCCGTTCTGGAAGATGACGGTGCTGTAGACCGAGATCAGATTGCCGCCGCTCATCTGCTGGAAGAATTGTAGTAGGAGACAAATGGCAAAGCGATACAAAAGCTTGTCCTCTCCCATCTTCAGCAGATCGCTCAGCCGGGCCTTCTTGCCTCCTTGTTCTTCGAGGCTCAGCTCGATGGCAGCAACCTCTGCCAGGATATCGGTGCTGGTCTCTTCCGAGTCCCGAAGTGCGCTCATCACTGCCTTTGCCTCGGATACACGTCCCTCGTGAACTAGCCAGCGCGGTGATTCGGGCATGAGAAAGACGCAGCATATCAGCACAATGCTGAAGAAGCGGGCGATACTGATGGGCGGCCGCCAGGTCAGTGGGCCGGCCGAGAACTGGTAGAAGCCCAAGTTGATCCACGCCTGCAGCACGTAGCCCAGGGCAATAAAGAGCCCGCTGAGGACAACGTGTCGACCACGCGTTTGTGGACTGCTGCATTCACTCTGCCACGTCGGTACGTCTCCACTCAGCATCCCAACGCCTACGCCCAGTATCACGCGGCCGGTGATGAGCTGCGCAATATGAAAAGACGACGCCTCGAGGATCTCGCCGATCAGGGTGAGCAGCGCCCCCAGTGCGATAATCGGGCGTCTTCCGAAGCGGTCGGCCGTATACGAGCATGACAGACAACCGGGCAAGGCACCCAGAGTGAAAGTCGCTATGACTAGGCCTTGAAGTGTTGCGTTGGTTGATTTCTGGTGGCCAGTAGTGTTCTTGGTATCGATTGTGGGGAAGACGCGAGTCTGTAATAATGCCGTGTGTTAGTATTGGTGCTACAGTACAGCAAAACTTTATAATGAGGATAGATAGAAGAAAGAGCCAGCCACAAACCCAATCTGCCAAAGAAACTAAGCCACCGAGGTTGGATTGATTATAACCAAACAGAATAAAAGCCGGCGCAACGACGAGAAGAAGTTGTGCTGTTGTAAGAGCACTGCCACGAAGGCTGAGGAAAGCCTTGGATGAAGCCATTTCCTGATGAGGTCACAAGGTATTTGGTGATGATGAACCCGAGTGTGTCGGGTATGCAGGAGTCTCGAGTCGTGCTGCAATGCACTGCAATGCAGATCGTACATCGTTGAAATCTGGGGTTTGGTCGAACTTAAAAAGCCTGGGCAATTTCTTGGCCTGGGGTAGTTTCCGGGGTATGGGGAAGCCGGAATAAGAGACTTGGACCGAAGACACTTGCTACTCCGTGCAATCTAGAAATCCTTCTGATAGTCTGCTCATGGGGTATTCTCATGGTGGCCGGAATAAGCCCTTAAGCCGAATGGCCCCATTCTAGCATCCACACGGTCTGCGACCAATGGGCACCAGCCATTTTGGCGTCCAGGATCTGTAGTTGGCCATAGTAGTGGAATCTTTTAGGGGCGGTCGGCCTACACACACAGGCTAGGCGTGTGAAAGAGTCGAGCCGTGTCATCATTCTACCTGTACGGCTTACATCATTTATCGACATATTCAAGTTCAAGGTCGAGGAAGAAGTGGTGCAGAATGGGTATTGGCCATTACAGTATTTACTGTAGTATTGGGAACTTCTTTCATTCATTTATTTATTTGGGTTTCTTCTTCTTTACTCTGCTTGTCTTGAGAGAAGAATAGTTCATCTAATTATTCAGTCTAGCCTTAGAGTATTGCAGCATCTCGTCCACCATCAGCTGACTTGCACCAAAATATTTGATCGGGTTACACAGATCGGCAAGAGTTTCCTCGCTAATCTTTGCCATCACTTCTGGCTGGCCCTTCAGCACGTCGAGAAGAGAAATGCGCTCCTCGATAGACTTCTTACAAGCCTCATAGACCACATCATGGGCGGGCTGGCGCCCTATGAATGGCGCAAGACCCATCATGATTGCTTCTCCGACAATGAGACCCTTTGTCGAACAGAGATTGTTCATCATAGACTCCGTATTCACGACCAATCCCCCAAGTGCAAAGTTGGTCTGGTAGAGCGACCCGACAGCCAGCACAAAGGAACTCGGAATGGCAACCCACTCCAGATGCCAAGGTCCTGATGCACGCTCGAAATCGACAACCATGGCATCCAATCCGAGCGCAGCATTGGACCGCAAGAGTTTTGATGCAGCCAAGATGACCTCGCTAGAAATGGGGTTTCTTTTCTGGGGCATGGTTGACGACGCTCCGCGATGAGGTACGAAGGGCTCTGATACCTCTCCCATCTCGTTGGATGACATGATAATGATATCATAGGCAATTTTGCCTAGTGATCCTCCGACCAAGGCAAGAAAGTTGAGAATCTCGGCGATGTTGTCTCGCACAACATGCCAGGTAATGGGAGGGTTTTGCAATCCCAGCTCCTCTGCCAATGCTGCCCGCACACGGAGTCCAGTATCATCGGAGCCGAGAGAGGCCAATGTTCCTGCGGCGCCGCCGAACTGAATTTGCAGACATCTTTCTTGGATATCCTTGACTCGAGCGTGGTGGCGAACGATGCTGGACAAGTAGACGGCACACTTGTATCCAAACGTGCAGGGCAGTGCATGTTGCAGGTGCGTGCGCCCGGCCATCGGGGTGTCGCGGTAGACAGCGGACAATTTCTCCAGGACGGAAATGAGCTCCCGAATCTGTCGCTCGACAATTTCTAGGCCGGAGCGGATTTGCAGCATGGAGGCATCGTCCATGATATCCTGCGTCGTGGCTCCCCAGTGGATGTACTTGGCATATTCCTCTGGGCACTGGGGGACTAATTGCTCGACCAGAGGCAGAACTGGGTAGCCGACAATGTCTGTGTCATGCGCCAACTTTTCAAAGCTGCGATAATGTTAGTCGCCGTAGACTTTTGAAAGGTCCGAGACTGTTATTCAATACGCACTCAAGAACCGCAGCTTCGAGCGCTGTGGTTATAGCGCTGCCTGCATCAGCGGGTATGACGCCCGTCTTTGCTTGCGCCCGGGCTAGGGCAGCCTCCACTTGTACCATTCTCTTGACGTAGGCATCGTCGGTGAAGATGTCGCGTATCTCCTGTGTCCCAAAAAGATTGCGAAAGACGCGCGAGTCCAGTGCCGATGTCGCCATGATGGTCAGAATAAAAGATTAGAGAAAAGTACCAAGTTTGCAATACTGCAAGAATGACTGCAATTCCAGAGTAGAAGAGTCTTTCGTTTATACTGGATTGCCTCGGAATAAGGGCCTATTCCGGACCCACCCAGTGGTCGTCGACTAAGGTTAGGTGCCAGTTTAGACCACAGGCCCACGTGCTTATTCCCATTTGGAAAAGCACTCGGCCGATGAAGGGAGAATTGGGGACGGTCCGGCCTCACCACCGCAACTTTGTCCATCCCCGAGACTCTCCCAGCTCTTCTGAACTCGGCTCAAATGGTCATCTTGCATTTCGCATGATCGGGCCATTGAATATGCATCTCAGTTGGCCGATGGGACCCCTGAAGACATGGACATGAATGAGGATGCCGGCGCACCATCGAACCATGGTCCCTTGGACGCGGCTGCCGTTGGAACTGGCCAGGTTTGGTACGTCATGGAACTTGCTTCGTTTACAAGCGCTCTGACCTTTTTGCAGTGACCGATGTCGGCAGTAAGTCATTCATGACCCTTCAAATCATCTGCTCAATACCGATACTGACAGACTATAGGAAAAAAGTAAAGTGCGACGTTGCACTCCCGTCCGTGAGTTTGACATTTGCTTCGCTTCAACAAGTTCTGATCATAATTCAGTGTGGAGCATGTCTGGCTGCCGGCGTTACCTGCGAAAGATCCGCAAAGCTTCGCAGGAAGACAAAGGTACGGGGTTACCAAGTCAACATTGAAGAGCAATTGAAGAAAGCCCAGGCCGAAAATGCCGAGCTCAAACGTCTGCTGCAGGCCGAACGTGAAGCAAGCACGTCGCTGCGCCGCCAGAATCAAGAACTCATCCAGGGCAGACGGGAGGGGCATGCTATCCCGGAGCCCCAGACAGCACAACTCAGTAGCGCTTGGGCAAAGACTCGTGAAGCGGAAATCACGACGGCGATCCACGAACAATCGCCGGCTCTGTTGATCCAGCATATGGGGCGATTGGTTACTGATCAAATGGGAACCCAACGCTTTGCAGGCTCGACAACGGGCATCCACTTCGTCCTGTCTACACAGCAAGCTATCAAGACACGCATGGATGTGATAGGCTGGTTCCCAGAAAGTTGCTTCAGACTGTCTCTTCAACACATGCCCACTCCCGAGCCAGTTCCTTGTATACTGGGCAGTGGAGACATACTCAGCCGTGAACAAGCATCTCAACTTCTGCGAGATTTATGTCTCCACCCTCCATCCTACTATGCTGGCCACGTCCAACATTTCATCACTTCGTGGGCTGCTTATTGCCCCATAATAGCGGTTTCTGATTTCCAGATCAGGTTCAGTAGCTTGTTGGAACGCTCGCGACAGACACCACACGGGCTCCTGATTGTAGACGATGACTGCTGCGTCGCCTTTCAACTTGTTATGATATTATTGATAAACAACCTGAATGTCGATACGAAATCACTCCACGGCTATTTGTCTGATCAAGATATTGAAGGGATGGGTCTCCTCCAGAGATCGCTGGTCTTTCAGATGATGCGAATGAGGACTCAGTCCAGTCTCCAAGGACTGCTCCTTCTAGGCCTATACTATCAGCTGACGGGCCAGAACCAGCATATGGTCCAGTTGAGCGGTCTTATGATTCAGTTTGCACATTCGCTGGGACTACATCGACATAGCCGCCGTTTCACATTCTGCGCCGGCGAAGTCGAGTTGAGAAGGCGGGTCTGGTGGTGCGTATACAACTACGACAAGTAAGTCTTGGAAAAATTACCTATTGAACAGAAAAGGAAGGCTTATGAACGGCTGGTTAGGATGACGGCAATAACTCACGGGCTGCCGAAATTGATCACTGACACAAATGTCGACATTGACATGCCAGTTGATTGCGAGCTTCAAGTGGTTTCTGCCACCAGCCTGACCTATCCTTTACCCGGAGAGCATACGCCAATTCGAGATTTCAATTCATTCGTCCATCTAAACCGCGTTCTTTCATCGACACTCACACAGTTGTACACGACAACAGACCGTCGCGGCGGACCCAAGAAAATGGAACGACTGTCAGCAGAACTTCAAAGCTGGGAACAACGCTTTTCGCGGCACAACCACGAGATCTATACCACCCCAGAAGCGTCACCCAAGGACGGTGATCTCAGCACCAGCGATGTTGTGCTTCCATTGATGGCAGAAGTTGCAAGATTGCTCATCCATCGGCCAGGTCTTACATTTGATCGGGAAACTTCACCCTTCCGGCGATGCCTCGAGGTCTGCACAGAAGCTTCTACCAACATTATCAATCTTGCATCGAAAGGCGTTGGGCACAAGAGTTTGAATCTTATATCGCCGCCAATATGTGGTTTGATATTTCAATCCGCCCTCATGCATGTCTATTATCATTGTCACCCTACCGATGGCCACCTGGCGGGATCTTCTACGACTGCGTCCAGCGCCGGTCTTATTCAGAAGGCCGTTGAATTCCTGGATAGGACGCTGCATTCACAAGTCAGAAAGAACCAAGAGCCTGGCGATACCAGCTCCGCTGTCGGCCATGCCATACAACTTCTGCGAGCCATCTTGCAGGTTCTGCCCGTACTTGCCGACCCCTCGAGCTACGCGGTCGACACTATTGATTCTGCAATCCCGAGAACTGCTGAGGCGACGAGCCAAGAACAGGCCCAGGCTTTGCCTTCACATGACTTGAACGCCATCTTTGATGAGCTGATGTGTTCTCCTTTGGAGGGCAACGATCTCATGGGTTCTTTCGACTGGCTGCTCGACACTGAGCTTAGCCCTTGGACTGCGAGGTAGCTCACGCAAGTCCGGTCATCAAAGTCATTCGGTCTGCCGTTTCCCTTCCCGTACTTCTTACGGGCTTGGATTCACTGATCTTTGCCGTGTCATGTCCAAAGCCGAACGTGACCGCAGAGACGCTCGTCGAGCCGCTGTCCCCAATCAATGTTCAAGCACTCACAAAGAAAGAGGACCGACCATTCATGGCATCACGACGGTTGCATCAGATTATTTGGAGAGATACCGAGATGTGTGGCGTAGAACTCCAGGCATCCAGTCTATGCGAGATCCGCAGTACGGAGGCTCTTTCGTCCATGTTCGTGCATTTTAGCATCCTGCCGACGGCTCGAACTTTGAACATTTGTATAATATAATAGCTGTAACTCTGATGCTTGAGTCTTCAAGCCATACCTTTCAAACAAAGAAGTCAATGTATATAACAAGAACAGCACATATCCAAAGCTGCACTGCACAAAGGTGACACCTACAAGTCTGTTCCCGAAGGAAGGTGTCACGTGCGTATCACGTGACTTGGCTAGGCAGTCATCAGCACAGTCAGCTTCCTCCGTCCATCGTAGCATCAGCCCATGAGTCGCGTACCAAACCAGGGAGACAGATTGGGTCATTTTTGGCCCCTGTTACGTCTTGGACTCTTGGCAACTTCAACGCTTGGCAATCTCTGCATATAAGTGTTGCCATTCGATCGCACTTACCTAACGTCAGGATCGCGATGGTAGGGGTGGCTGGACGCAGTAAAGCCTGCGCAACTTGCAAATCTCGTCATATACGATGCGGTATGTCTACCAAGAATCCAACACAACTTAACCAGCTGCACGATGTTAGGTCTCGGGTTATTGCAAAGACTGACTAATGATTGTTAGATGAACGACGCCCAACCTGTTATCGGTGTGAGAAAGCCGGTTATACGTGTCGGGGCTATGACCGACCATTAATATTTATTGATGCCGTGCCCAAGAAGGTCATCGCGAAGAATGTTCCTTCCAAGACTATGGGATTTGGATATCAGATTTTCAACGTCACAGTTCCGACCAGCATCAGTACAGTGAGTCTAGCTCCACGTCAGGGGCACTCAGTACAACAGCCCGACAATTTGATACACCAACTTCTTCTGGCGCAGGGTATCCGCGTGTATCCAGATTATCAACAAGCACCTGGTCGCGAGCATCGCTTACTTCACATCTCGACGGAAGCTGCGGCGCTGCTGCTGCAAGGACGTGTGGCACATCATGCAGGAGCCGTTCAGCAAGCAACAAAGTTGTCTAGTACGGCGCTGCAGCAGCTTCGAAGCATGCTGGCTCAGCATCACAGTCCCCAAGACCCGGTCAACATCCCGTTGCTTATCATTATCATGAACATGACGGTTTTTGAGGTCAGTATCTCATGGATTGTAGCAAGATCTGCGTATCCAGTACTAGAGCTGATGTTTGGAATATAGTTGATTGCGGCCACAACAAGAGATTCATGGAAACACCATGTTCGCGGCTTGGCTGCCTTGATAGAGTCACTTGGGCCTACCATATTCCGCGAGCCACCCATGAGGTTGATATTCATGCAGGCCAGAGCACACATTGTAAGAAAGCGTCTCCCATATCATGTCTTGTGACCCGAATGAAGTCTTGGATCTAACAACGCGTCTCAGATGGTGATGCATTTGGAAGAGCATTGTAGAACATTTTTAGAGCAGCCCCACTGGCAGGACGTGCCGTGGGCCGATGATCCAGAGAGCAAGTCTATCACGGCACTTTATATGGACATCATATGTTGCATCCCGGGGTTGCTTGAAGATCAGCATCGGCTTTTAGCGTTACGACAAAACTCCGCCACCGCTTCTGCCGACACATGTGGTTTTCAGGGTGACGAGTTGCGATCATCCATGCGAGCTAGGATTCTCTCCCTGTATACCAAGTTGCTCGACACAAGGTGGAAGTGGGAACTAGAACATCCGGGTTGCTGTCGTTCAGTGCCAGATTCTGGGCGAAACAGCCCAGCGCAGAACCGTCACTGCGACATCCCACTTCCAGTAAGCAACGAGGCAGGAGCGCCAATCTACGAGAGCGTCCTACATTTCAACGACCTGTATCGAGCGGTCGAGATGAACTACCATCATACCTGCATCTTGATGCTTCACAATCTGGCAAGGAGTCTGGGTATCATGCACGAAATCAGGCTGCTCCAAACAGTATCGTCCAACTCATATCCCGTCCAACCCGCAAATTTGGATGGAACTTCACGAATTGAGAGTAAAAGTCCATCTTGTGGTACAGCTCGTCGCTTTTCCTCCAAAACGAACCTGCCACTTCAGTTCCCGCATGAGATGCAGACAGACCATTACGCCGTGCACAATATCTGTCGCACCGTCGATTGCTTACTCCAACCAAATTACGGGCATGCTGGAGCTCTCTTTCTCATCTTTCCTTTGCGTGTCGCCCAGGTATACAACAAGGGATTACCGCTCGAGACAGAAGAGAAACACCACGGTGGAGTTCGATTTTGCAGCGACTCGAATACCTATAGCGAAATACTTCCGGGCGCCGCGGAGGATTCATATGACGAGCAAGTCAACTTTAACCATGTAGCTGAGACTGAAAAGAGTCGTGAGTGCTTGTCAATCTGGATCAGCAAGATCATGAGACATATTGGTGATGTTTACGGACTACATATAGCAAACGAGTACACTTGATCTGATTTATGCCCAACCTTATAACGCACGTTAGGTAGATGTATGTTACTGGGTGCTACCTACGTACATGCTATCTTTTTCTTTTCTCCCCGATCAGTGATCACGTAAAGTAAATTGGTCCATTTCCAAAACAGAGTAGGTATAATGAAGCAGTGATACATTCTGGAAATGATACAATGAATGCTGTCATTGTCTTGATGATATCTGCCTACATTGCGCCGCCTCAGCTATTTTGGTCCTGGGCGCTTCATCTCTCGAAATGCCTCTGCATTTGGTTAGGAAGCTCCACGCAAGCTAGGGGCCCCTCATCTCTCAGAATGCTTCTGAATGCGGTATAAAGCGTCTGACTTGGCGCTATTATACTAGGTCGTCACAGTGGCTTAGCGCAACCTACAGGGGGTTCAATCCTGCGATGGACATGGCTTTGGGCTTATAGTGGCATTAATGGATCAGATTGTATCCTGAGCCATGACCATTTGTATAGCTTAGCAGCTTTCCTCAGTCTCACCGCGACAATCATGTAAGCAATCAGGACGATGTACTTTGCCTCACGGCTCACGGACTTGTTTGATTCTTTGGCATCTTCAATTTCATATAAATCCATGTTGTGACCTCTGTTTTGGTCCAGCAATTCTCATCTTGGCATTTCCAGTCTGAATTACAAATTCGCTCTCTTGTATAGACCCTCATAATGTTTTTCAGAAACACGATAGCTGGTCTCACGGCCATAGGCAGCGTGTTGGCCCAGCAAGCCCCCATTGTTCAGCTATCCACGGGCGCCATTCGGGGGCAAACTTGCAGTTCTTCACCAGCAACCTCCTTCTTGGGAATACCCTATGCGCAGCCTCCTACTGGCGAGCTTCGTTTCATGCCACCTCAGCCATTATCACCAAATGTCTCCCAAGTCCGAGGAATTTTCGAGGCCACCCAAGTGGCGGCTCCTTGCATCCAATGGGGCTCCGAGTTTGACGTTGATAGTCCAACTCCATCTGAGGACTGGTGAGTGTAGTGGTCCTGATGTTCAATGCGCACACAGCGACTAATTGCAATAGCCTATACATCAACGTGTATACACCTCCAGAGACTACCAATCTCTCATCTCTGCCCGTCAAGGTCTGGGCTTATGGCGGCGGCAACATTGGAGGCGCGACTTCATATCCTCTGTACGATGCCTGCAGTCTGGCAACCGACGCCATCGTCGTAACCTTCAACTACCGTCTCGGCCCGCTGGGTTTCTTGGCCCTCGATAGTGCCGGTGTCAAGGGCAACATGGCCATTCAAGATTACTTGGCGGCTCTGGGATGGGTCAAGGAAAACGTTGCCAGTTTTGGGGGTGACCCGTCCAAGGTCTTGCTGTTCGGGCAGAGCTCTGGAGCCGACGATGCATTTGTTGTGTCTACCCTACCTGAAGCTAGATCACTGATCTCGGCCGCCGTCTTTGAGTCGGGCGGCGGGTTAGATATTGTGCCATACGACATTGCACAGCTGAGCGGTTCCAGTTTCGCCGAGACGTTGAACTGCAGCACAGACGACGTACGTTTCACCTTATCAGATCACAGAGAAGTTTCTCTTACTGATTTCCATAAATATCACAGCTTCCGTGTCTACAATCCAAATCTGTGAGCGAGCTCATCGCTGGCTTTCAAAACACGCCAGCTTTGGCGCCAGGGTTTGGCAACGGACTGAGCGTCAGCTCCAACTTTGCCATCAACACGCCCAATACCACCAGTTTGGGCCAGGCTGTTCTCGATGGCCAAATCATCAAGAAGCAGCCACTGGAAGTGGGTTCCCAGATTCCCATTATTGCAGGATCAAGTCAGTCTTCCCCTAATTGCCCTTCTCGCACCATGATGAGACCTCCAGTCGAAGTTCATACTAATTTTCACCATAGACGAATTCGACGCGACGTTGTTCGTTCTTCCGGTCTACCTTACCAGCGACCAACCTCTGACCGAGGAAAACTACACCGACTTCCTTGCTCAGTGGGGTCCGGCCAGCTCGGTCATCGGCGAACAATATCCCCTGTCACTCTTCGAAAGCTCCAACTTGACAACGACCGAAGCCGTGGTCGCGGCCATCACACACATTGTAACCCAGTCCAGCTACACCTGCAGCAGCTACAAGGCCCTCCGCGCCGCCGTGTCCGCCGGCACGCCCGCGTACGCGTACCGCTTCAACCACACCCCGAGCTGTCCGTGGCTGTGGGAGTCGGGCGCGGAGTTTCCTGGTCCGGAGCTGGCCGACTACTTCCTCTCCGCGCACACGGCCGAGCTGCCCTTTGTCTTTGGAAACCTCGTCAATCAGCCCTGGGGCAACGGCACCTGCAACGCCACGGCGGCGGAGTTTGCTCTCAGTGATACGCTCACGGCGGCCTGGACGGCCATGGCGGCGCGGGGAGATCCTTCCACGGAGGAGCAGTCCTGGCCTCGCTTTGACGCTTGTCAGGCCCGTGGGCTCTGGATTCAAGACGCTGCCGAGGTTGCTCAGCTGGACTTCTCCGAGTGTCAGTTCTGGGACGAGGTTTTTGCGGATTTGGGGGGTGTCAAGGTCTCTTGGCCGGACAAAGAGTGTGCTACGAACACCACAGCGGGGACCTCGAAGTGCTCCTCTAAGAGACGAATGTAGTTGGCCTTTTAGCGAGCGATCAGAGGGGCTCTGGCACTTGCATTAGAATGATCTCAACTGACGTCGTCGTCTCTAGTATAGAATATGTCTGGCATATAGATAATAGAATCGTTTGGGAAACTTTAGGTTTGATTCGGATCCTAAAGGCAGAGGCACGTATATAGTAATTAGATATGTTACACAAATACTTGTACGAAGATTCGCTGTTTCTTCTACCTCTTTCTTCTTCCTTGATTATTATATTGATTATTAAATAAAATAATTTGCAATCATGGTAAGGAAGGTGTCGGAAAAAGTTCAATAGTTTGGATGCAAAGCCAGGGTTTACAGCGGGTTTACAGCGGGTTTACAGCGGGTTTACAGCGGGTTTACAGCGGGTTTACAGCGGGTTTACAGCGGGTTTTGTTGGTGCAATGGTTGTTCAGGGTCAGGAATAGAGAGCGCTAGCATTCCGTTTTGCGTGTGCCACTCCGTATCCAATCACTCTACCAGCAACACCGACAATTGAGGTGCCCTTATTTTCTCTTCATAGAGTCTTTCGCAATCTACTCTTGCGTTTGTTCCGATCAGCTCATTGTAGCGAGTTATGTTCGGCAACATGAACGCTCTAGGCAACATGGTCCGTGACCTACCGCTAGGTTAGGCAGAAGCCGGCAAGGTCTGGTCTGGCTAAGCTGAAGCATGATGGTACCAACAGAAGCTCGTTGCGGCACAGTCGCTCCCGTCATTCTTGAGAGCGAGCCCCATTCCGGATTGCTGCCTCCTGACACGCAATTCACATTCGCTACCTATCCGCGACCATTTGAAGCGCGCCCAGGCAGCTGCTTCGATGTTGCTCCGTCGAGGAATCAAACATTTATATACGGCGTCGTTCTCCCTGTCGTTCTCGAGCCTGAACGTGCCATGCGCAGCTCAATATCAGGCCATGCAAGGCGACGGCGGCTTAATGGGGCAGCAGCCCCTCCCAGGAAGTCAATCTGATTCGACCCCAAGCACAACCCCATCTTTCAAGAGGATTCGCGTCGCCAAAGACGAAGATGTCGACAAGACATATCCACTGCTGGCTTCTTATATCAAGCACCCTGAGCTCGCCTTCACGGTTGACGACTTCGTTGCGGATGAGCGCGCGGAAAACGGCTCGGGTGGTTGTCGTATGTGGGGTGAGAACGAGATCGACCCCAGATTTAAGCGGCCAGCGATTGCCGTCCAGGACGACGCCCACAGCACCATCGAGACCTACGTGCAAGGTCTGCAGCTGGGAGACGATACCACGCTGTCCATGATCAAAGCTCTGGACTGGGAGAAAAGCCAGATGAAGGGCGAGGTCCCGGACTCGCCTCCAGGATTCGATCACCACAATTGGGAATATGCATCCACGGCCATGGTTATCTTGATGTCGCTTTGCAAGAACGTGACCAACCTCTACCTGGGCAATGTTGGACCCAGCACTGTACTGAATCACTACCTCCTCAAATCGAATTACGGACTTATCCCGGAACCAGGACTTCAACGCGTGAAGCGCGTCGAGATCTTACCATCGGATCACAGCTGGGAGGATCGTGTATATCACAGTGTGGAGCTATTGGACTACTTTCGCTACTTTCACCGCCTGCCGATGCTTGAGGACGTCTCCATGGACGGGATAGCAGAGTATCAGGCAAACCGCGATTCATTTCCGCCGGGGACGTCGAATCTGAAGAAAATACGCATAGGACACACCGATGTGTCGAGCCGCATGCTCGCCACCATCTTGCGGATCCCCAGGAGACTTGAAGAGCTGCGCGTCAAGAGGGTGGCCTTTGGAGTGTGGACGGCGGGTCTCCACTCGTCGTGCCCAAGACCCTGAGCAAAGCTCTTCTTGACAACGAGGAGACTCTGCGCGTGCTGGACCTGGATATTGGAAGGGCCCTGGTGGCCACGGTCTCTGGAGGACCCAAAGGTATGGGATACGAGGCACCAGACGGCCTTGAAGAATCTGAAGCAGATGTGGGCGAGGGCTGGGAGGAGTATTACGCATACGAGAGAGACGAGTATTTTGATCTGGATCAGGCCGAATCAGACAGCTCACGGCCTCTCCTCGCCGAAATGGTGCCAAGTACGCGCACTTACGGATACACAATCGGCTCTCTTCACGACTTCACGGCCCTGACGCATTTGAGTCTCAACTTCAGATTTCTCTTCGGACCGGGAAAGGGCCGCGAGCGTCCTGATCACCTGGCAGAAGCCCCTCCTACTAGGCTGATCGATGCACTACCGCCGACCTTGGAGTATCTCTGCCTCTACAACTACGTGAGAGGCGAGAACGTCGACATTGATGAGCTTGTGGATGAGCTGCTGAATCACATGGCAACGCGGTTGCCGCGACTACAGACGGTCAGTGGAGTCACCGAGACGGTATGGAGTGAGGGCTCCAAATATGATGAACACAATTCTGAAGAAGAGTTGTGGCAGCGGCCCGAGGTTGATCTCGGGTGGGTTCCGGCATGATTTATTACTGGATGGAATGATCCAATGAGTGTTTAATCGATTGGTACCCAACTGGGCATGAGTGATCTTCCCAGTTAACTCAACTTGAACAAACACAATAGACTTTAATTCGCCCCTACCTATCATCCCTGCCGAAGTGATGATAGGGTTTTGCCGGTGGCTAGATTCAGCGCAACGTCACTGCTACCAAATCATGTCGACTCTTGTAGACCCTAAAATGGCAATGGTTACAGGATCAAGCAACATTCCCGCGCACGATACATGCGTATCGATTGAATACATAGTGTACAAGGATGTGACATGAGTTTCATTAGCTATAAGACTCGATATTAATTGCCGAATAAAGTCAATGTAGTGTCATAATGTCGCACTGACGTAGATAGTACCCACCGCAGATCACCTGCTCGGGTATATCAGGATGCTCTTCAGCACCTCTCTTTTGTAGTTCTTCAGGATCAACTCAGACTTCTTCACAAGCTCTTCGTTCCCGTTTTCCCCTACACACATTGGCTCAGGTGAGACATAAGTATACTTGAGATCCAACTGCCAGTAATTGGTAGTCTCGGCCTTGGCCACTAGCCACGCTCGATCCAACGCATTTATAACTTCTTCTGACAGCGGACCTTTTTCACAACCTTGCAGATTCTGGTCCAGCTGCTCGATACTGCTGACGCCAATCACGACGCCATCGTGGCCATTGATCACATTGAGTGACGAGTGATGCACCAGCCATCGCAGTGCAATCTCCACCAACGTTAGACCGTGAGCTTCTGCCACTGGCTCGATGATCAACAATGCCTCGAACGTGCTGTCGCGGAAATATCGTTTACGATAGCTCGCGCCCAGCAGCTGATTCACGTCGGAGAAGCGCCCCTCGGTCGGCACGTCGGTCGCCCCGTACTTGCCCGACAAGATGCCTCCGGCGAGGGGGTTGTACACCACCACCTCCAGCCCATACCTCCGACAGGCCGGGATGACTTCCTGCTCGAGCGAGCGCGTGATGGCGTTGTACATGCCCTGGAATATCGTCGGGCGCACCCAGCCATTATACTTGCACGTCATGACAATTTCTGCCAGCTCAAACGCCGTATAGTTGCTGAGGCCGAGCTGTACAAACTTTCCGGCTTTGTGCAGCCGATCCACCGCCTCGAGGGTCTCGGCAAATGGCACTGAGCGGTCGGCGGCGTGCAAGTAGAAGATGTCAACGCAGTCAGTGCCGAGTTCCCTCAGTGAGATCTCGAACTCGTCTGTCAGCGCATCAGGTTTGTGTGTTCCTGGTATTTTCGGATATGATTTCGTGGCTAGTTTCAGCCCTCGCTCCTTCCAACCCGCGTCTCTAGTAAAAGCTTCTTGAGCACCACCGATATAGCTCCGGGCCGTGTCGACTTCGCTGTAACCAGCATTTTGGAAGCGGTCCAGAAATGTGTTGTATGTTGCTGCAATGGTTGTCAGCATACAGTATCGAGGTATGCAGCAATAGGTACAGAGGGCAACGGACCCAAGGATGTTACTCTGCCGCCTTTGGATGGGTCTTGGCCAAATGTCATGAGACCAAGAATCACCCTCGGTTTACTGGAGGACTTTGTGTCAGACATGTCAGACGACATCTTCATTTACAATCCACCATGGAGAAAATCGTGGTATACAGCAGCGGATAACAGCTCCAAAGACATCTACCAAGTACAAATGGTGATTGAGAAATTTGGTAATCAGATTGCTTGGTAGTCCATTCACCAAGCCGACAAGGGGCCATGTCCGACTGACAGCGAATGCAGCTCAATCTGGCGTGACAGGTAATCGGCAGCTCCGATGGCACAGAACCTAGGAATACTTGCTCGTGCGCCTTATCTACGTATTCCTTATCTGCGAGTAGAATCAAAAACCTAGTCTGGTCATAATTACGGGCTGGATTATTGTATATTCAGCGACCGGAACTGGACCGGGACTCGACCGGCATTGGACCGGGATTATGTCCGGTCGGCGGATTTTGGAAAAGGTGGGGAGTGTTTCTAGCGACTCCGCTTCATCGTCGGCACGTCCACGAGATACAGGGCACTTATTCCAGCAGTACGGAGAATTTTAGAAAGCAATATGGATGCGGCGTTCATGTCGCCCGGATCAACTCACTCGATGCGTTGTCGCATCTGTAGAGTCCACTGGTCGTTTTCTACTACGTGCACCTGTCGCTCCATAAAACACTTTGTGACCTCAATATAGTCATAAATAGAAATGCATTATGCCGACCTAGAAAATCCAATAATGGATGAATTGAAGCAATTTTATGTCTTATTCTTAAATGAAATGTACTTTATCAAGCACTGATAATTAAGAGAAAAAAACGGATACTAAAACAAGTCAAGTTCAGATGGCCGAGGGAATAACAGTGGACGAGAAGGGCACAAATGCTCCTACTCAGATTGGATGTGATCCTAGTCATGATCTTGAATACGATCCTGATACACGAAACATTGTTACCAGCGTAAAGGGGTTCAAGACTCAAGTTCAGACGGTTCCATTGGACCAACACAACTTGAAAGCGGGCATCGAAGTCGCATCAGAGAGGACGAGAAGGAGTGGAGATTTGTCAGACCCCAATTTGGTCGGATGGGAGAGTCAAGATGATCCTCAAAATCCCAAAAATTGGTCTTCGAGAAGGAAGTGGGTTGCGACTCTGGTCATGTCTTCGTTCACCTTCATTACGCCAGTCGCTTCGTCAATCGTCGCTCCAGCTTTCGACGCCATAGGAGCGGAATTTCATGTATGTCACTACGGCTGTTTACATGATTGTGCACAACTCTCTGACACTTCACAGATCACGACTGAGATCGAACTTAGCTTGATGCTCTCAATTTTCATTCTTGCATACGCAGTTGGGCCATTATTCTTGGGCCCTCTGAGCGAGATATACGGAAGAGTCATTGTTTTACAGTTGAGCAATCTCTTGTTTCTTGCCTTCAATCTGGGTTGCGGACTAGCCACGTCTAAGAATCAGATGCTCGCTTTCCGATTCTTGTCCGGCCTTGGAGGGTCGGCACCACTAGCACTGGGAGCAGGCCTGCTCAGTGACCTCTTTGATTCTCATGAACGAGGCAAAGCTGTCAGTATTTACAGCCTCGCTCCGCTACTGGGCCCTGCTATTGGTCCCATTGCGGGGGGCTTCATCGTTGAGAAGGTCTCGTGGAGGTGTATTTTCCATGCAACGACCATTGTAGACGCCATCGTCCAGGTCGCCGGTATCTTCCTCTTACAAGAGACCTATCAGCCAGTTCTCCTCGATCGCAAGAAGAAGTTACTTGTCAAGGAGACAGGGAACTTGGATTTGTACACTGGGTTCGATCGTCCAGACCGTACCATTTGGAAAACGCTGCGAATCTCTTTGACCCGACTGTTCGTACTCCTCGGCACGCAACCCATAATCCAAGTCCTGGCCGTCTATGTCGCCTACCTCTTCGGACTCATGTATCTGCTTCTTTCCACCTTCCCCAAGCTCTGGGAAGACCGGTACGGCGAGTCCGTAAGCATAGCTGGCCTGAACTACATCTCTCTCGGTTCGGGTTTCTTCCTCGGCACGCAAATCTGCGCACCGCTGCAGGACCGCATGTTTCGCAAGCTCAAGTCCCGCAACCATGATGTGGGCAAGCCCGAGTTCCGCGTCCCGCTCATGATTCCTGCTGCCCTCATGGTACCTATCGGGCTCTTCTTGTACGGCTGGGCGGCGCAGGCACACACGCACTGGATCGTCCCCAATCTCGGAACGACTGTTGCCGCGGCTGGGATTTATCTGGGCTTCCTTTGCATACAGACGTACATCGTGGACACTTACACCACGTTTGCAGCGTCCGCCATCGCCGCCACGACTGTGTTGAGAAGTCTAGCTGGCTTCGGACTGCCGCTTTTCGCACCGTACATGTACAACGCCTTGGACTATGGCTGGGGAAACACTCTGCTCGGATTGGTGGCGATTGTATTGGGATGGCCGGCTCCGATCTTGCTTTGGAGATATGGGCAGATGCTTAGGGATAGGAGCACCTTCGCAAGAGGGTAATATCACGACTTTCAAGTTACTTCTGCCCTGCACTGCTGCTGGGATTCTCAGGGAAAGTCTTGGCTCCATTTCCCGATGTACTGCACTCTGTGTCTTCCCTGCCCTGCTGCCTGGGTTACGTCTAGATTTGTGATGCTGGCTACCTTGCCTCCTGGTACATTTTTGAAGGCTTGATACTGGCAGCCAAAAACATGAATCTAGACAAGCCCGACGCTCAGTTGGCCAAGAGATGGGATAATGACAGGCCGTTGCCTTGTGATAATCGAGCGTCTTCCAATAGTCCCGGAGTCTACGGGACGCCTAGTCATCGCCATGGCATTCATCCAGCGAACGGCTTTTCAATAATCGCTGTCGAGTACGGACTATTTTCGATGCTCCTGGGTGTATTTTCAATAATGGCCCATATTCAGACTTGTGTTCGGATTCTTAACACTGGAAAGGTTCTCGGCGAAGTTTATTACAGCCTTCCCCTCACTCCAATATGGATCAACGAGCTCAACATTTCCAGCTTGTGGTCATCATCGGAGCCTCTTGCAGGGGTTGCGTCTCTTGTCATACTTTTGGGCTCCATCCTTGCGATCGTGCGTATAGGGTTCAATCTTGGCATCTTATTGGCTTTCGGCGAGAAGCAGGAAATATTGGAGGTTAGGTGCCTGTTGATATTCACTGGTGCGTTTCTCGCCACTAGGCTTATAATTGGGTGGACCTGCGTTAGCAACAGCGCTCGGTTGAACATGTTGACTATCCTGCGTGTTGCGTTTTGCTGTGTCCCTTCTTTGTACTACTTTCTAGTAAAATACCATCAGAATGGAACGGAACTTTTGAGTTGGGCAGAGTGGCTTGGATAAAAAGCGGGATTTCGTAGCGAGCTGATCAGATCACAAAATACGAGTCTTATGAAAACGCAAGAGACATCTTAAACCACTGTACGTATCTACATTTGTCCACAGATTGCATCCCCCGGCCATGATGGCGAGCCCTGCCCCCCTACATAGTATATCTAAAATGAGGATTCATAGTGTCTGTCACGTCCTGCTCACCCAACAACCGACCTTCAGCCTCTTGTTCTTCTTTGGTCAGACCGCTGGCAGCAGCGGCTTTGTCGCGGCGCTTGTTCTCGTACACGTACCAGCAGCGCCAAGCGAGGATGATGGCGAACTCGAGAGCAAAGGAGATCGAACAGGCAATGGTGCCCGATACGTAGCGCGGGGCGTCGGACGTCTTGAAGACAAACGAGCCACCAATGTTGCCAATGCAGTACGCTAAGAAAGTCAGAGATGACACGACCGTCTTTTTGGTGCGACCAGCGACGTTAGAAGGGACTGCCGAAATATTAGAATATCAGAACAACAGCAAGACCAGAACACTGTTTGAGAGAAATCACGTACTCAGAGACCAGGCGAGGAAGATGGGGAACACAAAAGGCATGGTGAGTATGTACATGCCCCATTTCACCCACTTTACTGACGGATCGTTTGGCAGCAGCGACATGACGAGCAATCCGATGAATGGCAATACACATCCAGCCATCATGATATACATTCGCCTGTTGGGAACTCTGCTCACGTATTGACCGACGAGGAAGAAGAGGCCGAGCGATATGACTAGATTGCCATGAGTAAGTCATTATCTTCACATCTCACTGGAAGAGTCGAGACAAACCTGAGCGGGGCAAGCCGACAAGAAGAACTTGCATGTTCGTGAATCCAAAAGATGCATACAAGATTGAACCGAACGAAGTTAAACCACTATAAAGGAGAGTTTAGCGTGATCCAAAATCGTGACAATTTGAGGCCTGCAACGTACCCGTTGGGAATGTTATTGATGAAAGCGTTGCAGAAACTGAACCAGACCTGAGGATCCTTCAGTGCCTCTACGGCCTGTGGCCACGACCACTTGAGACCTGTAGTATCGCGGCCGGCCTTGTTTCTGACTATACGGGCTTGACTAATGTCATATTATCATTAGCAGCCACTCATGAAGATGGGTGGATAATGGTACATACGCCATTCGTTTCTCTCTCTTACTCAGCCACCGCACTTCCTTGGGCGTACCAAGGATCAACACTGCCGCAAAAGAAATGACAATGGTAAGACTGCCAAGGAACAGTGAAATGGTACGCCAAAGTTGTATGCCGCCATGTTTCGTCACATATCCTGCGATACCATACATGATGAGATCACAAACAATCAGGAAGAAGGCATTGGCGGATTGAAAGAAAAGAGCACGAGCCGCCTGTTCTTCGGTTCGGTACCAGCTTCCAATGACCAGGAGGAAACCTGGCGAAATTGTGCACTCGAAGAAGCCCTGTAACGCTCGAAGGGCCATGAGCTGGGACCAGCTGTTCACAGCACTCGTGCATACCAGGCATATCGCTGTCGAAGACTCTTAGCAGTGCTTTCCATATTGCCAATCATATAACATACCCCAGCACATCATGTAGAGAGTCAAGCAGCGGCCGATCGGCCATCGTTGCAGCAAGAAGTTGGATGGGAACTCTCCGATGAGATATGTTATATAGAAACTGGTTGAGAAATAAGTAGGGTATAGAGCTAGGTTGAAGTATCAAAGACTCACATTGTCGTCAGCCAGTTGTACTGCTCGCCATGAAGATTCAAGTCTGTTCGTAGACCGAAGATCTAGCGTCGAAGTCAGACCAGAGTGGTTTGCAAAATGACAAGGGGATCAATTCTTACCGCCTGGATCCCGGTGGCTGTCTTATCCGTTTGCTGGATACCATAGCAACAGAACCTGGTGCAAAGCTATTAGAGGAGGCTGCTAAGTGTATAGAAACTGGAAGCGCGCCCACATGAGAGGTAGCAGCCAGCGATCGATCTTCCTCAAGAGGGTTTTGTATTCTTCTGCTGTGAATTCTATGCATGATATCAGCCTTGGAGCTTATGCAAAACCAAGATGAGGATCGTAATACCATCTTCATTGAGGACAGTTTCAGTCTCGCCAACAGAGACATCAGCATCGGTACCCAGCTCCGTGTCGGTAGTTTGTGCCAACTTCTTGTCCATGGAAGAATCCACAGCTGTTTGGTCAATTGCAATCTGCTTATGATCATTCTTAGACGCGATGGCGTCCTCGTGCTCAGACATGGTACAAATGTCTTGGTCAACTTGGTTCTAGACTGTCACTCAAGGACAGTAATGGATTGTCTGGCGATCAAGCATGTAGTAAAGATGCAACAAAAACAACATTCAATCCTCAGTTCAATGATGGTATCCAAATCCAAGTCGTGGGGACTTTGCTCTTCACCGTTATACTGACCAACTCAATAAACGCTCCCTTATCTCCGAATCATAGGCTGACCCCACTACTCTCCTACCCCAGGAGCTACCACTGACCTGGCACTATGCGACATGGTTATCTTGGTGCCTTTCCACGCCGGAACCCATGGAAGAGGACAAGGCAAATCAGATGGACCGGCAGCAGGCCGGCTTGCTTACATTGAAAAGATGCTGCAGCCGGTCGAGTTGAATCTTGGCGTGGAGATAAGCACCCGGTGCGGAGACGTTATCGGATTCTGTACCACGGTAGTCATACATCCGATCCGATAGGCACTCCGTATATGGATGCGCCCCAAACCCTGTTGAACTTGAGTACTGACACTACAGGTTACCTACAAACCCAGGTACCTGACCAGGGTCGCAATTGGGGCACGCTGCAGGTGGTCTTCTTCAAGATACAGAGATGTAGTGACACGCATGCAATGACGGCCATCAATATTGAATCATCAAATGTCCATATTTGGGTCACTAGATAACATGTGCATGTCTCATAATCCCAACTTGGTTGCCAGATCCCCAATATCCCTGACCTCGTAACAGTCGTAATCCGGCCTGGAGGGATCCGCCGTTCCCTTCCTGTTGACAAAGACCTTGTGCTTCATGCCCATGGCGTCGACGGTCAGAATGTCGTGCTTGAAGCTCGCCGAGACGTGGAGGCAATCTTCCGGACCGCAGCCGAGCTTGTCAAACATGTACTCGAACCCCTGCATCCTCGGCTTGTAACTTTGCGTCTGCTGCGCCGTGAAGACGGCGTGAAAGGGTGCGCCCAGCTTCTCTACATTTTGCATGATGTGGTCGTCCGAGGCGTTGGACAGGATCACGAGTTTGTACTTGGTTGCCAGGCGGCGAAGGCCTTCGGTGACATCCGGGTGGGGACCCCAGGTCGGAACGGCGTGATAGAACTTCTCCGCTTCCTCCTCCCAGAACGGGAAACCCGTCCTGGCACAAGTCCGGCGCACGGCATTGACGAGAACCTCGCGATATGGTTTGTAAGGACCCAGACATTCGTCATACCGATAGCCGGAGAAGAGGTGAATGAAGCGCTCCAGTTCGTCACCTTGCAGACGGTCGCCATAGATTTCTCTCGTCAGTTTGGTCATATTGCTGAAGTCTGTCAAGGTGCCATAGCAGTCGAACGTGATGTATTTCGGCTCGAAGTCGATAATCTTGGCCATGATGGAGATGTTTCTGAATTTGTCGGAGCGGGATGTTGATTTGCAAGTGTAAAGCGACAGCAATGTCCTGGAGAAGTGAGAAGGAAAAAAAGATGAAGCCACTAGGGCAGAAAAGCGTGATATGCAAGATCTTGCAAAGCCAATAAACCGTCTGTCGTTTACGCCTTTCTCCCCACGGAGGGCGCATATTGACAATATCCAACCCGTCCCAGATCAGTCTGGTGCCAGCGGAGTAATAGTCATTCCCCACACGATAGGTGGTCCCGAGTACGCGAATACTATCGGTAGGGGTATCGCGAACGGTGGAACATTCAGGGCTCTCCAGTCTCTACAACTGTGCCTAGCCTCTGTCATGATTTGCCAATTGCGTTCTCTTGCACGATCTTCACGTAACTGTCTGTCCGGCTTCTTCCGGTTCCACTTTTACTGGTTTTGGCATACCAGCGAGTATGCCGATCTCATCGGAAGTGATCCGTGTCCTGGTCTTTGTTCAATGCCAGAGCCTGCCCCACCCCGCTCCCGGAACTGGAATACTGGCACTTTCGGTGCTTGTAGATACCTTGCGCGCGATAAGGATCTCATGCATCCTCGTATATTCGATTTATGATGCCAATGGCCTTGAGATATCATGTGCCAATGAGTCACAATGAGGCTTGTTTCCGCATCCTTACTGATTACAGGAATAGTAAGAGCTGAAGTAATGCACTCTTTACCTTTCTTGCTCCTTGTTTGTCCTTTGTTCGTCTATTGACTGAGCTTGATATAAATCTTTTCGAGTGCCGAGCTGGTTGCGATGTCACCCACTACACCATTGTGGCCGTGAGTATACTTGATCACATCCCATTAAGATCTTCCTTGTAATTTGCTATATGATAAGCTAATGATACACTGTTTTGATAATCAAATACTGACCACGATGATTGAAGAAATGGCACGGATCGCCTGCCGCCGAACCCGCTTCCAAGTGACCACACCTTGCCCTTTTGGCGAACAGAACTCCATGAGCTCGATACCCATCGATCTACTCCAGATCTACCTGAGTCATGTGATGTTCTGATTATTGGTTCTGGCTTCTCAGGAGCAGCAACGGCGTACCATCTGGTGGAGAGCTTTGGCGATGAGCCCTTGCCGTCGATCGTCATGGTCGAGGCTCGGGAAGCCTGCTCGGGAGCCACTGCACGGAATGGTGTGTGATTTCACTTTCTTTTCGTTTATTCATGTTGAAACGCCGCTTAATTCCGTCTTCGTAGGCGGTCATGTCAAGCCCATTGTGTACTTTGCCTTTCCTCGGCAAGCAGCAATCTATGGCGACAAAGTAGCCAACGAGATTGCCGAGTTTCAGCTGCAGCATGTTCTGGCGGTCAAGGATCTCGTGGATAAGGAAAACATTGATTGCGATTTTCAATTAACAAGAGCGTGTGACGTGTTCATCGACCAGGAATATGCAGACAAATTCACTGCCGCATTCGAAAAGATCAAAGCATCAGGCGCCACCTGTATCCGACAAGTTCAATACACAGGGCCAAGGGATGCTGAACCGGTGAGCATTGTCGCGATCCGCCAGTAACGATTGGAACTGATTGAGTCTTTTCTATTTGCCAGATATCCGGAGTAAAAGGTGCAAAATGTTGCTTCACCTTTCCGGCTGCCCACCTGTGGCCTTACAAGTTGGTCATGCATCTCCTGTCGCTTGTCGTCGCCAAAGGGGTGAATCTGCAAACTCAAACTCCCGTTACTAGCGTGGCCGCGACGCAAGACGCGGATGGATCATGGGCGGTCGCTACATCTCGCGGGATCATCAGGGCGAAGAAGGTTGTGTTCGCCACAAATGCTTACACGGGCTACATTGCACCGCAGTATACCGACAGGATCATCCCTTGTCGTGGCATCTGCAGTCGCATTGTGTGTCCTGGCCAAGCGCCTCATCTCCCCAACTCGTACAGTCTTCGTGCCGGGCCCGGCAATTCCGACTACTTCGTTTCGAGGGCTGATGGTAGCATCGTGGTGGGTGGGGCCAAGCCGTATGTCTCTGTGCGCAAAGAGCTTTGGTACAACGTCGTGGACGACAGCAAGATCGTGGAGCCTGCGCGGCAGCATTTCGATGGCTACATGCAGCGGAACTTCAGAGGCTGGGAGGAGACTGGTGCCCACGTGGACAAGATTTGGTCAGGAGGTAAGAAACCCTAGGAACCTGATCGGAGAAAAGTCACTCATCGATACATACAGTCCAAGGCTATACGACCGATCTTGCGTCTCATATCGGCGAAGTACCGGGAAAACCAGGACAATTCATAATCGCAGGCTTCAACGGACATGGCATGCCAGAGATCCTGCTTACCTCGAAGGCCGTGGCATCGATGGTGAAGGACGGTAAGACATATGAGGAAACTGGACTACCGATAGTTTTTAAGACAACACAAGAGAGGCTGGATGATGCACGAAACCACATTGCATTAGGATAGAGAATTCATGTCACGTTCTCATGTCTTACTGCGCAAAATGATGAAATATCACGTATTGCGCGTCGCGTCGTTACGCCTTCGAGATAAATCTAACAGATATATACTCTCGAGACGCTGAGAATCAATCGAGCTTTGCAGGGAAGGGAAAATTGTGCGCGTGGTCTCTAATCAATCAAGCCTCGCTCGAAGTTCTCAAAGTTGAGATTTGTGTCTTGTCGGTAGTCAAATCCTGCATTTTGGCCAAGATCGTCTTCACACATCAGATGTGGGTAAGGGGAAAATGGCTCAAGCGCAAAATTGGACTCAAAGGACTCTGATGGTGGCCAGATTGATGCGCTGATATCCATGGTCTGTGGGTTTTCTGAGGGATGCTGATCCGTCTCGCTGGGGCCAGTCTGACTTTTGGGGGATTGCTGTTTCCATAGCTGCGCCCAATTCTTGAACTGTTCGTACGCATTGGTCTGATGGCTGGGTTTGCTGCCCTGGAGTTGTAGCTGCGCATTCAAGCGACGTATTGCTCTCTCGAGTAGCTCGACCATTGGAAATTCGGAATTAGCCGAGTCGGTGCCCTTGGTCATGACACGCATCAGGTTCATCCCGATCAAGAGACAGTCCCGTAAATGCTTTGTGTTTTCGTTCAAGCTGTGGGCGATAAACACGAGCAATGCAGCCTGGCAGGAGCTGTACTCTATATAAGATGCTCTTGCTAAACCGCCGTGGTTGTTGAGAAGCCTGCAGAGGTCCAGAATTTGGTGCGCAGCCTTTATGCAGTCGGACGCCAGCGTATTTCGCGCCAGAGATGTCTTTGAATTCGTTGGCCCCAGTGAACCCAAGGCTTCCTTGTAAGTAAAAAGAAAAGGCCGGCCCATGAATACCTGAGTAAGCAGAAAGGCGAGGTTTAAGTGCACGTTTGCCCGGAACGTGCCTTCTTGTGGATCCAAACTTCTACAGCGAACACCCAATGGCAGCGAAGACCACCAAGTTTTGAGGCTGTCGCTGTGCCGCACTAAATCCTCGAAGCAGTGTGTCTGCCGAGCTTTAGATGAGTCCCGAAGTCTCCCACTGCTGTCATCAGTCTCATGACCACCAAATGAATCATGATGGTGAACTATACTTACATTGTAGAGGCTACGGCTTCCAGATATGGCGTGAGCGTGATGATGGCGTGGAAGTTCTCAAAATTTGGTGATTGGAAATGCGTCGTGTCTGTTGGCAGCTCAACGTCTATATCTGCACGCGAGATCGACAATGGCCTTCCGTGGAGAATGCAAATACGCCTGGAATGCCGTTGTTAGTAGGTTTACACGGAGTAAAGAGGCGGGACCATACTTTTCCAGGGTGTATATAGTCCACCATAGCCGTGTTCTCACCTGCAACGCATGTGCGTCCAAGGGAACTCCGGAATATGTACGATGCATACCATTCTGGATAGCCATCTTGATTGCCACTCCCAGGTACGTATAGGCGAGGCCCGATGTGTCCTGGGGCAGAGTGTATACGCCAAGAAGAAGGAAGGCTTGCACACTCTCCACTGAGGCTATGGCAAGTATATCCGGAATAAGCTTGGCAGCCTGTTGATATAGATTGATACCAACATCAGTCTCAATCGGCGCACTTTCGTGGTTCACGGCATGATCGACGGGTAGCTCATCGTTTCTGGCCGAGTCAAGAGCAGCAAACTGGGTCCCAATTGCCATAATTATGAGAAGAATGCACCAAGTCGGAGACTCATCGCTTGAAACATCTCTTGTGTATTCGTAAACACGCTCAAGCTTTGCCGCGACCCATTTCTCTTCAACATAAAAATCATTCGTCTGTCCGTATTTGAAGAAGAGTGCGACGAGGAATTCCGCCACCGGCTCCGGGGGGAACCATCGTGCCACAGACGGGTCATTCGTGCCGGAAGTTTGGAGGTGTCTGGCTCTATAGCTTTCTTTCTCGTCCATTGCTTCAAGAAGATCCTATCTGGGTGTTAGCCTGTGCATAGACATATATGCAAGGGAACTCCGGGGACCTTACGCTCTCTGTTCCCAAGCGGTAAATCTCATTGTGTACGCGCTTGGAAAAGTTCCAATGAGAAAGTTCTCCAGAATAATCTGACCCTGCAATTAGCCACCCGCACTTGTATCCGGCTCGCACGTTGCTTCACGACTCACGAACAGCATTTCCAGCGATTTCTTGTCGCGTAAAAGACTCATCTGACATTGTTGAGTCGTCAGAGTCATGTGCTCTTTCATTGCTGGTTGAATCAGACCGTCGTGGCTCATATCCGATACCAAGAGTCTCTGCTACCCTCCGCAATTCATCCATTTCATCTGGAACATGGCCGATGAAGTGCCCAAGCATCCGTTCCATCAATTCTAGTCTTTCGATTCTTGTCTCCTCCAATCGTGATACTCTCCTATCGCAGTCAGCTTGGAGGACATGACAGCATTCCGGTATTGGGATCTTTACCTGTGGTCGGTATCATTTTCCAACAAAGTGGCAGTCGCCTGGATTTGACAAACACGACGCAAACGGATGCATCGCCCACATGGTACGCCACCTTCGCAGCGTTCCTTCTGCTTTCGACACGAATCGCATCTGTGGTAGCGGCGTCAGTCAAGCAGAGGGCAGAAATGCGAAAAAGGTCGATACAACATACGCCTTCACAGTCCTTCTGCGAACCACCTCCTCAGATACCCTGGGCCGTTTTCGCGAAGGCGACTTGGCAGGATGCTCTGACATTTTCCTCAACCTGACTACGCAAACCCCATGATCATCTCTGGTATCCAGCGGATGCGTGTGTCGTACACAGAATATAGAGTGATCAGCTAATCATGGCAAGGTTTAGAGTCATGTTGACAGGAATATGATAAAGATAAGATATCAGTTGCGGCCGATGAACTGTAACCAGGCGAGACGCGATAAGACTGCCGGAACCGATTGGTTGGCGGTCTCCGTCCCCATGCGACGCCTTTGCATGCCATAGGGAATCTTGACAGGTACCGTGCATCATCTAACCAATTTCATCTCGTCTACCCGTTCAATTGGGTTTCCGGTATACTATGTATATATCGTCAACAACCAACTTGCATAGACTACAAATCTACTTATCCAGCGCCTGATGGCACTGGTTGGTCGTATCTTCTTGTCGTCAAAACGCAATCTGGGTTGCATATTTGATGGATATGGTTAAGAGGCATTTGCTTCATCAAGCACTAGTGGTTTAGTGGTAAAATCCATCGTTGCCATCGATGGGCCCCGCGTTCGATTCGCGGCTAGTGCAATCTCTTCTTTTTGCCTTTTCTCGTTCCAATTACGAAACATTATTTTTTGCTTGCTCTTTCTGGCTGCTGTGAATTGGATGCGGTGACATAGATGTACGTAATTCCACGGTGGGTGTTAACATGAACTTGGGGGCCCGAATTTAGCAGTGGGCAACTGGGCAGACCCAAGGAAAATCCCGATAAGCCCCTCCCCCGCCAAAGATTTTGCCGATAAGACAAAAAAGTCCCAGGGCCCTGGCCGGCCTGCACATCAAATCCAAACTTCTCGTAGAAGATCTCGAGATGGCGCCCTACGACGACAGCGACTCCTCTGGCGGAGAGGAAGTCGAGTACACCGAGACCAATGTCCTCCTCGGCTATGCCTCCAAGGATGCCGACGACGATACCATAAGCCGTTTGGGAGGCCGCCCGGTAAGTCTGAGGGATTCGCTCTTTACGTCGTGTTTGGCTGCCCGATACTTACACCGACGCAACAGGACTGGCTCGAGCCGTCAACACCAGCTTCCGCGGCTCTTGCTCGGTGCAAGCTGTGCAAGGATGTCATGGTCCTTTTGCTCCAACTCAACGGAGAGCTCCCGTCCCGGTTCCCCGGGCACGATCGGCGGCTGTATGTCTTCGCCTGCAAGAAGAAGAGCTGTCGCAGAAGAGAAGGTAGCATACGCGTGGTCCGAGGAGTCCGCATCGAGCCCGGCAGTAAAGCAGCAGCGGCCAAGAAGGCCCAAAAAGAAGAGAAGCCCGTAGTCAAGGAGGAGCCCAAGCCGCAGCCGAAACTCGGCGAGGCTCTATTCGGAGCCAAGGGTCTCGGATCCTCATCAGCCTCGGCCAACCCATTCGCGACATCAGGTTCTCCCTCTGCCAACCCCTTCGCAAGTGGAGCAAACCCATTCAGCAGCCCGAAGCCCGAAGAAACGAAACCAGCCGAGGAGACGAGCAAGGACGAGGTTGAGGAAGCTGCCGAGAAGCTCCCGAAATCGTTTGCCGAGACTCTTTCGCTCAACAACCCCCAGAAAGAGCAAGGTCCTCCACCCGCCCCGGAGCCTTGGCCCGCCGAGAAGGACCTTCCTGCTCCTTATCCGATCTCGTACCTGGCCGACGCCGACTACGAGACTCTAGACCCGACACCACCACCGATACCCCAAGCCACACGAATGGACGTCGATGAGCCGGGCTCCTCTGCCGGCGGTGGAAAGGATGACCGTGAGGTCTTCGAGTCGGTCATGGACGGCGACTTCCAGAAGTTTGCCGACCGAATGGCCCAGAACCCTGAGCAGGTCATCCGGTACGAGTTCGCCGGGGAGCCCCTGCTGTACTCCAAGAAGGACGCGGTCGGTCAGCTGCTGGGCGGCAACAGGTCGATGCCGCGATGCGGTAACTGCGGCAGCGGTAGGACGTTCGAGGTCCAGATGACGCCCAACGCGATCGCAGAGCTCGAGGCCGAGGAGCTGAGTCTTGAAGGCATGGACTGGGGCACCATCATCGTCGGTGTCTGCGACTCGGACTGTCAGGCACGCGGCGTGGCCGAGGGCGACGCCGGCTACCTAGAGGAGTGGGCCGGTGTGCAGTGGGAGGAATTGTCTGCCAGGAGGTAGATGAAGGTCATGGAAAAAGTGTTTGAGCCAAGGTGCAAGGATTTGTGTTTGTTCAAGATGCGGAATGAATAGAAATGATTACAACAAGTCACAAGAACATGACGCTTAAAGCCCAAGTTTATCCGAAGCAGGTATGCCGAATTTTTGAGCAAGACACGTTCATATTTCATCCTCTCGCAGATTTGTTATTATTCACGACATGTGGCAACGTGGAACATTCATTCTATAATGGTTGTTATGTTTCCAAACTCACCCTGCAGACACTTTGAAGTTGTAGAAGGAGGCTTTTCTTGGTGATTTTCAGTCGCTGGAGTTGAATCACGATACCATTTTAAACAAATATTTGTAGGAGCTGATGTTGTAACGGTGCACCTTGTCATGTAGCTCACAAGCATGTGGTTTGTGGCTACGGCTGTATACTTGCCAGACCAGAATTTGGCTACCTCCACGCGGTACTCATAGAGCACAGCTTCACTCCATTGCACATGCGCAACATGGAGAAGGCCACTTGGTACCCTTGGTAAAATCGGGCCATGGGGTAGAACGTTCTACGAGTGCTGTGTCGCCTTTTGGCCCATGTTGAGATTCACTCAAGAAGAGCACACAATTCGTTCCAGTAAGACACCCCTGATTTCCGTAGGCCTGACGATTTATAGGCAGAGCCCTACACCTCCGTGTCCGAAGATGATGGTCGTTTTCATGTGCTGCCTACCGACTGCCATGTTGCTCAATATTCCAATTAGCAATACTCGTCGTGCCTTGAGAGATATCACCATTTCGGTTGGCCTTCGGATAGAGTTGTGCCGTTCATACCAATAAATGGTTGTGCCAAGAGAGCCAAGTCGTACGTTTTTGGAAGAGCACGGAAATCGGCTCCTGACGCAAAGGGTCTCACAGCGAGGTTTCACCTACACCGTACCCAACAGCCAACTTTGACTTGAGCGTTGGTCAGATGATGGCAGTCGGAGGCACACATTGTCAATGGTCATGGCTCTAGACGGCAATTCAACAGACGATAAAGTGCAATATATGTACAAAACATCGTGACTTTATGGTCGCTGGGCCGGAATAAGCCCAGACTTGACTTATGTAACCTTGGCAGGTACACTTGAAGCGATTGAAGCCATTTTCTGAAACATGTCAAATGGGCGACGGCAATTTCCTGCCGGCAATCCTAGATCGATGGACACTGCAGGCGATGACATCAATATCCGCGATGGGTGCGCACAGGCAATCAAATGGGTGATGGAAGTGCGCATGGGAGTGCGGGCGGTGGAGCCAGCCAATCTGAGCAGCCCATCAGCGGTCAGTGTTGCAACCACAGAGGTACTGCAGCAGCACACCAGCGCTGTGATGAACGGAGCTGACCTATGAGCACAACTAAAAGCTAGAGCTAAATAGTGTTGCGTTAGCGCAGAAGTCTATCTGGGGCAAGCCAGCGCCAGAGCTTAAACTGATGCAGCTTGATTCGCTTGAGCTCAGCAGCTTTGGGAAATGAGTTGACGGCATTGTTTTTCCTCTTCCCATTTTTTGCGACAAACAATAGGTACCATCGCGCATTCCCAAAAACCTTTGCATTTTCTCCTCCTCAACTTCTTGGCCTCTATCGCGTCGAGCACCGCGCTGGCACCGACAGCAACTCCGATTGATACCCGACGACATCCAGAGCGCCGTCCTTCAGCCCCCGGGGTCACATTAAGCTTAAAGGCATCTTCCCAGCAGCAGATCGGTCCACCACTCCGAGATGGCGTACAATCCCTCTGGCGGCGAGGGCGTCTACTACAATGGCGGCCAGCAAGCTCCCAACAACAACTACTATCAACAACAGCAACAACCACAATATCAGCAGCAACAATACGGTCAGCCACCTCCGGGCGGGCCCCCGCAAAATTACAACAACAACCAGAACTATGGCGAGAAGCCCACGTTTGATCAGACGTTCAAGATTGAGAAGCCAAAGTGGAACGACCTGTGGGCTGGTATTCTGGTACACAAATATCCCACCTACCCTCGTGGACCCGGCTGTTGCTCGACCGAGTATCATTGCTAACGTAAACTGCAGCTCATCGCCGTCTTCCTGGGATTTGCAGCCGTCTCTGGCATTGCTCTCCACGGCTACGGCAAGTCATTTGCTTGCGATCGTTGAGTGAGCCACTTCGCTAATCTTCGTATAGCTAACACCAGGAACATCAATGGCGGTGGCATCTACAACGGTTCGCAGGCTGTCGGCCTCAACACCAACACCATTGTCCTCTTCATCTTCTGTCTCTGCATTGCGTTCTTCTTCAGTTACGCATATGTCTGGCTCGCTCGACTTTTCCCCAAGACGTTCATCTGGATTACCGGCATCCTCAACATTGTATTCGGCTTGGTCACCGCGATCTATATGCTAGCTCGCCACTACTACTCCGGAGGCATAGTGTTTCTCATATTCGTGGCCTTCATGATATTCGCATTCTATACCTGGATTCCCAGAATTCCGTTCAGTGCTCTCATGCTGAAGACTTCAGTCGACGTATCGAAATCATATGGCCACGTCTACCTCGTCAGCTTGCTCGGAGGTCTGGTGGCGACAGCATTTGGTGCATGGTATAGCATCACGTTTGTCGCTGTCTATGCTAAGTACCAACCTGGACAGGGCTCATCTTGCAACGCGAGCGGTGGCGGCTGCAGTTCGGCCAAGGTTACCGGCCTGATCGTCTTCATCACGTTTGCCATGTACTGGATCTCGGAATGGCTGAAGAACACAATTCACACCACTATTTCGGGTGTCTACGGATCATGGTACTTCCAACCTCACAATCCACCTCAGGGTGCCACTCGTGGTGCTCTGAAGCGATCCTTGACCTACAGTTTCGGCAGCATCAGTTTCGGTAGTCTGATTGTTGCCATCATCAACTTTCTCCGACAAATCTGCTCCGTCGCTCGGCAAAGCGAAGCTAGTCAGGGAGATATCATTGGTACGATCCTGTTCTGCATCCTAGGCTGCTTTATTGGACTTCTGGACTGGGCGGTACAGTTCTTGAACCGCTACGCTTTCTCGTACATTGCTCTGTACGGCAAGGCTTACATACCAGCCGCCAAGGACACCTGGAACATGATCAAGCAGCGCGGTATTGACGCCTTGGTCAACGAATGTCTTCTTGGGCCTGTCCTGAGCATGGGCGCTACCTTTGTTGGCTATGCATGCGCCCTCATGGCCTACCTGTACCTGGTCTTCACGAATCCATCTTACAATTCTGATGGTAACTTCACTCCCGTCGTCGTTGCATTTGCATTCCTCATTGGACTACAAATCTGCAACATCATGACTACTCCCATCAGCAGCGGTATTGATACCCTCTTTGTGGCAATGTCGTGGGAACCGGCGGTGCTCTACAACGAACATCCCGAGCTTTACCAGGAGATGTGCAGAGTCTACCCTCAGGTCCAGCAGGCTATCCACCCTTGATTACACACAAAAAGAAACAGGAACCCCGACACAACATGCCCTGGGCTATGCGGCTGGTCCCACCAACCTGATTATCAATGTCAAAATACAGATACTCTGCAACGTGCAGTGCACTAATGAAAAGTGTCGACGACTATTATTATAGTTTAATGAATACAAACGATTCTTTGCACCTCCCAATCGCCTTCGTATCTAAAGTATCCCCAATTACGTCCACAGAAGAGGATAGGTGAGGTTCTTCCTGCTGGGAAAGAAGACCACTCACTTGCTTCTTGATTTCTGATTGTTTCTCTCAATCCCAAGTAGCGCATTCTCTCGCTGGTGCCATATGAAAGCCATAGCAGCGCCCGGGCCTGCCACGAGAGTAATGAGGGTAAGTTTGATGCCGGAAAAGGCAACATAAGACATGGGAGATGTGCCATTGACGTATCGCTCCACGTCCATTATGCTAACAAAGCACCATACGATCGATGAAGCGTAAATGATCCAAAAGTCCCATTGGAAAATATAGCTGCGGCACATATCGATGTCAGTAAAGGATCATCTTCTGCACAAGGCGCCAAATGCAGACTGTCTCAAGTATATACGTACTGGAGTCCAAGTGCCGTGCTATCCTTCCATGTGCCCTTGTTGGGGAGAAAGACATAGCTGAGGGATAGCTGAGGGTTCTCAGATGTCCAACAGATGTAGAGCGTGGCTAGATGGGTTAATCCCGTGACCACGCCGACGGTCAGGTAGATCCGCTTCAAAGGTCTGACATCGGCCGGCACACCTGAGGTCGAGTGCGGAGACGCCGAGGCCGAGGAGAACAAAGACGTGAGCACGGGCAGTAGCACGTTGGGGATCACTGGAGCGACCTGCCACAGAGCTGTCAGGTTTTGGGTGATATCGAGGTTTCCCCAGGGTACATAGAGAACAATGGTTGGAACGAGGTACCCGATTACGATGGCTGGGAGGAGGGCTCTGGCTCGGGCGAGTGGCACTTCCCGGCCGGTACCGAGGTAGCTGTCCTTTCTGGAGATGACGGTGTAGACGAGGTAATACAACGGAATGATGGCGGCTCCCGCCACGGTCTGATAAAAGAGAGCCCATATGGCGGTGCTGCGTCGATAAGCAATCCGCAAGATAGAACATGATGATGCGTGTGTGTGTCTATGAATGACTTACTAACTAAGCGCCCGACCGCGATTCCGCACCCGGCACGACTCGACGTTCCAGATGCCGACGACGGCGAAGAAGTTGACGAGGAAGTGGATCTGCTCGAGCTGGACGCCGCGGTCCCATCCCGCCGGACCGGTCAAAAATGCCGGGACCAGCCAGCGGAAGGCGGCGTCCACGGCATTAATGCCCGTGTACGTCTGCTTGACGGGCGTGCCGTCCGCCCACACCCCCTCGGTGCAGACGCGCTCAAAGTCGACGGGGACGCCGTTCATGGCGTTTTCTATGCGCATGAAATACAGTCCCGCGGTGGAGAAGAGCGCGAACACGGTGATAATGAGGGCGTTGAGAGGGCGTTGTCCTCCTGGGTATGCGGACGCCGCGGGACTCCGCGTCGACTTTTTCGGCTGCGCCATGGTGCTGATATGTCGGGGCCTCAAATACTTGGGTCTTATCAATTGATGAAGTTTGAATGTGTCGAGCTTCTACAAATTGAGACACGGACACCAACTTTATACCGAAGGATCTCTAGCGCCCGTTCGCTAAACTGGGTCTCATGTCGTGTTGGTGTTGGCAGTTGGTCTTACTCTACCTCGGACTCTATGCTGTGCCGCTCAGGTTTATACGAATTAAGCATTGCGGCCAATCATGATTTGCAAAGCGTAATTCTGGGTCACGCTGTCAATACTGACACCGGCGTCCCCGGTTTACAGCGCTGTAGAAGTCTCCATCATGATGCAATCAAGACTCTCGCGGCGTTTTGGGCGTCGAGGAAGTGAAAGAAGTCGACAATAACTGGACCTGTCCGACAATGGCATTGGCATGACTGACAAAGACCGCATTGTCGTCGGCCATCATGAAACTCGCAGACATAATGACAACATAATGGCACAACGGAATGCCCAGAATTCTGAGACAATGGCATTGAAATAAGTATATATACGGCCGACACGTGGCATAAGTTTCTATTCATGCAGGTCATACAGCACTCCCAAAGAACAAGTTCATTTCTCATCAACATCGATCGATCAATCACACCAATCCCCGCAAAAGACTCCAAGCAGAAACTCCAAATGCCCTCCTCCATCATCTACGAGCTCAAGAGTAAGGTAAGGAGTCTGCGACTTTGCGGGTCGGAAGTGTGTTGTCGATCGATGAAAAAGTCCTCCCCCGTATACTTCGTGCGGACACGGTCCAGTATCGCTGCCGACCTGCTCCTGGAGGAGCAAAACGAGCGCGAGCAACGGCAGTTTCACGTACGACGGGTTCCCGAGGTAGAGTCTCCCCGCGTGCTGTTCACGATCAACGAGGAGGGCGAAATGGAAACGGTCGAGCATTTGACTCCCGATGATTCCATCTCCGTCGAGACTACCGAGCCGTTTCCCGATTTCGACTTTGGCATCGACTGCGAGGAGTATATCCAGGATATCTTTAGGAACGTCAGCTCGAGGTTCTGGGCGGGCGACCGCGAGAGAGCGTGGAGCTGGTCGTCCGACGCCACGGTCGCCCAGCTGGGCGAGAGGAGCCAGTGCGAAGAGGATCTCTGGCCAACTTCTCTTCGGCCCGTCGCCAACTTGGACACGGGCGACGTCTTCTACGCCGAGGTGCCGTTTTTCTTATTTCCGGGTTACTACGAAGAGGACCCGCCGGTCCGCCAGGGCCGTGGCCGGTCTTTCATGCAGGATGGTGAGTATAGTGACGACGTTGTCTCCCTCGTCGAGAGGGACGCGTTTACTGCCGATATGCTTGCGTTCATCGACGAGATGGAAAGCGCATTCGGCCTGTTAAATGACGACAAGGTATGGAACTTTGATGCTGTTAATCCTGATTGGCGACGACTTGTAGACGAGGTCGAGCCCCGGCGCTTTCAGAACGACTACCGTGACTCGTTTGAGGCCATGCAACGTAGAAACGCCGCGCGCTCGGGATATGGACTTCAGAAAAAGGAACGTTTTGGGCTTAAGAGTAAGACGGCTGAATTTGGTCGATTTATCATGAGAATTTCCGGTAAGGTGTACGTGTCGAAATAAACCTTTAAAAAGAATATGGAGGGAAAACTGCCTTAAAAGTTCTTATAGACAAAATTGGATCAATAGATGAGCTACTCGTATATCATGAACCGTGTATTTGTTGAGTTCCTATTCCCATTTGATATATGTTAGCTACAGGTTTCTGCCTGTTTCTGAATCATCAGTCTTAGGTTAACAATCCAAAGAACTTCAACATATTCTGCTCGTTCACCGGCGCCGTATGCCCAACACCCTGTCCAAAGTAACCAACAACATCACTCCCATCGCCGTACAGAATCTCGGTATACGCCGAGCTCGGCACGCCAGTGTTGTTCTTCGCATTCGTCAACCCCCAGACAGCACCCCACTGCTTGAGCGCCTCGTACCCGGCCTGCGGATACACCAGGTTGTCGGCGAGGCCGTGCCAGATCTGCATGCGCGGGTAGCTTCCATTGTACCCCGGGAACGAGTTGTGCACGAAGGCGGCCCATTCGGCGGGCGTGTGCGCCAGGCCGTGCGCGCACGTCTGGTTGGCCCCGAACGGCGTGCTCGTGGCGCTGCCGGCAAAGCACGCGTGCGCGACGCCGCTGTACGCCGAGCCCGCCGCGAACACGTCCGGGTACGACCCGGCCAGGACGTTGGTCATCATGGCGCCCGAGGAGCTGCCCATGACGAAGACGCGGGCCCTGTCGCCCGCGTACTTGTCCAGGGTGTAGCTGACCATGCTGACGATGCCGGCCGCGTCGCCGCCGCCGGCGTGCGTCAGCGACGCCGCGTTGTTCACGTCCCAGCAGTTGGAGTTGTGCGGCGTGCCCGGGTACACCAGGATGAAGCCGCCCGCGTCGGCGTACGAGGGCAGCTTGGTGCCCGCGTACCAGGTCGGCGCTGATCCTCCGCAGGGGTGCAGCTGGATGATGCGTGTGGTATTAGCCTGTGCCTCTCACCATGGATGTTTTCTTTTTCTATGACAGTACTCACAGCTACGATGATTGCAGGGTTGGTAGCAACCTTGTCTGGGACATAGATGTAAAAGTTGATACTGGTCGGGTTGCTACCAAAGTTGGTGACCTGTTGCAAAGAGGCAGCCGAGGCCAAAGTCGCCGTGGCGAGATGGGAGAGACTTGGGATCTTCATTGTGCCGTAGTTATCTCTTGCTCTATAGCATAATCATGAAAGTCCGTGATATCCATTGCATCTTATATAGTCGCAAAGATGATTCGAAGGCTCGTAAACCTTTCCAGATGTGGTACAGTCGGTCCAATCAAAGGCTGCTTGGCAATATGAAAATAGCAACCCCTCGGCTTTCAGATGTCATTCTTATTACCCGTGCCTGAATCGTCCCGATTGGGCGACGGAGGTCTCAGCGAGTGACTCTCATAGACGAGCTCTAGCATATCGGCACGCCAACACGGCATGCGAAAGCCAAGCGTGTCGCTTTGTTTGCCAGACAAAGAAAACAAAGCGACGTGCATTATGTGAATTGCACCCATTTCGCCTGCTCGAGGTGGTGGCACAGAGCTAGTCACAGAGCCAAGAAATATCATTGGGAAGGTGGTAATCCTCCGCACTGCTCGATTGAATGCTACTTAATCAAATCTTCCGGCTCACAGTCAGCATGTTGGCGGCCCGGTCTCCAATCAGCCAGCAGTAGCTTGAGGATACAGCATAAATAAGAGTGCCGGTCCCCATTGCCGACCATTCTTTACCTAAGTATAATCTCTTTGGAGTCGAGGCAGCTGAATGAACTAAGTAAACAAGGGCCTTCTGAACGAGTAGCAATATTCCACCAAAACAGGAAATCATTGCGGAAGACTTCTATGAACTAAACAGCCCGGCTTAGAAAATTTCCCTGAGACGGACCAAGCACCGACCTAAGTTCGTCCAGCATAACACAGAATGCTATCGTCCACCAATCTCAATACCGTCCACTGACACGGAACTGCGGCGTGGCCGAAGGTTTGCCAGAGAGTATCTCCCAGTCCTTTACCCAGTGAAACAGACATGAGCCGCATGCACTACGAACCCCAAACACATTGAGTTCAACCAACTCACATCCCCCGGTAGAATCGTCGAAGCAAACGTCAAAAGTAAACCCTTGCTTCAGGAGAAGGTCGTCCATCGCATTGCCTTCCTGTAGCTCTTCGATGATATGTAACCTGATCAATTGGGTCTGCGTATGGACGCGCCTGATATGATCAAATACAGAATCAAGATGCTTATTTTCCAACTTCCATGGCTTGTGCCACTGGTATTGACTAATAGCGGACACCTTCTTTCCGCCCGGGGGGCAAAAGACGCGGTATTCGTTGGCACTTCCCATGCGGGCGTCAAATGGCAAGAAGTAGACCACTATGGGTGCACCTCGATCCAGCAAGGCGACCATGGCGTTCCGCGCACGAGTCGAAGTCACCAAAAGGTGGAGGACATCCTGAGGCGAGTCGAGGGAAGCCTTGTCCGGATCCCTTCTGGCGCCGTCCTTGGCCGAGCAGGCATTGAGCCGCATGAACAGTCCTTGTGGAGGAAACGAAAGCGACGAGAAAGCTGGTATAATATCCTCCTCGAGTTCCTCGGCGTACATCCTGTTGATGGTGCCGGTTTGCACCGAACCTGCTGCAGCCGCAACCAGCAATCGTCCTTGAGATGGGTTCAAGGTCACGGTCTGCACGGCATCCTTGGGGAGGCCTCGCAAGCGAAGGATCAGTGGCAGCCATCGCTTCAATGAATATGGCTTTTCGGATGGTACGTCGTGGCCGGGAGCTTCTTCGGCTGTGTGAAAGGAAGTATTGAACTCGCTAGGCTTCTGCTTGTTCATGTCCGCCAGGACATGTCCGTGGTATATTTCGACCAGTTTCATGTCGGGAACAAAAGTCGGCGTTCGTTTGCTGCGAGGTTGAGTCTTTATTGACAGGCGTGTATGCCGTGATATGGACTTGTTTCCAAAATTTTGCGATGCCGTTCAAAGAATGTTGGGTCTCTTCGAAATAGCCTGGGCGATCGCGAGATTATAAACACGCAGAGGTTGACGTCGACAGCGCCTTCCGGGTTCGTACCTAGGTCGCGCTTCCCTCGGCATTCAAAATTGAAAGTGGCGGACGCATAGATGGTTCTGAATCTAGGTTCTCAGTCCTCGACAGTAGACAAAGAGCAGGCGCCACAAGCCACTCTAACCATAAACAACAACAAGACGTGTGGTTTCGGCGGAATTGGCGACAACCAGCCCGATTGGCCGATATTTCAATATTTTCCCAGTTTATGTTTTCGAATTCACTCAGTCGCCACGGCGGGATACGTAGCAAGACATTCAATAGAAAAGACACGGTCGCAGACCCCAGGCCTGTTCTGGTGCAGCAATATCGAATGAGGTCACATACACATACGTATATTACATAGAAGCTCGAATATCATACAAATTTAGCCCAGGACGTTCTCCGCCAGGGAAGCTGGAAAGTGTTAGTCGTTGACTGACAAGGGGCTAGTGCAGAAGGCACAACTTACCATTCGTTCCAGTGTTGTCAGGCTCGACGTGAACCGACCTGACCTTTCCGTCCTCGAGGACCAGAGCGTAGCGCTTGGCACGGCGGTTGCCAAAGATGGCTACACTGTCAAAGTCCAGCTCAAGAGCCTTGGTGAACTCGCCGGTAGGGTCTGCAAGGAACCGGATCTAGAATTTGTCAGCCAGGCTCATAAGAATCCGATCCTTGATTTGAATGCAAGTATCTCTGCCATAGGATTAACAACTTACACCAGAGTCACCGGCGGGATCAAGCTGGTCTTGCCATGCCTTCATGCTATTCAGATAGTCAGTGGGTCGTCCGGCTTAGCAATGGGACTGCTGGCAATGATCCCAACACTGGCCAGACTCACACGAAAGGGTCGTTCACGCTGACAACAACGACTTTGCCTCCCTCACCAATGATCTCGGCCACCTTGGGGTGGTTGATGTAGCCGGGAACGTGCTGGTTGGAGCAGGCCGGGGAGAAGGCGGCGGGGACGCCAATGACGATGCCGCGCTTGATGTTGGAGAACTCGTCGGCGAGGTTGACCTTGTTTCCGGGGCTGTTCTCGACCAGGAAGTCGCGGTTGGGTAGGGTATCGCCCTGCGACACGAACAGAGCGCGCGAGCTGTGGAATTGCGAGACGCGGGTCGTGGCACGGAGAGGAGCTGCGCGTCGGCCGAGGGCGCGGGGGAGGGAAGAAAAGGTGCGGAGAGACATGGCTGCGGTGATGCTGGAAGCTTGGCGATGGTTTGTAGAAGACAATGGCTGGATGCCGAGTATATATGCGCACGTAGTATATCGTGAAATGGTCGTTTCGATGAAGGTTTCCGGTAGCTTTGGCCGAGAATTGGTCAATTGGGAAGGGTGCAAGTTGGTTCCTGGCAGCTTGGAGCTGGAGCTTCTCCGACGCAACACAAATGACGCCATGGCTCCGTCAAATAGGGCCAATTGATTGGGGGATGGGCACTGTGTGTTTGCTAACACGCGGGCCGCTGGGGCCAGTGTCAGAGACCCACAGTGCTAAGAATACAGGGGATACCCCAACTATAGCTCAAGTGGGGTTCCGTTGTTGGTTCCCGAGACTCTGGGACTGATATTCATAGTGGCGGGCCAATATTGGGGATTGACTTTCAAGTTTCAATTTCAACTTAGATTTTTCATTTCTTCAGCAGGCAATGCTGATTCTTTTCCGATTGTACATATATGATTTGAGTGACTTCAAGGTATGAACTACACCTGTAAGCACTTGCCGCTTTTCAGACAGCTGAGAACTAGGTCAAGAGACACTGGCCTAGAGTCGATGGCCGACGAGACGGAGCCGATCTGCTGCAGAGTGTTAAACGTTCTTCGAAATACTGACCAAAACTATCAAGAATTGTTACAACTTGAGGTATTCATCATTTGCAAAGAATAGCATTAGACTATATTTATCCAGGCGGGCCGCTATGGGGTCATCTGTGGTGGCGTTCAACAGTGTGGAAACATCTTAACTCTGCCAGCTTTTCCGCGCAACCTGCATTCTTTTCTACGTTTCTTATATAATGAACCAATGTATTCAATAAGCCCATTGATTGCGAAAGGCTGCTCAGATATTAGATGGCAACGACGCCTTCGTCGACTCTTTTGGCGGGGTCGACCCTGACATCAGCAACCTCCTGCACCTCGTCGACATTTGAATGCTCTTCGTCTTTCTTTCGGTCCCTGCGCCGTGTTAGTGATAGCCGAATCATACCCGCGAAGATACTCACCCGTCCTTGAATAAGATGCGAACAATCTGCGTCATGATGAGCAGACACACCACCATACACGCCGAGTATACATAACCCTTGGGGTATCTGGGCGCCTCGACCGTCGGATACACAAAGAGCGGGATCCAGGCATTTGTGGAAGTCGCGATCGCCGTCATCAGTATCAAGGTGAGGGACCGCTCCTCGATATTGTCCTTGAGTATAACATTGGCCCACCCGTACAGGACCGACGACACCGCCACGGCCGAGTAGCTAACGCTAAAGGCGAACCACTTTGCCGACTCGGGCACGTCCCACACGGCGAGGATGACGAGGCCGGTGAAGTTGACTGCCGAGGCGAGAGTGATGGCAGCCGCGCGCCCGATCCATAGGTCGGCGCTGAAGTTGATGAACAGGACAAAGAATATGCCCAACGCCGGGCTGATTGTGCCCAGCTGGTTCAAGGTTGCCGTGTCGAAGCGGTACAGGCTCTTGATCCACAGCAGGAATGCGGCCGTGTTCGCGCTGGTGTTGAAGAAGAACATGTCCCATAGAACGATGACGTAGAAGCGCCAGTTTGTGAAGATCCGCTTCAGCAGTGCCAGGGAGAAGGGTGTGCTCTGGACCTTAGTTCCCGCTATAGACAGTCGCGAGCGCGCAAGCTCCAGCTCCGACTCTTTGAGGAACAGTCGATTCGGCCTGGCAGGAGTGCCGGGCCAGATGAAGTACCCAATCAGGGCGAGTGGGAGGGTGATGATGGCGTTGATGATGAAGAGCCACCTCCACCCTGCCAGTCCGTGAACGCCGTCAAGATAAGTCGTGGCGGCAGACTGAAGAAGACCGGCAGTCAGTGTGCCCAGAGTGAGGCCCACATAGAATATGCCTCCGCGGCGGCCGATTTCGTCGCTCCTGTACCAGCTTCCGAGAACGAAATGAACACCCGGGAAATAGCTCGCCTGCTACTCGTCAGTCCTGCGATGGTGGAAAAAATACCGCCGACTTACTTCAAACAGAGAGACCAAGAAACGGTAAGCCATGATCTCGCCATAGCTTTGAGCACGGTACTGCAGCAGAGTAAAAATGCCCCATCCCAAGTCCAAAGTTGGGACGAGTATATGCATAGGAACTCGAGGGAAAAGATAGATAAAGGGCAGAAGTCCGACAACGTTTCCGACGACAAATATTGTTTGGAACTGAACAAGTTCGTTGCCTTGAAAGTTCAGCTCTTCCGACATTCCAGAGACATACGCATTGTCTGAATCGTGTCAGCAACTTGGTGAATCATATTAACCGTGCCAAAATGGCGGACTCACTGATATTCGACTGATCAATATACTTGACCCAGTATAGGATGAAGGCGTATGGAACGATCAATAAATCGAGCTTGGCAATTAGCTTTCTCTCTTCGTGTCCATCGGTTGGAGAGTACCAGTGATACCACCGCCTCGCCTCGTTTTTGCTTTCCATCATGAATAATATCGCTCCAGTCCAGTGCCCACGATTGAGGTCAGTACAAACGCGTTGCATCGACTCCCGTCTGCAGATCAAAGATGTGCGTCCATGGTGTGTCGATTGTTAAGTAACTCGTCATGTCGGCCGAGTTGCGCACAATCGTCAATCATGATGCTGATCACATCACAAGAAGTGGATTCTTCGTCTGCATTCATACCATATCATATCTTTGTCGGGGTATGTACGCGACGCTTTTGGTGTCCCGTTGTTATGGGATTGGACGCTCCCCTGATCACGGCTGGGGTTTGATAATGATGCCATCCGCTTGTGAAGCACGCAAGAATAATGGTATCGGCCCCATCATAACCTTGTCGCCGGTTGGTCGGTTTGTATACTTGAGCCTCAATGGTCGTTATGCTATTGAATAGTGAATATTATATTCCGATTTTATAATTGAATGGGTGCCCTTCGACGATGTCTGTCATAACTATATCGCGACAAGTTTCTCTCGGCCTTGAAGTGGTATGTGCATCTCCCAACATCATGGAACTCGCACGCGATGTATTTGACCGCGGGCTCGCATCGCTCAACAGTCTCCTGCTACCAGATCAGCCGCATTAATATCCCAAAAATTCATGACCTAGGTTAGCATGGATTGACCTGAAGGCCAATGAAAAAGTCACTTGGACAGCTGTCTAGAAGCGGACAAAAAACCTACTGTGACGCTTCCAAGGAACCACCAGAAGAATGAGAGCTGCGCCATCAATCAGCCTCTACACACCCGCTTGATTACGAGAAATTATGCGTGACGTATCGTCGTCGTTCAGGGAGGCATCGAACTTGTCCGCGTTGTACAAGACGCGAAGCATTATGTTGGGTCAACAAGTGGAATATGCCCAATGCAATGGCTCGCGCTTTTGAGATCAACACGAACGACAGGGAGCCGAGTCTCAACTTCTGCGCGCCGGCAATCACCCGCAGATCCGGCGCGTTGAGATTTGGGATTTCGGTGATGGCTGGCGGATGACGAGTCGCGCTCTCTTCTCCGTTGACCCCCGGCGTTTCGGACGAACTTCAGACCGCCGGCGGCATCCTTTGTCAGCGGCAACCTTAAGCACTTGCGTCGGCACCGAGAAGCGGGTCAATTCTGACGGTGCTGACGTGAATAGTCCGACGGCAATCCAATTCGACGCGGAAAGCGGCCGGGTATTACACAGGATTGTGATAGTTTGCGGCTGCTGAAGGGATGTTTTGGGGGTTCTTTGCACTCAAGTTCCACGGTCGGATCGGCGGTGCGATGAGCGTACAGTGCGATTCTGATTGATGATTAGTGTGCTGCGGTATCCCCGCCCGAGATTACCAGCCGCGGTCCCGGGGGTTCAATGACTTCATTTGGCCTGGTCGCTGTCAACAAGACTCCAATTGCCCTTGTCAATAAAATCAGCTCCTGTCCGCATTTCTCTGAATCTAATTCAGCCTACTCATTGCCATCACTTGACTGAGACACCTTCAAAATGGGTTCCTTCTTCAGCGAGAACAACATCTCCTACTATACGGTATGAATGATGCACCGCGTATATCCAGCTCTGTGCCACTAACGCGCTCTATAGCTGCCCGTTGGGCTGGCGCTCGCACTGTACCCGCGCGTCTACTCGGGCCTGACTGGGCCTGGAAAGAAACACTTTGACCCCAGCAACCCGAGAACATTTGTTGACAGGCTGGAGAAAACTGAGGCTCTGGACAAAAAGGTGAGTGATGATGGGATTCCGCTCAATGACAGGCTGTGAGGGCAGCGCATTTCAATGCCGAGCAGAAAGCTGACGGCATATGGGAATAGCTTCGGTTGAGATTCCAGAGGGCCGAGGCTTGCAGCGCCAACGCCTTCGAGGGCCTGCCAATGTTCGCAGCGGCGGTCACGGCTGGCAATGCCGCGGGTCTGTCTCCGGAGGCTTTGAATTACCTGTCCCTGGGTTACCTTGCCAGCAGGGTGGCATACACTTGGGTATACATCTATCTGCTGGACAACCCCAAGCTGGCCTACTGGCGCACGCACGCTTGGACTGCCGGTATCGTGTCCTTGATGACCCTGTTCATCAAGGCAGGACTCAAGTCGCAGCCTTAAGTCACGTTAGACCCGAGAGAGGCTGGCAGAGAACCTCAATTGAATTAAAAAACACAGATACATACATGTAATATGAGTCTATAATTGCTCTTTGCTTCACTGTTTCCCACAACGTCTGCAGCAGCAAGCAGAGCAATTGCGCACTGCAAGCAGCAGGAACGCGCTGTGAGACCTTGCTTACTACCCCACTAATTGTTAGGTCGGCGCTATTTCCGCCCCCTGCCAAAACCTTAATTTACCTGGGTGCACCGACTGACTAAACTGACTGACGACCTAGCTCCACAACGTCGTAACTTTCACCAACTTCCTTTAAGATCCTATATCGCCCACATCCAGAGGGTGAAGACATGGCAGCACGAATGGCCATGATCACACTCACAAAAGTCTCCAAAACAAAGCCCTTGGGATCGATTCACATCCACTGCCGTGTCAAACCTGGTGTGAACAAAAATCGAGAGGGAGTCAGCGCCATCACCGACGATGCCGTCGAACTCAACGTTTCGGCGCCGCCGAGAGATGGCGAAGCCAACAAGGCCGTCATCAAAGTTATGAGCGAGGTATGTATTGAACCTTTGTGAAATCCTGACGTCAGCTTTTCCTGGCTGATGATCACTGTGCCAGGCGCTCGAAGTTGCAAAATCGGACCTGAGTATCGCTGCTGGCCACAAGTCGAGAGACAAGACAATTGAGATCAACCCCTCTGTTCTGGGACCTTCCACAGTCAAGAGTGCAGATGAATGGTCATTGATTGTGAAGGATCGGCTCAGCAAGCACATCGAGGCTTGACGGAGTGGAGATTCTCTTGGTGTTCTACAGACTGGTACTCGGATGCACTCATCTCCAACAGCTGGCGTCGGAGAAGATACTCGTTCCTGACCGCAAAGCTATCTCGGCAAATAACAGATCGCATGAATAGCATGATGCTAACATACGATCTAATTCTTCCCTTGAGAGGAAGACGGGTGATTTTGGGCTCTGGGGTGGGAGTTTAAGAAGGAGCGAGAAGAGATATCCGGCTCGACGAACTTCGCGCGCAGAAAAGACTACGAAAGCGTATCCAACGTGAGCACAAACGTTTTCATTTGGTACAACTACTGGTCTACGTTGAACTGTCAAGTCATTTGACTATTCTTGAGCTTTGGTCTGCTATTCTCCAGCTAGGACTTTGCACGGGATACGAATGCACCTTGTTCTGCGAAGCTGGTCCTCCTTCTTGAAATACCCAGTCTTCTGCCCCTTTACTTCATCACAACCCATTCATCGGCACGAGATCCTTTCTCCCTAACACAGGACAGATGGTATGCGAGTCCATTGGCGGGTTTGTTTTATACTGTTGAGGTGACTGACTAATAAGGTTATAGCACGGCGTGGGCGCCGAGTTGACGACGACTGGGTAGCTGGTCACCCAAAGCCGGGCGTCGAGTACGAAATACCTCTCGACGCTGACCAGGCAACCAGCCACCCCCCAATTTGAACGAGACAGCCGTTACGATACACATAATATCAAATTACTCCGTGTTTTACTAACACCAAGTGGTGTAGCGGTAAAGAGCAGAGCAAACAGCAGCACACTATCAAAAAAAAAAAAAAAAAGAACATCGTCAGTCAAGAGCGGAACCAACAAACAGCACTAAGTCCTATGAGAAAAAAAGACGAAAATACTGCCATAGGCAGAGAAGTAGCCTGGGGACACCCAGGTGAACTCTTTTGCCATTTTTATTGCTTGAATCGTGGTTGAGATGCGTTGTTGTGTGCAGTGTTCGTGTGCTTGGTGTTGCGGGTGGAGGGCGGGTTCGATCCCAGCCGACAGCTTAAAAAAGGTGGTTTTTTTGCGCATCAACTGGACACAGCTTGAGCCATTCACTTCATGCCGTTTGCCTGATCCCATTCTATTCTTTGCGCTCAGCAAACCTGGCAATCTGACAGCTTTGGAAATTGACCTATGACGCTTAGAATCAATCGTAAACGACAAAGGTTGCTCTTGCACGTTTCTCATCCTGAGATTGCGCAGCTGATTGAGTGTCTTGCTCGTGACTTCTGACATGGACCACTACCCAAATGATTTAAAGCTTCTAGGCCATGATCATGTTTTCCTTGCTGAATGTGTTCCTTCTATTTATGGTTTGGGATCCATGCACAACATAATGTCAACTCGGAAGGCACAAACGCAGCGCGATGCTTGCACCTTGCGCGTTGTCTTTTGGCAGCGGCCAGACCATTCCAGACCTTCGTGACCCCCATATAAATGAGTTTTCGCGGTTTTTAATCCGATTTAAGGAAGTAGCAATTTCAATCACTTGCCAAACGAGGATGCTTAGGTAGTACTTTCTTTCTCTAATTTCTCCCTTCTCCCCCCTTTCTACTGCTCACTCTGCGCCCTTTTCTCATTTCATCCCTCCTACCTGTTCACCTCGTCTGCCCTCCACTGTACGATCAACAACATCCCACCTAAATCCATCCAGTAATACCTTCGTCTGGCCGTCTGATTCCTGTCGCTGGAACTTGAGATAATTTTCACTTTTAACATATTTTTCTCCTGAGTTATTTTTCTCTCTCTTCAACTCTGAGCCCGCTACAGCTCCAAGTGGGGGGGGGGGGTCTCTACTGCAATGTCAGACCCCCCTCCCCCTGGGAGCCTCCATGCCATACAGCATTGCTGTGCCCCGACCACCAGTCTTCGAGAAGCGGGCGGTGCAGATGGAAGTGCACGTTTGCGTCATCTAGAGCTCACGTGCGGCCCTCCGAAGGAATGGTGAGTACCATGGTGGTAAGGGCAGCAGCCAAGGTGGCAGTTACAAGTAAGTATCATGATGATTCTTACAGATGCCCGTTTTGGACTCCGCCACGTTATGGCTCTATATACACGAGCTAATTCACAGAAGCAACCCTTGCTGGTAGCCTAGATCTTCGTCTTATGTCGCTGTTGCGTCGTTGCCAACGACCGCCGCGCCATCGAAGCCGCGCTGGCGTTTGCGCAAAGTGGTGCCCGTGTACTACATCGCGAAGCACGGAGCTATCGTAAACAACACAATTTTCTTCAAGTTCGACCGAACCGACATTGCTCCCACCGCGGCCGAGCGCCAGGAAAGGATTTCGGAAAAGCAAACAAGCGTGAAAAGCACGTACGGTACCGGTGGTCTGGAAACCGCCGAATTAAGCTTGGAGACAACAGAACCAAAGCTTTCCAGTATGATTTTTGAGGCAGAGAAACATTGATGGGAGGCTTGGGCTTGGGGCTTGGGACTGAGTAGATCTTGAAGTCCGCATGAGATATAATTGATTGTGTTCTGCCCCCGTTGTCGCATGACCTCTGTTCATCTCCCTCGGCGTCAGTCATGACGTCCCAGACGATTCACAAAGCCGCTGATTCGCTCGGTGAGTTGTTTTGTAGATGCCAACTTATTCAGGGCTTAACTGAACCATAGCAACTCCGCGGTCGTGGTACAGGACGAGGTGGGGTTTCTCCCTGGATCGCCGCCGTGTCGCTTAGTCGGTGGTCATCTGGACATCTCAACCAAGTGGCTATCAAACTCAAGCAAGGAATGTTCACCGTCTGGGATTCCTTCCAAAAACACAATCTTGCTCCATTATGGACGTCGGTTTCATTGTTCCTGCAGCCAGGTGACAAATGAGTTGGTGGGGGAGATTTGCGATGTTTCTAGAGACTGAAGGCTCCCCAGAAACGATGGCGCATCCCCAAACCGCACGCCATGCGACTCTCCGGCGCGCTGCTTCACGCGCAGGAGCGCCTCGAGGATCTCGGCCATGTCGTGGCTGTCCCAAATTCCTTCCCTGGTGTTCAACGCCTTGAGCACTACCACGATGCGCTGCAGGAGGTGAGTGTCGTGCGTCGAGCACGCGGCAAAGGCAAGCGCCGGAACGACTTCGCCGTCGAACTTGATGGTGCCCTGCTGAAGGTTGCTCGTTTGCGCGACTATCACGGCTTGGTCCACGATGGCGCGCAAGTCCGTCTCCAGCGCCTTGTTCCCAGGTCTCTGCTCTGCGCTTTCATTGCGGAGCAGTGCCGCCCAGCACTTTTGCTGCAGCCGCAGTCTTGCGAGCCCGAGGATGACGGTCGGAGATGTGGTGGCGACATGGCTGTCCGAGAAGAGATCAAAGCAGGCACTCCACCAGCCAAAGCGCTTGACAATCCTGTCCAGTCCGTCTCGGCCTTCAGCGGTGGACGTGATTCGGTCTTTGATCTTCCAAGGCCAAAATACTACGCCGTCTCTTGCACTGTGCTCGGCCACGTCTTTCCCCGACAGTTGGTTGAGCACGTCGTATGCAGCCTCGAGTTGGTCGAGCTCTCGTTCTGCTGCCGCCAGGTCTGAGAATGAGCAGAGGGAATGGCTGGTGTTGAAGAAAGCAAGGGGCGCGAGAGGTTCAAGTAGGCCCAGGTTGGTAGAAGGCTGGTCATGAAAGAGATCGGTAATGTTTGTCCCGAATCTCGAAAAGATGAGCGTCAGCCCATTCATGTCATCACCGCGTCTCAGCCCCTCCGACTGCAGCGTTGAGAGCAACAGGGCCGAGCCGGCTTTGAAATGGCGAGTCGACTCGGCATAGTGTCCTCGGATGTTCTCTAGGCAGATGAACAGTACGCAAGTGACGAGGTTGAGTTGGATCCTGGTTTGGTGTGGTACATGCTGCGTGGTTTGTCGTAGATGGACGATTGCGGCATTGTACTGTTGCATGATCTGATGCTCAGATTTCGAGGCCTCAATATCAATGGACGCATCGTTTCGACACAGAAATGATTTATGGGCGATGCCGATTGCGTGAAGTGCGTGTCGTACGGCGTCAAAGTTTTGCGCGAGGAGAGGGACTTCTCTGAGCCAAAAGTCGGGGGAGGGACCCCAGGACCCGATTTGTTCCAACGTGACATGGACGGCATGGTGTAAGGTGCTATCGTTGAGCGCCATTTGTATTTGAGGAGTCATGCGAGGAGGGTCAACAGACGGCTCCTGTCCACACGTCGGGTGGTTGTGCCTTTGTTTGACCAAGGCTTCTCGATTATAGTTGACATAGCCATCACATTTTTGTTTGTCTTTTTGGCAGCGGAGGCATGTTGGCTTGCCCTCGTCACATTTCAGATGGCGGATTCTAAGACATCAGTGTCATTGGTCATTGGATAGACACTGCTTTAGGTACTCGGGTACCAACGACTTCACTCACTTGCTAGGATTAGACGTCAGTCCATGTTGGCAGCATTTGGGGGCTGACCCCTCGAATAGACATGGTCGATCGGCAGAAAGAGCTTACATACCAGGTTATACATCCAGTCCTGACCTTGGAAACTCCAGTGCGAGTCCACTTCCGGGTGCCCGGTGGAGGCGCCATCTTCCCTCGTGCATTTGCTGACTGTCAAACTGCCCGGATGCGTTTCGATGCAAAGGGACGAAGTCGACAGGAACAGGAAATGGTAGCGAAACGGAATCCTGTCCTGTCACGAGCTTTGTGCAACGACCAGTCCTGGGGGCTATGCTCACGGTAAAGTTGACCGAAATTGGCTTTCGATTTCGTCTCTCAACTTTCGGTGGGTCAAAGAGCTGCCAGAAGGCGCCGGTCCAAGGATGATTCAAGCCACGCCATTGGCTCGCTCGTAACAACCTAACTCGATCGAGTATAATCGGGGCTGCGTAAAGTCCATACTAGGTCGCCTCTTTCCGATTTGCTGAATCGTATCGCACTAAACGGTACCTGATTCGTACAGAACATACATTTCGAACGGCGTCTCTTATTTCTTAAGCATCAAATTGTCTACTTGCCCATTTTCACATGGTCTCATTACTATCTAGATCAATGTCTTTGATAGCCTTACGATTGATACATTGGCGGCTTTGAGCATTGCGTTACGTCGTTGCTCGGCTCGAGTGGATCCATGAAGATGATCTTATCGCCGTGGATTATAGAGATCCGGGGTTCCTGGACCAAGATGATCATCGTAAATATTTAAGAGAAAGCCAATTGAAGAACTCCATTTTCATGATACCCCAACATCACCATTTAGAAATTTCTCTCTGATAGCAACATGCCTATTACGCAACACGCAAGCGACCGCGTCGCCAGCTTCATTCTCATTTTCTCTATTGAATCTTTGATCGACTGCAGGATGGCTAGACCCATCACCGTCAATGTATATAATGGATAGCAAGTCGCGGATCATTCTTTTCTTTTCAGAGAGAACCACCACATACATCGATATTGGCTCTACTCTCTACATTCGTTTCATGATGACTCTCAAATTCTTGCCTGCTCTTCTTGGGCTGTTCCCTCTTGCCAGCCATGCTTCTCAGGCTGCCAACTTCAACGTCTCCGAGTCGGTCGCTGCTCAGTATGGTTGCAATTCGACCTGCTACACCAATTTTCAGGAGGGCCTTGCTGCCGACCAGTTGTCCTATGGTTCGCTCTATGACGAGGAGTTCTATGCAACGGCGGACAACTTTTCCACCTCACTCCCTGGCGATCTTTTGAAGTTTGCCCCCATCAATGCTTCGACTCTGAGCGATATCCCGGCCGGCATGACTGCCTACCGTTTCCAATATGTCACGACCGATCTCTCGGGTGAAGCTGTTCCGGCCACCGGTTTCATGGTCTTCCCCTACGCGAACCGTACCGGTGGACATCTGTTCCGGACCATCGCCTACGCGCACGGCACCTCTGTGTCTTCCCGGGATGTGCGCCCTCGGTGATGCCCAACCTCTACGAGTACGGCAGCTGGTCGTACCTCCTCGGGCGAGGATACGCCGTCATCGCGACCGACTACGCTGGTCTCGGCAACAACTATACCGGCCACCAGTACTCTGCCTCGCCCGCGCAGGCAAACGACTTGTACTACTCGATCGCCGCCGCCCGTCAGGTCTTTGGGCAAGCACTCACCGACGAGTGGGCCAGCGTTGGCCACTCGCAGGGCGGCGGCGCGGTTTGGGCCCTCGCCGAGAGCTCACTGGTGCAGGAAGATCCGCTGTCCGTGGGCGCGTACTTGGGCACCGTGCCCCAGGCCCCCGGCGTCAGCATCGGCGACATGGCCCTGCTGGCGTTCGAGTCCGACTCGTCCGAGGTGACCTCGTCGCGGGGCGTGCTGGGCGAGCTCGGATGGGTCGCGTTCGGGCTCAGGAGCATCGCCCCGAACGCCAGCACGTCGTGGATCCTGCCCGCCTTCCAGAGGCGCCTGGAGCTGGCCGAGCTGGCCCAGGCGTGCTACGACTCGATGGAGTCGCTCGTCGCCGACCTGGACGTCGAGCAGGTCGTCGACCTGACGGACCCGAGCGCCGCGTACGCGCTCGAGGTGATGCAGAACCTGACGGCCCGGGGCCTGGCCGCCAGCGGGCAGCCCGTCCTGGTCGTGCAGGGGCTGAGCGACGTCTCGGTGTTCCCCGAGGTGGTCGTGGACGCCTACAACCAGAGCTGCGTGACCGGAAACGAGGTTGCGCTTCACTTGTACCCTGGTCTCGATCACACTCCCGTTATTCCTGCGTCGGCTCCCGAGTTTTTGCAGTGGCTTGACGACCGCTTCGATGGCATCGCCACGTCCGGCAGGTGTGAGAATATTACCGTTCAGCCTTTCGATGCAGTCAACATGTATGCTCCGGCCGACGAGGACTAAACTCGTCTTGGGTGTTTCGTGCTCGCTTGAAGGTCGTTTTTGATTGCCAACGTATTTGAGCAATCCCGAGTGCAGTTGGATCAGATGGAGCGCAGGAGATGGGTTTACGATTGGGCGCGAGCTCCGCCCGACTATTCAAGTAGAGACACGATTTCGCAGTTCCGAAGCCTTCATGGTCTTTACTTGCGCGCAATCCCTCACCCCTGACTCGATGCCTCGAGTGGGCCTGATTTAACTATATCCGCATAATATACAGCACAAGTATCATAAACGTTCGATTACTTTATCCAATAGTGCTTGAAGACAACCCCTAAAATTGTTGTTTGTCGGCTATTACGCTAAGGTTAGTGAATCTTATCGTCAACTCCCGATCCAACTGCTCATCCGAAGTTCCGCGCTTGGTGCGGCGCCCGGATCCCCGCCCACCGCTTCGTCCGCTCTTCTTTTCTGCTCCCGTCAACCCGAGCCGCGAGACACGGTGAAAGAAGTTGTTCTATCACCATCTGAATAAAGTTTGTTTTCGCTTAACCAAATCATACCACATAAGACCATGGCCGTCCCCGCGACACGGCCGGAGCGCTTCACACCCAGCTTGACGGTCCAGTCTCCACTTGGATCCGAGAGGCGCGGCCCTGGGCTGGTCCTCGTCTCGCCCGCCGGCAGCTCCGGCCTGGAAGCCGGCGCGCAGCAGGCGTTTGCGCAGCAAGGTTACATTGTCGCGCACCTGAAGCTGTCGCCCAAATTCAACGACATCAGGATCCGGGACGAGCTGCGCGAGGCCACCGAGGCGCTCGATTTTCACGATAATTGTAGCGACAAGTCGAGATACGGCATTATAGGTATGTATTCCGAGACATGCTTCATGATGTATGTCAAACATTGCTGACATGTCCAAGTTTATGATACTTCAGCATATCCGTCTCTCGTCGAGGCTATCAACTGTAACGGGGAGATCAAGTCGGCAGTATTTATTGGGGAGCCGTCAGTAACATGCTCAAAGCCCTTGCTCTCCATTTCACCAGAGGACTATACCGCAGACCAGACCACGAGCCAGGATAAGGCGGTCAAGTTCCTCAAGGACCAATAACGCAAGTTTAAAACTCCGCGCCGTGTCCTGATCGCGACCAACCCATGATGATATGATGTCAGATGCCATCATGGGAAATTCTCACGATGTCCGGGTCGGATTGGATTTCATTCTAGCAGCTGCTTCGCAGTGCTTCGCAGTGCTTCTGGCAGCCTTCGCCTTAGCTGCTGATGTGTGGAGCGGATGTTGAACGCGGATAGGACACCCAGTATCCACATCAGACACTAAGGGCACACATCCGAATCCTTCGGATGTTGAAGCATTGGACTTGTGCAGTGCAATCCCCCTCCTGGTTCAAAGTCTGGCTTTGATTTTCGGTACAGGTGCGGCCCAAAATTGTACCTAGATAGACCTTGATCGCGCAAGCCAAGAAGATTCATCAGAGCTGAATAGAATACTCTGTAGCCGCCATACAATGACATACTTCCTCTTTCCTGCAGGAGTCGGATGCGCATCTACAGACGCTTGAACAGATGTACCTGCACCTTCAAGTTCTCCAGACCAGCTGGGTAGTTCAGACCCTTCTCCGGGAATTTGCAAAGCCTATTCGTGTCGTCGACGAGCTTCTCCCACATCGGCGGTGGTGCAGATTCCTCTCCTGCCGTCCCCTGGTTCGGCATCAAGGCCTTGTCCAGCAGCCAGCTCATCGGGTACGCCTTCTCCTGGCCGTCCCTAGGGCCAACAGCTGTTGCCGTGGCCTCGTGAGAATCGACGACTAGGAGTAGACATCCTTTTGGTGCTAGTGTGCTGAGTTTTCGCAGAAGACTCGTGGCACGCGGGATGGACGTCTGATAGAGGTCGTTTAGAGTGAACAGTAGAGTGATGAGCGTCACATCTGGTCGCATTATAAACGCTAATTCCTCCCCGGTAAGTTTCAGAACGTCAGTCTTGGTGAAATTCGTGGCGAGAGCCTGTGGCAAGAGCAAAGACGCATTCTGAGCGCGGGCCGAGGCACTGGCATACTTGGACAGCTCCGGAGCAGTGATCAGGGCCGTGTCGAGTTTTGATATGATTCCGGACCAATCTGAGGCGTCCACCAGATGGAGATCGATCATACGACTGAGAGACGGTGATGTTGCAGCACTCGGTTTGCCTGCCGCATCCTCTCGTCTATACCGCAGTACACCGGCCAAAGCCATGAGCTCAGCTGCACCACCTCCGAGGCAGAGAACTTTGGCCGAAGCCTCCGTGTCGTCTCCAAGCAATTGCTCTGCCCAAGGGCTGTCTCCGTGCTCGTCACAGACTTGTGCTAATACATCCGAGTACATCAACGCACGGCTTGGACTCCATCGAATCGCATAGCCCTCGCGGAACTCATCAGTCCCAAACGCCGCCTCCAAGGATCCCTGGAGCAAAGCATCATTGATCTGGCCCAACAAGGGCTTCAGTGCCTCAAAGTCTTGAGAAGCGGGAAAAGCGACACGGAAGATGTCAAGAATGAGCTGCTGCAGCTCGACCGGGAGAAAAGTCTTCTGCAGCGACGGGGCCGGGGCTTGTGGCGCAGAGGGCGGTTGGGGCCTCCGCGGCGCCGCCTTCTTGGTGAGGCCGGAATTTCTCTCGACCGGCCGGCTGCTGGAGGGACGGGCAGGAGCTTTGGATGCGCTGCTCACCGAGGGTGGACCATGCTTTGGCCGTGATTGAGCTTGGCGGTCGAATTGTCCCATTGTATGTCGTACCTATTTATCCGATGGTCCGTCATTACAGTGTTGATTCTGGTGGTGACTGGTGAAAAATTCAGCGCTATCCGACGTGCTGGGATCTCCTTAGCGCATCGCTAGAATCCAAATGCCAAGACCCGCATTCTAACATGAATTGATTAAAAAAACGTCAAATTTGTCCATCATGGTCCATCGTGCTCATAGTAGATTGTCAAAGGTTTGCCTGGATACCTGTATTCTTCAAACGCGGGTTTCCGTTTTGTATTTCAGGGAGTTCATCGGGTGTGGTCTATCCCGGAATAAGTAAGCCATGAACACTCAAGCTCAGAGTGCAAAGTACGGGCCTGAAGTTGAGAAGATTTCATTATGAAGCCAGGATCAACATTGACGAACCCTAGAATTCATTCGACTGAAGAAGATCAGGATTTCCAACCTGGTTTACCAGTCGTCTCGACATTGATGAGAGAGCTGGCCCTATTGAAGGTCTTCACTCCATCCCGATTCCAGCCGCCACTAGCCGCCACGATGAAGACAGTCAGGGCACAAAAGTGCTCAGAATTCTGATATCCACTGAGCGGAACCCAAAGTGAGCTAATGTTTCTAAATTGGACGTTCCATGTGAGCATCTGACCTTGACCTGGCCAGCCGTGTCGTTCGGGCTCGTTCCAGACTTTTACGCAGTCGCATTCCGCTTCATGGAAGATCGGGTAGACCCGCGTTAGTGGTGCGACTAAATCCTGTAGGGCTGAAGGACGAGGAAATGCAGGAACAAGGACCAATGAGGAAAGAATTTGTTACTAAAGGGATACTATGAACAACGCAAGGAGCGGTAAGGATGAAGCCATCTGTCATACATGACCAGGAGACCGTCAATTTCGTAGTCATGCACTGAAACGGTGCCTTCGTCGCGCTCGGTTGGGCAATCCGAAGTCTTTCGACCATCCCACTGGTCTCATCTAGTGCCCGTCCCACAGGTGCGCTTCATCCCGTGCACACGGCCATGGCCGAGAAGTCGTCAGCCACGGCCCGTCATCTGTCCTTGAATGGTATGTATTCACACAAGGATTCGACTTATTACAAGCGTTTTCTTCGAGAAAAATGTTTCAGACAATCCCATGGCTTTCAAGGCTCCAGCATGACGGCCAAGAATAGCACAGCGTCCAGCGGAGGTTGACACGATCTCAGAGACATGCAACAGCCCTGATAATATGATCCAATTGGTGTTGAAACACATTCTAGGCGTGATATGGCAAAATCGTCATAAGTTGGTGGCATGACTGAAAGATCGTGACATTTCGGCACGGAAGATGCTCGGATGGCGTTCCGAGGTCGTCCTTGTACACAGAAGCTTGCGGCACAGAACAAACATCCGTACCTTGTATCCTCGAAGATCGCGCACGATACGCCATGGTGCTGGCTTGAGGCTGTGAGTGTTTCCACGGTGAATTGGTTTCATCTTCTTGTATTGAAGATTGTTGGCCGTGGTGAATTTGCGTGGTGTTGAACCACATTATAAAATTTCCTGATTGGGAATGTACTGCCGATGGCTCCCTTCCCGCCAGTGGGAGCGATCAATTGAGGAAATCCATATTTCTATACACTACGTCATACCAATGTTTACATGTCTTTTGGATGAGGCGTGCGAGGAAAACAAACAAATTCGTACCCAGCAGTATGCCGAAAAGAATTCCGGTATTGGCACTTGAGAGCTTGCTGCACCCCCCGTCTTGTGCCGTATGTCAATAGTACAGAGTACCTACATTTGCAGGTTTTGGAATGGTACCTTTTTCCAGGGAGAGGGCGCGCCACTCGTAAAATGTTTTTGCGCAATACGGAGTGCGAGGCCAATCATTGAGCCGGAAGTCGGAAACCCTCCGCTCCGTGGTGAAGCGAATGTGTCAAGCCGACAATGTTTTTATTGAAAATTTCACGATGCCGATGTTATGTGTAACACGAGAAAAATTTCAAGGGCACGGGATGGTGTGCTATGACACACGTTGGTCGTTACCAGAGGATTCTACAAGGCCACGGGCGGCTTTGACTGGATCGTAACCCCTGGAAAGAAATAAACAGGCGGGAACATTTGACACGGCAACCCCTTTGGCCCCTAAAGGTGATGGCAGCCGAGATGTGACTGGGCCACCCGGCGCTAAACCGTGCGACACCGCCAGGCGCTGACTCTTACTTTTTGGTGCGCTATCCCCCTAAAGGTGTCCAGTTCGAAGGCCTATACCTCTAAAGGTGGCCAGTACGAGCGCTATACCTCCAAAGGTGAAATCTGCCACGCCCTGTGGACATTCTGGTGGACATCCGCCCTCTGCCCTCTGCGCCCTTTGGGCTCCACAAGGCGCCGGCTTGCGTCGCATCACCTCGGAGGGCGTCCAGGGCGTGCTCAGTTATGACTAACAAGAAACAATATTTTGCGTGTATTGCACCACGATGGTAAAATTTTCAAGAAAACATGCGTGCGAAAGCAGGAAACAGGAGGCAATGCAGTTGAGTATAAGTAGGAGGCGGGTCTCTCTATAGATGAATCGAATTGAACAGTCCATCATCACATCAAGAACAGAGATCTCTTCACCATAAAAGACAATTCTGAGCATTATACAACTCACCATACTCGCTCCTCATCAGCCAATCACACAAACACACTCATCCAGACCCACACAACCACACCATACAAACCTCACAATGTCTTCCTCCTCCAACGCCTCCTTCACCAAGGCCTGGGCGGCCGTCAAGCGCCACGCCAAGGAGCACCACCAGTCGGTCAACGCCGCCTACGCCAACTACTACGGCACCACCGGCGCCCCCCTCCCCATCTCCAACACCAACACTCCCGTCGCCGCCCGCTCCGTCCCGGCCTCTTCCTCCTCCTCCGCCACCTCCCCGGAGCCCCACCGCTCGTCGGTAGACAAGGCCTGGGGCAAGGTTAAGAAGGCCGCCAAGGAGCACCACCGCAGCGTCACCGCCGCCCACTCGGCCTACTACGGCACCGCCCAGTCTCCCTCCTCCTCGGTCGAGTCCTCGCCCCGCGTCTCCGTGGACAGGCACTAGACTCCCGAGACTTGTGGAGAGGAAAAGATTCAACAACAACAAAACGAGAGAAACAATCATAATGACACGGAGAGGCTTCACCATTGCATGGCAGGCGGGTCCCTTGATGGAACCCGCGACGCTACCTTCGAATTCGCCATTGTTGCGGCGCTTTATGGGTTTATAACTCTTTTTTACACGACATTGTCAGCGGATACCCTTGGAATTAGAGGCGGGGAAAAACAAAAGTTCAACAGCACATCTTTTTGTATACACTTTAGAATAATCAAATAATCAAAGAAGTCAAGAGACATTCCGATCAAACCTTGTGGGTAAATTGAATAATGCGCATGTTTCGGCAATAGAAATTATGGTGCTCTGGATATTTGAGCGCCGTCCCATTTACAATTATGCTTTTTAAGTATGTACATATACCCTGTGAAAATATCCAAATACTGTTGCCAAGAAATAAAATTGACTTTTGCCAGACAAACTCCATTTTTCGTTAGTCATAACCTCGTATGCTGCGTGCAAATACAAAGGAGACCTTTTTCTTTTTCCCTTGCATCATGATATGTTGCTAAAGAAGACCATCAATACGGCGCAATATCTGATGAAGGGTCAATTCCGTTGCTCACTAGGGGTATGTTCAGCAGGGATACTCACCCTGCTGCCGCCGCGAAAATTTCATGGCGCTTTGCTTTCGTGAACAGTGACAGCACGCCTGAGAATAATAGCATGAAGATGATCATGACGCCGATGCTGACGGTGTACGACTTGTCGTTGGGGTTCGTCTTGAGCAGTCGGTATAGGACATATATCGGGAGAACCAGGAGACTGAGCAAAACCAGGCAGAGGACTGTGGTGTTCAGGTAATCCTTGCGGCTTTTGCTGTAGTAATGTATGTGTGGATCGTCCGTCTTTTGTAGTTCGCGTTTGGTGCAAAACATTTTCTGGGAGTAGGTTTGTCAGCTTCTTATTTGTAAAACAAAAATCTTTGAATGGACATACTTGGAGTAGTGAGCAGTGAAAGGTTCGGAGGAATTTCTCAGTCATGGAGTCCAGGACGGCCATTTCCCTCCCATCTCGCAGAGTGACCAGGTCCTCTTTCTGGTAAATAAAGTCCCACTCTTCATCTACCACGAAGCTCTTTTCGCATAATGTCGTCTCGACGCTGCGGTAATCCCTCTCGGCTGGTGTGTTGAGAGAGACCATCTGCTGTGCTTGTAAGAGCAGTTTTCCTGCTTGTAATTAGTATATTATTAATTGCCAATTAGATCGCAGGTCATACCGTATCGGGCGAGAACTTCCTCAATTTCGTCCAGGATTTGGGTCCGTGTAGTTTCATCCGGATCAAGCTGAGCTCTCTTCTTGCAATCTGCTTCGTCCTTTCTCCTGGAACCCAGAAGCTGTTTTCTCGATTGATCCTCGTCTTGCGCATCCTCTGTGTCGTAGCTGTCCAGCAAAGCCTCCAGTACCCTAAGTCGATCCTGTAGCCTCAAGAGAGTGCGCGCGTGAAGATATCCGAAGCGGCGGTAGATCATGAAATTCTCGTCACTGTCGAGAAATGTGGCCATGGTCCGGTAGCTCTTCTCTTCACATTGCACTGTAGCACATATCCTGATTAGTTGCCAGACTGATGATTGATTTGATGAGTTTCACTCACGCTTTCTATGTCTCGGTTCTCTCATGGAACCCGCTGACAGGACAGATTCATGGATAGATCCAGCCCCTGCCGAGAACGTTCTGTCAATCGGCGAATTTTGAGCCTCCCACATTGTCATGTCTGTATTACTCCGGCCATTGGAGGGCGTTTTCTCCAAGTCGCCGTTGTTCACAGACCCTGTTGAGTTTGTGCCACGTCGGCCCGTGGGAAGTCCCTTCTCCAGGTCAGGTTCGTCAAAGCCGTTTGAGCCCATTATGTACAAGTGTGTATAGGGATAGCTCTGAAATTGTCTGTGTATGAAGAACGCTAACTTGGAGAATCTTCTACGTGTATATATGTCGAGGCCTCAATGTATACGTACGCCCGATGCTCGTGATGTCTCCAGGATTTACTCAATAATCGCCTGTGAAATGTAATGCTCACTCTAAGCCCAATTCCGTTGCGGGTGAGACCGCCCCCGGTCACACGATGTTGGGCCCTTCCTGACAAGTTGCGCGAGGCATTGCTGGTGGCGGGCGGCAGGCGAATTGGTGGACAGGGTACATTGCAGCTGAAGTTGCAGCCGCATATGCAGGCTGACCCCCGGACGGGCCACTGAGATCGTGCCTCGCCTATCGCCCCCGTAAGAGCACAGCCGGCCAGAGAGGCTTGTGAGGAGGTGCACTGCAGACGGATACGCGCGAGCCTGGTGGCCCTCAGTTCGGGTCCAGGTCTCTTTGGGGTACCGGATTGCCCTGGTTCCACAGATTACCACTTTTTTCTCGGACTCTGTAGAAGTATCCTCGTCCCGAATTGACCCGTTCAACAATCGACACATCAATGCTTCTTCTCCCGACTCTGAGCCATGCCGTGTCACCTCTTTTGAATAACGGCATTGACTGGGGGAATCAGTGACCAGAATGAGCAATGGTAGCAAAGGGTCAGACTCACGACAGATTGCTTACCCGAAGGCGTGGCGTGGGATCTGTAAACGTCTTCCTCTTCCGGTGTGGTGGGGCTCTATGATATGACAGTATGGTGAGCTCTTGATTGGCAAACGATTGGCTGATTGGAAAGTAGAAAAACCACTACCCACCTGTTCCTCATCTGGCTCCTCTGGCTGCTGCGGGTCATACATCTTCAATACTGATTCCAACGTTGGTTTTGATGATGAACTGATGAATAGGTAGGTAGGTATGGTGGGCAATCAATCAGGAGCCGGGAAAGCAGTGAAGAATGCCGCGGGCAAGGCAGAATTTAATACACGCATATATATCTGTCCCTGATGGCTGATGGGCGGCAGAATCTACACTAATGTCTGTCCCCTCATTTGTGCATCGTCGGGTGGGGATACAACTCGACCTCATTGGGGAGATCAATCTTCAGCCCCCTATTTATGCACGGCAGGTTATGAGATGGGCTTACTCGATGCAACCTGAGAATGCGAAATCCTTCACCGATAGTGTTGAAAGCCTACCTAAATTTGGCATGTCCGCCCATCCCGCACAGCCTTGTGCGATGGTTCTTCGTGATGCAGAAGATGGAAGTCCCGCTCCTGGCAAACGGGCCTCAAATCTGTTCCTGGGCTCCATATATCGAACGGGCTTGTGCTCACACCCCAACGTTTCTTATCCATTCAAACAATTGAGTTCGCAGCTCGTGTTTCCTTCTCGTAACAACACAGGTGGCAAGATCCTCTAACAACCAAAGTCAAGACGGCGGCTGGCAGTTACAGCCGCGCCTCTCCCAAGATGGCACCTTGTCAACCTGCGGGGCCCCCATCCGGGGACTACCAGGATGTGAATGAAACTCAGGACTCCAAGCTCAAAACGGCTTGGGACGATGTGATGGGTGGACTGAAGACTAAGCATAACGCCCACGAGAAAGTTGCTGCCCTCTTATTGTCCTGGCACCCCGATGTTGACGATCTCAAGACAGATCAGGAGGTAAGACACAGTGAGAGCTTGCCGGAGTCGCAAAAGACAGCTGACCAGCCTAGGTCTCGAATCTGGACCGTCTGTTTCAAGACAAGTTCAAATACAAGACGAAAAGGGCGATGCTGGAGAACAATCCGGACAAATCAGCCCAGGTTCAAGCAAATAAACATCTGGCTGACTTTGTATATGATCATGATGGTGCAAATACCTTGTTGATCATTTATTATGCCGGTCATGGCCAGCCGGGAGATGTTCCTGGTGGGTTGCACTTGACGGGGTCAGTCCTCTCTTTCCTTCTTTCTCGTTGATCCATTACTCAAAGGTTCGTCCCAGGTCGACTTCGTCCGCAAATGGCGACGCACCCCACGAGGTGGTCTGGAACTCGGCCGAGGTTATTATCAAGGAAACCAAGGGAGACGTCCTCGTCATTTTTGACTGCTGCTATGCCGGTGACCTAGAGCTCAGTGTCAGGGCGTCGCTGCCCCGACGGGCCTTTGAGTTCCTGGCTGCGACATCTGCGAAATCGACCACACGCAAGCCGGGACCGCGCTCGTTCACGTCAGCCCTGATACACTCATTAAGCCATCTCGTCGAGAAGGGCAGCTTCAGCACTCAGGAGCTGGTAAGCAGAGTAAAATCTGCGCCCAACTTTCCAAAGGACCAATGGCCCAGGCTCCATGAAAGGCAGGCGTCGCAACGAAAGATCATGCTGTCCGCATTGACCCAGCAGTCTGTCAAGGAAGCCAGGGAAGCCAGGGAGGCCTACCAGTCAATCCACCAGGGGGGGCGCATTGGAGGGACCAGACAGGACTTGCTCTTCCGCTTCATATTCGAGGAAGCTGTCACTGAGGAAATGGTCAAAGAGGTCGCCAAACACATGAAGCGTTTAATTAACGACGGCGAGATCAAGGCCAAAACGGTTTCCTGGGAAGGGCTCACGACGCCCTCCAATTTGTCGTACAAGGAATTTGTATTCGTGCAGCCTTACGTTCGCACCTGGTTGCAGGCGCGAAACAAGAGTCCCGTCATGCCACTAACGCCCAAGACTCCCGTGAAAGATGCTATCCAGGGACCTTCTTCAGGACCGTCCTCCGCAAATGGAAGTTGTGACAATACTCCGGATCTGTCGTACTCTCCTGCAGAGTCGGAAGGCAGCGAGGGTCTGGGAATCTCTGGACAGCAAGCTTCTTCTGTGACTGTGGGAATCGACTACCACGCAAGAAGCACAACCACACCAATTATCGCACAGCCGAGGGCGCACAAAAGGGTATTAGAGGACGGCGAGGATAGTAGTTGTTATAACATCTCTGGGAAGCGCACCAGATTCGATGATGATCAACACGGCGTTTCGGGTGGAATTTATGTTGAGCAACGAGTGGTCGAAACCTTGTCTTCTATACATACGTAGCACTAGAATATGCAGAAGTTCGAGGAGGTGGAATCATGGAGCGGCGCAATACTCTTGACAATGCCCGAGTTCAGTCCGCTCGTATGGTAGCAGGTGGCGGAACAAAGTTACAGATGTATGCATAGAACGGCTAGGGAGAGTTCTGCAACCACTACGAATATACCCCAGACATTGGGCGATTTGAGTGCTGGAAGATTCAATGTCTGAATCTAGTTTCTTTGCCAGTCCCGCAACGTCGAATATATTACAAGAAACGTAGGAGAGCGTACATTGATTGGAATATGGTTGCCCTGGTATGAGTGGCCTTTTCTCCACGCCTAGTTTCCATAGGCGCAATCGGCCGATGTTTGGGAACACTTATTCCTTCTCGTGTCGCCCAATGAAATTTCATTCTAGGATGCAGAGCCATACGGTCGTGGATATTTTGACACTTCGCGGCTGAGATGTGCATGCATACGTGTAACACCTACCTGATCAATTCACCGAGATGCCCAAGATGATCGGGCAGAAATCCGGGTGCCGACCAATTGACATTCAACCTGTACTGAGAGTTGCACGGGTTTACACACATGGCGTAAAATCTTACGCGATCCCAGGAGATCTCCAACAGCCACGGAAGCCTTGTGAGGTCATTAAAATGTAGCTTTTGTCAAGTCACAGTGGTGACCATCACAAGCCCCCGCATTTCGTTCGCCAATTGTAATCCACCAACACAGTGAGGCTGACTGGTGCATGCATTCACTGCCACCATGAGTGTGCAGGAAAACAATAAGAGCAAGTATGTTACAGAATACTTCTTGGATTGAGTCAAAATCAACGCTCAAATCTTACTCCTGAGACATATATGTGGCTCGCTGCAACTCATATGTGCCGTGAGGTATGCTGCAGTTGGACACCGTCCGAGCCTTTTTCTTTAGTAACCCATTCTTCGAACGCTACCTAAAGCGTTTATTTGACAGTCTCACATAACGACATTTGATGCCCATCGATGCTCCAATTCTTCATTTCTTCCTCCAGCGCCAGTGCTCCGAGACTAGTCGCTATTATCTGCAGCACACATTTCAGTCTGTCTACTCATGATGCCCAGTATTTCAGACAAACTTCTGACGGCCAAAGTCGAAAGTGCATTCCCCGGTGGAGACAACTTTCTCCCGGAGAAAGCTCTCCATGAGATCATCACAAATGATGCCGTCTTCAAAGCACTCAGACCTTCGCACAAGTACATCGACGAAGATGACGTGCCTACAACTCAAGAGCTTGTCGAGTATACCCTGAAGAATGCTAAAAGGGTTTTTGCCATTGTTGTTTATCTCTTCGATGCTGGCCCAAAGCGGCAGAGGGCAATGCAGCAGATCATGAGGGCGAATTTCGGAGATCGCAACTTGCCCGTCGAGTACCATGATTTGGAAAATAAATTCAAAGATGATGTGGACCTGTTCGACGATGAAAGCGACAGTGAGAATGAGGAGGCAAGCACTTGGAGCCCTGCCAAGATTCAGGTTTTCTGCATAGTGCAATGGCAATATATTGCACCCGTCTTCTCGACTGACGAGCTTCACAACAATTTTGCCGAGCAATCCGTTTTGCCATTCACGAAAAGAATTGCCGAGCCACGAAGTGGTGCCTTTGGGCAAGTCTTTGGCTATGAGGTGGATACATCTCACTTCGTTGGATTCAACGATCAAGTACGTACAATATTCACTCTTCTTTTTATAAGACGAAACACTTATTATTCCTCTTCCAAAGAACCATTTATCTCCCCGAAAAGTCGCAGTCAAGGAGATACATGGTCGGGAAAAAGAACGCCAGAGAACAGTCACCAGTTGGGAGCGGGAATTGAGGATCCTTAGGAAGATGAACCAGCTGAAACAACCCCACATTGTCCGATTTCTCACTGGCTTCAAACGTGGTAGAGTAGGGCAGGAGCAGCACTACTTGGTTCTCGAATGGGCTGACGGCGGAAACCTCAGAGATTTCTGGGATACTTTCGAGAGGCCGACCCTGACTGCGGACCTGGTGAAAGCCACAGTACATCAAATCCTAGGGCTTGCAGAGGCGCTAAATATCGCTCATAACCCGACTGATCCTGAGTTCAAAGGCCTTAATTTCCGTCATGGGGATCTGAAGCCTGAGAATGTATTTCGCTTCAAGGACGATGATGGCCCGAAGGGAATTGGTACCTTTAAGATCGGCGATTGGGGTCTCGCAAAGCAGCATAACATCGTTACAGTGTTGCGAGATGTCAACACAAGTACTACGTGGGGGACTCGGGCGTACGAGCCACCTGAAGAGGATCCTAGTCAAGGAGCAAGTCTGAGAGTTCAAGGACCACGCTCCAAGAAACTCTCTCGACTCTACGATGTCTGGTCGATGGGATGCATCACATTGGAGTTCCTCATATGGCTGGCTTATGGTGCCGAGGAGCTGAGAAGGTTCAATCACAGCTTGGTTCAGACAGATCCCGAGTATGCTCGCTTTTACCGCATCAGACAAATAAGCAGCAGCAGCACCATTGCCGAAGTGCATCCTGTCGTCAACAAATGGATGAATCACATGGCCGAGGATCCCGTTTTCAAGCCAGGAGAAACTGCGATGGGCAATCTCCTGGAGATCATCAGGACGTGTCTTCTTGTGGTCAATCTGCCACAGCGCTTGGAAACGGTGGACCTTTCGAGCGATATGGGCCATGGGGTTGGCCGCAGCCTTGCCCACAAGGATACCATTGGATCTTCAGCCATGAGCTCTACCACTGTATCAGAGTCCACACGAGGGCTACCAGGCATTCTTGTCACTGAGGAAGTGACAAAACAGCGCAAAGATAAATCCATTGAGCCTGATATTCAGAGGCCGTTCAAGACTGGCCCAGAACGGGCCCATTCCAAACATTTCTGCGATCGCATGCATGAAATGACAGGTGAGGAATTTGAGGAAAAAGCAAGCTACTGGTTTACAGGACAACCGAAACCTGCCCCAGATTCTGATGATGGATACATTGCGCTTCCACCAGAGACACAGGAATATGAAACAAGCGATAGTGGATCCGAATCTATCAAGAGTGCTGCTGAACAAGCAAAGCCTCTTCAGTTGAGTCCTGCGCCGTCACTGATCGATCATCGCACACAACAGGTATGCGCTCTATGCAATTTATTGGGTATGTCATGTCAGATGGTCCTCATAACTAATCTGTGTCATATATAGGCCGTGTCTACAGTCCCTGACTCCGTCATTGATGCAGACTCATCAGGCGTGTTTTCAGCAGACAGCCTAGCCTCACTTGGTGACGATACAGCGACAGAATACTCGTACGTTTCGGACCAGGCAGACCGACCCGAACAGCAAGATTATGACGCCTATTTTGGATCCAAATTGTTTCAGGATGTGTTTGAGTCTGAGAAAGAAGAAGACGGCGACATGTCCCGACTTACTCAAAGTCTACCAAAGCTGTTGCAGGAATTTACAAGAAGGTTGGGCTCTGAAAGCTCGAAACAAATCAATCGGGACATTATGGCATACGTTCACAAGCATCGAAGGTAAGTCATAAGATTTTCTTTGCCTTTGTTTGTTTTCGTACTTCTCTTCTGAACCTTACATTCTCACCAAGGCATCAGGTCTATCATGCAAAGCTTTCAACCAAAGCCTCCACTAAGACGTAGCACTGAAAATCAGACGCAAGAGGAAGATTCATCGAGCAACGAGTCGGAAGATCTGAATGAAAAGATAACGCACCGAAATGATATTCCGTCATCAAGCCGCAAAGTTCTTGGATGGTCAGATACATCATTATCAGGCGAGCCGTATGATGATGTTACCATGGATATCAACAGGGCCGGCGATTCATTCATCGGAGTTTCAGATGACGGAGAACATGATACTACCCAAGATGACAAAGAAAACACCCCGACCCCAGCGCGAGCAGAGTATCAACGCGTCATTGAAAACTCTACCGCTTACAGTTGGCTTCGGTCCAAGCTTGAGCACGATCTCCTGCATTCGATTCCGGACGATCCATACATGCATTCGATAGGTCATGAGGTCTTCTCCCACGATATCTATCGTCGCGTCTCTCGAAAAACACCACCTGCAAAATGTAATATTGAATACGCCGTCGACTGGAAGCTGTTGGATTTCATAAAATCTCAGGGATACGAAGGGGCGCCAAAAGATGTACTTGTCACAGCTCTGACGCTGACAGGGAGCCCTACAGAGGCTGAAGCTCTCACGTGTGGAGATTATATTCAACGTACATGGCCTCAATCCGGTGGCCACTTTTTGCGCCTGTTGCAATCATTACTAGAGGCAGGAATGGAAGTCCCGCGTCATGGTAAGTAATCACTTCAATTCCTTCAGGGTTATCAACGCTGATATGTTTAGTCACACTTGATGATGGGACAACCATAGAAGCCTCTATGCGCAAAACAGATTTTGTCTTTGAAGTCGATGGCCAACCGGACACAGTCGTTGAAATCGGAGAACAGCTCCAATGGATAAGTTGTGCCCTTCGCTCCTCGGATGTTCAGGGTGCAGTGGTTTGCATTCCCACACTGCGGAATGTGAGGGTGACTGGCCAAACCGCAACATCTATCTCGTTGACCATGGAAATCACTGCAAAAGTCGATTCTGCTGAATTCGAAGCGTCCGATCAAGGGTGCTGCTGGCGAAGCCTCTTCGGTTCTCCGATGCTCGTGCAGGGGTACCCCGTAGCAAGACGGTTCAATCAGTTGACTCCTGGCATGGAAATGTCCCTGGATATTATGATGGCACTCGCACGCGCGTCGCGTATCATACTATTGAACCACAAAATTTTCATCAAAGGACATTCCACAATGCTCGTGGTCCTCAAAGTTGTCAACAACGTGGTTCTATGGCATGTTTTATCAAATGAAGACGGGACGTACATTGAATATCTCGACAAAAGAGTGGATCAGCTTGCTCCTGTTTCGGACGGTTGCGCTGAGATTCTGGACTTGCTTCCAGAGAAGCGACATGTCGTTGGGTGGTGGTCTTCTGTTCAAAACCGCGCAGGTATGTGGTACTACGACGCACATTTTGCATTCTTCTTATGTACTGACTAGACACCTCCCCCTATGACAGGAACGGCACATGCAAGTTTCGACGTCCGGGGATCTGGACTGCCAGCTCCTGGACTTGAGGTTATTTTCAAAAAACTCACTCTGGGTATAAGCAGGTACATTGGAGTATCCTCCCATTTCGAACTTGGTAACAGGGATAGGCCCGCTCAAATCGACGAACAGAAGGGATTCTACCATGATCAAATTGAGCAGGCTTCGCACCGCTACGTCGTCTTCTATGACACAAAGAAGAAAAGAGCCTGGCTTCTCGATGGAGCTACAGCAATTTTGCATTTAGTGAGAGCATCTCTCCATGCCAAGCAAAGCAAGGGCTTCGAAATTCTCGCCAAAAACCAGGACATCAAGGATCATAAGACAGGGCAGATAGCTGCTATCGGTACGTTGACCAATCAGCGCAACATGGATCTGAAGCTCTTCATCCAAAATGTCGGAGAAGAAAGCAAGGCCGAAATCAAGCACGCACCAGATGCATCAGACCAACCTAAGCCCGAGATCACAATCACGAAGAATACCAAGCATCAGACGTTGAGTGACAAAGTTACATCAATCTACGCCATTATTGATGCATTGTTTGGTCAACAGTCAGACATGTCACCTGATGGAGTAAGTCTTGGTATCTCAACGTCACTTCGGAAGTTGGAAGGTTTCGACTTCAAAGATGTTGCGAGCGGAGAGACGAGATTGCACCCCAAGTTGGCAAAACTAAAGCGAAAGCAGCAATGGCTCAAACTCACCCAGCGTTTGCGTGCTGTCACACTCTTCGGCGAGAATTTTGGAGACATTCTTAAACCCCAAGATGTCCCCGGAGACGGGAAGCTTCAGCTGTCAGTTTGCTCTGCGTGGAGCCAAGTCCCTCCTGGTCACAATTTCTTGGCCGTGAGCAATCCCACTCTACGTGAAATCATGGAACATAAAGGCGGTTGCAGTGGTACCGATTTGTCTCACTGGCTTGTCGCTCACAATCTCTATTGGAGCTGTCCTGACAAGTATTGCGATGTATGCGCAATGGATGCCACCAGTCCTGAAGCATCGACCCAGAGCTGTGGCTGTGATCGAGTTCAAGTCATTCTTGAGAAAACAAAATGTCTGAGTCCTAAGGGCCTAGACATTCCAGTATTGGGTGGCACCATATTTGGTCATGGCAAACGGTATCGTCGTGAAAGGAAATCGCTTGGTGGCACAGCGAACAACAACGCGAACGTGGCGGTACCGGGATCAAACCGAACACCAGACCACGGCAACTCAATCACCCTGTCATCTACGGCTTCACGTGGTCATATGTGAGCAATAATCGAGTCATCGCCATCCCTTTGATGTTCATCAAAAGCGGCCGGTGAGAGCTCTAGCAAATGGCCTGAAGCCTGGTTACATCCAGCTATTCTGAGGCGTTTGTAACAGAAGCAGAAGACTTTTCAAGGCTGCTAAATTTGTTTCTTTGGTGGCCACGATGTAGCGAACGACTTCTTTCGTGTGGTACCAAGTTGTGAATGAGAGTGTCATATATTCAAATTCATACTGTGACATGGTCTACATGTCTACCACAATAGCCTAGCTGCTATTGTGGGGCTTCACTTTTGGCACTGCTGGCGCAGTACGTGATACATACCCATTTAATGATCGAATGGTCTCTTTTCGTTTCACATTATAAACATTTGTCTTTTATGACTTAGAAGTACAATAGGACTAATTCAAAAATCGAAACTCCTTTTTACTTTATATAAGTCTCTCACGTATTTGCGCGATATCCTAACGGCATAAGTAGGTCGTAGTGCACCAAATAAGGAGCGCTACGTGTTCAATTCCCGTTTAATATGAACACTTTTGCTCTTCTAAATGTCAGAAGACTTCTGGACCACCTTGCCCGGTAACCCCAAGCCAGAGCCCCGGGTATCAACTAATACAACGGACTGTATTCTCGTGTTCTTGTAAGTCTGTAAATCCGTGATACCGTAGCTGATAATAATAAACTTGTAAATATATAAATCTTGTGTTTGATTCCCCGTATTGTCTTGTGTTCCTGGAATAGAAAAAAAAAATAGAGTGCAGAGTATATCTTTGTTATTTTGTTATTTTAGGTGTGAAAATACGGTGGGCGCACGGGCCTTTTGGTGGGAGTTACAGCGGACTTACCTCGTACTGGGGGCAATACTGTTCTTCTGAGACACAGAGTTCTAAGGTCCTTCTGAAAATCAGAAGTCTTCTAAAATTAAGCGCTCTTCCCCCAGCCAGAAGACTTCTGAGCCCCTTAAGGGCCCCGCAGCGGTACCCACCTAGTAACGATTGCGGCAGTATTTTTTCCTTGTTCTTCTCCTTTTTTTTTCTCTTCACCTTTTACTACATGTCAATCTACTTCTTTGCCTCTACAACCTGGCATTGTCCGAACGTCGGTTATGTGCACGCTGTACCACTCATCTTCTACGTTCTATCTGCTGCATGCCACACGGCAAATTCATCTCCAGTGTAACCATGGAAGCATGCCATACTCTTTGTCAAGATTGTGTTGAATGCTTCAGGAAATTTGAATCGCACGTTCGTTGGGAAGGTCCGTTGTTCTGGCGGCTCCGTACATGGGAAACAACTGAAGCTTTCAAACAAGACTGTAGCTTTTGCAGTTTTTTCACTAAGCTGTGAGTAGCCCTCTTTTCCTCTTGAACCATGAGTGAGCTTTGGGACTAGTTTAACCATGAAAGAAGGCAACACGGCAAAAACGAAAGCTGCGATGGCACGTCACACAGGCCCTTCTTGGTAAGGGACGAAAGATTTTCGAACCATGATTTTGTGCGAGCAACCGATAAGACAACGATCTACCTAGAGTTTCGGTGGTCATGTGGCACCTCGCTTTGGTATTTCCTCGAGGATTATGAAAAGGATCGCTTGAAGGGCACTGCAGGCTTCGCACATCAGGTCAACCCAAAACTTGACGAGGCCGATTGGAATATGATACGACAATGGGTAGATGGGTGCCTGCAGCGACATCAGTCTGATTGCATATACCAGGATGCTTTCGATGTTCCCGGGTTTGAGGTAATCGATTGCAAGACTCGGAAGCTTGTACCTTGGGACAAGGAGAACGGGTTTGCAGCCTTGAGCTACGTTTGGGGTTCTGCTCAATCTGAGAAAAACCTGGCCGGGGAATCTTCCCAGACTTGGCTGGACCGAACCATCTTGCCGAATGCTGTAGAGAAGGTCATCGAAGATGCATTAGTATGCGCGGACAAGCTCAACATACCTTACCTTTGGGTAGACCTATATTGTATCGATCAGGAAGACAAGAATGGCACGAAACAACACCTGATTCAGAGCATGGACAAGATCTATTCCGCGGCTAAGGTCACGATAATCAACGTGGCAGGAGAAGATGCATCCACCGGCCTTCCTGGCATCTCCGATACTCTGCGCGTTTCTCTTCCAAGCAGATTGGTTATAGGCACCCACCACCTAGCTCCGGTGCCCAATCCCAGCGACAGCATAAAAACAAGCAAGTGGGCTAAACGAGGCTGGACGCTACAGGAAGGTCTGCTGGCCCGTCGACGTCTTGGTTTTACCAGTACAGGAGTGTACTTCCAATGCACTCAAAGCTACTACGTGGAGAGCCTCTTCGGGGAGTTTCACCCGGCCGAACAGGGTCGATACCACCGTTCTCGGCCCCGCATGGAAGCACAAGCCTTCCCAACCTCACTCACAGGCTCCCAATCTTCAAGCTTTTCTATGGCAAGGGTGTGCGATGAGTTCGCTCGTAGGGACCTCGCAACGGACAAAGATGCTCTGAAAGCATGTTCGGGGATCTTTTCGCGGTTCTGGATCAGCAAAAAGCCGGAGTATCAGTACTGCGGCCTGCCCTTCCAAGCGAAGTCCAACGATGATTTTGCCTTGTCGCTTCTATGGGGTTTTTTCGATCACTACGTTTGTAATCGCGAGTACCATCACTCCCCAATACCTTTCAGACGTACATGGGGACCTTCTTGGAGCTGGCTTGCTTGGAGAGGGCAAATGGGCTTCGGTCTCAGTAATGAGTCAAAGGACCGTCATCAGTTCCAATCTTGCGTCGGCATCAAGGTTCCCAAACAACACGAAGAACAAATCACCTTCTTGACTATTACTGACTATATAAATGACATCGACAAAAATGGGCTATATCAATACTGGCTCCCGTATCTGCGACTTTCCGGCTGGATCGCGACTGTTCGATTTGAGTGCGGCCGAGCTGACTTCGATGATGACTTCTTCGGGTACGTAGAATGCTTCTTTGCAACCCAAAAATATCGCTTGGGATCTGGTAGCATTTTGCCGACAATGTGGACTAAAGGCTTGAACGACGACGACGCGGTCAAACGTTCAAGGCGACTAGATGTTATCTTCGTTGCAGACGACGGTCATTGTAAACACTGTTTGGTCATCTGTCGTGTCGTCGATGATAAACCAAACGCGTATGAGCGAATGGGGACATGTGAACTTCATTATAATTCTCCCGAAATTAAGCAGGTTCAAGATAGATTTCATATGGGCGTAAAAGAGGCAGATCATAGAGATCAGGAAAGTAGAGACCTGGAATGTAGATACGATACAATCACCCTCGTATAAACTCATAGTCTTGAAAAGTTTCTTGGGCCAATGTGTGAAGGGGTAGCCTGGAAGGAGGAGTTGGTGAATGAAGTCTTTAGATCCTGAAGTGCTACAAAAAGAGGTGCTGAAGAGCAGCCTGAAAAACCCGAGCGGGTAATCTGCAGTGGATGTAATCCACGTCAGTATGATATTTCATTATAAGTGACGGCTGGTGGCGCGGTCACTGCTTGGTGATTCATCGTGTCAACGAAGAGAAGGCGAACAATTATTAGCAAGCTTGATTGATAGTTTCTGGTAAAAGGAGTGTCGATTGGAAATTTGCCTTCTCAAAGAACGTAGTTTAGAATAAATTCCGCTGAATCTTAAGAGATGCAGGGTCCGAATAAGTCTGCAAGCCGGCTGTCAGCCGGCCTCGACACGTCAACGTCAACAGCCATTTCCACCAGCAAATTTAGCCGCAGTAATCGTTTTTGCCAGTACCAGCATTGACGCAGCCATTGGCGCAATACTTTTTGAAATCGATCACTCCATTAGCCCCGCCAACGCAATGGAACAAATCATCTCTCCCACCATCAGCTTCCTGCTAATCTTATCTGGAAGAGACTGAATGATGCCAATCAATTCGCTGAGGGGCACATGCGGGCTGAAGTTCTGAACCACATGATGCAGCGATCTCTGTCTAAAAAGGCTAGATAAGGTGCTGCAAGGCAGCCACATGTCAGATGTGAGGAACCCTGACTTCAGAACTGAAGTTCCATGCGCGCTTCGGTGATTTGTGCTGATCTATGCCAGTCGAGTGAGAAACTTGAGACATGATGATCCCGACTTTTCTTGCCAGCTTTCCCATCTCCGCGGAAGTCAATCGAGTCTCAGAATAGCATGATCTTGATCTTAACACATAAGTCTCACAGTAATACTGCCAGAAAGCCTGGCTCGGCGTGAGTGGCCAATCAGATACCGTTATTTAAGGAATGCCGGGGCTGATCGTTTTGCTTTTTGGCGTTTGCAGCATTTTCGTGCTATTCATTCTGGCTGGGAATCTGGATGTATCCAGCTGTTTGAAAAGTCTCGGAGATATTTGAATATACAACAAAATTTAACGTAATACGGCAAGACTGAGTGCTTTCGCAGCTGGTTAAAGTCGGTTTATGTTTTTTCTTTCAGGCTCTCAGCCATATTTAGTGTTCATACGAGGGCATTCAAGACTTATTCCGCAGGGCAGGAAAGTCGGTGGCAATAGCGAGTAAAACTGTTACAATAAAAATGGCTGTTGGTAGGTGAGGAGGAAGGTGGATAAGTTGAAATAATTGTCTTACTTTTTATATAGCAACAAGATATGCAAATGGATCTGCAGCTTTGATGGTGTGTTTTTAGGCATTGTACGGTGTTGTCTGGCTCTATATACTTGCGTAGTGTTCGAGCGCCCGATGACAGTGTTCATGTGCTACTCTATGTCTCGAAGAGAAAAGTTAAATGATATAGAACATCATTTAGTAATAGCGTCTTTCAGATATGATTTCTTCTCGGTCTCTTTAAGGCCGACATAAAGAGGTGATAGAACCGAAAACGCGCCTGTGTTTCCCTCCAGATCCCCCCGGATCGAGAGGTAGGTCCATCAGCTCGTCGATTTTCTTTTGCACGACGATTTTCCGATCGGGGGCAAACCCAACCACTCGTATGTGAGTGGAAATTATGCCGTTTTCGGGGATGCATCGCAGAAGCGTCGATCACCGCTGTACTCCAAATATTGGACGGGATGAAGTTCTGGACATGCTGTATGGGTCTATCGCGACGCAGCTTTCCTTTGCCGGTACTCTCTTCAAGTTTAGACTTGTACAAACTCGAGGGCGACCAGAAAACACTGTAGTCCTGTCTCCTCGAGGACGTAGTCAAGCGTGATCAGATTCAGTAGATAGCTAGTTTTAGCGATCATCATTGTCGAGACTGGCCAAAGTTTTGACTCTAAAGTTCTACACGCTATCTACTATGTATCAGAGATAGCTAGGCTGCGATGTCATTGGCTCACGTTTCCTGGCACCCTCTCCTCTGCACCCATAGTGTCGAATCGCAAAATAACAATTAACGAGACTATAATCAACTTTTGACGGACCAAGCGAGTTTAGTCAACGGGAAAAGTCTAATTGTTAGAAAAGTTCTTTGGTAGATATAGTCCAAGGGATATTGAACAAACAAACATTCTTAACCTCCGGCATGTGGGATATCCTTGTGCTCGTGTCATTGCCACGCCTTGATGCTCCCCGTTTCGACATTTATCTTGGCGGCTGCCCTGGCACTGGAAATCTTGGTGCAAGTTACAAACTTCTAATGTGAAGGTAATGATATGGTAGAGTCTTACGTCGAATAATACTCAACAGACTAGGCGGAGCCACAACTTGGAGATGCGATAACACAAAGCGCGTTAGCAAGCCCTCCTGAACGCCCAAAAAGGTCCCACACAGTGTCTCCGTGATAGCCTGCCTTCGCAGAGATGGAGGCTCATTGCATATGAAAAGCACAGTATGGCAATCAAAGCACGTAGCCACGGCAAGCTTGGAAGACATACCGCAAGTTTTCGCCGAAGACTGCGATTACTGTGGCCAACTTTGGCGGCTGAAAGCATAGGTATCTATCATACGCTACTGGACAAGCTTATGATGACCATGCGGAAGTACATCATACTGTACGAACTAGGTAGTTTGACTGAGATGCTTCATGTCACTGGAATATAAAATATGGGCCAGTCGCTGCTGCAGGAAACAGGTCAACATCTTAAATCAATGACAATACAAGCGAACGGAATAGTGGAAAACGCACAAAAGAAACACCTACCAACACATTTACTGACACCCGCGGCTATGGCGGTGCCATGTGCAATGCTACCGTTTGTGATATCCCTGGGTAATCCGTCGGCTGTGGATGGTAGGCCAGCCGCGCCAACTATAACGGCGACGAAGAGACTTGGTAGGACTATAATGACTCCTGCAGGAAACACTAGTCGCTGCACGTCTCAACATCAGATCACGCCGGATGCCTTCCGCCAATAAAGCAAGCACAGCAGTCTCAGGTCAGAGTCGAGTCGCGGCAGTTGTCTCCTGCTTGGGATGGATACCTGCAGAGGCTGATGGAACAAACCGAGTTACCCCTCTTCGTGAAGTGTTTCGCTTTGGTCATGTGGTGAAAAGAAAGGAGGCGGCAAAGGTTGGCCATCTCAAGGTTGAAACGCAATCCATACTTTTGTCAGATGTCGTCAAGTTGTCTACCACGCACACAGATGACCAGATCTGGAGTTGCAGTAGACGACATGTCCATCGATCGTAGTTTGGTGTTGCAATCATCGCGATGATTTATGCAACAGAGATCGATCTAGTTGAATAGGCTGTTGTCAACCTAGACTTCCATCCCAATACTCTTGTGCCACGGAATTTCCGAACCATGTCTGCTTTGAACTTTCCGGCAATCTTGCTTCTTTTTTCGGAGTCAAGGGACGGAAGACAGTGGCACCCTGTTACCGATCTCACGACGGATACGGGGTTGGATGATTATGATCTTCCAGCGATCCGCAGGGAAGTGGTCGGTCATCTTGGATCGTGAGCGGAACCACCCGTCAATCGGTGGTGGTTGTCCTGATTGAGGGGACCGCCCAAAACTTGTTCCCCGACACAACCTTGCCGATGGGTAACCCCTTGGCCGGTACTTGATTTACGACCACCCCGGGCGCCGACGAGGGTTGTTGTGGCTTGTCAGCGATATTAACGACGGCAGGTTTTGGGTCGGCAAGTGCCGCGCATCGAGCCCAGAGACGGCGCGCCGAGAAGAGCCACAGAGAGCACGACCTTTTCCATTGTCAGCCGTATCGGGACTTTGTGTCGCATTTCAGGTGTTGTTAGCGCAAAAGCTGGCGGCACAGTTGGGATATTCTGTCTGTCGCGTGTCAGTGCTAGTCAATACTTGCCCTCTGCCGAGAAAGAAGGCGCGCGAGCTGCCATGGAAATGCCACCGTTACAGTAACATCACCGTTCCTGGCCTAACCCAACAGTGGGGATCGACAAGGGTCGCGACTCGCGATCCAACGGCGGGAGCTTGAACTCGACAGTCGCCGGGTTGTGGTTGGCGCGGCACCCCATGGATTGTATGTTGCCTTCCGTTTGATGGGTTCAGCGTGTGCCACAAATTCGGCGACGATGCGCATCTTGGCTACAGTGAGGGTTGCCGAGATGCATGGGAAGTCTGTGACAGTCACGCAGAATGCAGAGGCTGGACGTACTTTCGCGGAGGTGTCTGGAGTGCATAATCCTGTTCTGAAAGACAGACATAATGTAAGAAATACAGTACACGTCAAAGTGTCGTAAACCCTGCTGTTAATGGCAATGCCATGGAAGCTGTGCCCATGCATCATGGAAGGGCACTGGTTTCTGATTCTCGGGACCATGCACTGATCATCAGACTAGGGGTCATAAGGATGTTGAACCAGATTGGACACCGAGCCTTTACCATTCACTCGGAATAGTGATTTCACTTTTGCGGAACATGGGCATGTTGCAAATCATTGCATTAGGGGTTTTGGCGGCGATCGATCGTGCATCACAGTCGGGATCTCGGGGGATCTATCTGTCCTCGGCCAAGATGTCCGCTGGGAGTTCCATGCACGAAATTGTGTACGGCTCTACCCCAAGTTCTAACTTGCAAATGCTTCGCATTGATGCTCTGCGGAATATATAACAGTTGAGATCACATTTATGATCCTCCAATCCCGTGTTTGCAGATTGAACAGCCAGTATACACTGCCAAGCTAATAAAGCGGAGACGGGGCGACGGGATGGGTAAGGTGAAACTCCACTACTATATTCGCCGGCATCGTGAGTGGATATCTCAAGCCCTAGCCAGCCCACAGCTTCATTAGAGCGGACTGGCCGCTTTTGTCAATATCGTCAGCCCTTGATAGCTCAGTTGGCAGAGCGATGGACTGTAATTGTTACAATTCTAATTCAGGAATATCCACAGGTCGCCGGTTCAAATCCGGCTCGAGGGACTTGCTCTACAACTCATGAATCATTACATGGATTCATAATTGCTTTTTTGTTGTCACTGCCGACGGACCTTTTTACTTGGTTGGTCACTGTCACTCAGCGCTACATCTCAACCTGTCAAGTGAAGAGGCCTGTCGATATGATATGCAAGGGCCTCGCATCGACAAACAGATCGATTGAAATTCCCGTTCATACATGCTGTCGCTAGGTCGCAGCCGGGACTCTGCATTACTTTCGCTCATAGGACCGCATTCAGCAACAGCAAACACCCGTTGCCCACCATATGGGTCTTATGCCACGATACAATTTGCTGACTTCCACAGATCCTGATTCGAGACGTGTTCTTTCTCTGCTTTCGAGAGAACATGAACATACACAACAAGTGCGATCTCAGCACGTTCAGGGCTCTCGTCCAACCTCTTCTTGACGGCTTAATGGAGAACAGACCTGTCACAGCGCGGACGGAAGGAAGGTCAGCCTACACCGGTCCCTCTTTCGGATTATTTCAACGTACTGACGTTTGTGGAAATATAATAGGTCTACCTGGTCTATACCAACATCCATAAACAGCTAGCCGTCTGCAGATTGGAACCTTCTTGATCACCACCTTTCATCTAGGGGGTGAGACTGGATTACTAGTGGCTTTTTTTCTGGAACACTCCCAATTAACACGACATCAGTCATGATGCAGTTACCCTAGACGGCCCTAAACGTGAGATTCGTGCATATTCTACCGCTTCGAATCTACTCGAACTTGCTTCTCCCAAGTTTGTGAGTCAAAACTATATTGACGTGTTTATTGCTGTCAGCGGCAGTCTCACTGTAATACGTTGTAGGACTCTGAACCACGGGAAAGCAATCTTGTACCAAACTTCATTCAAGCATGTGACAATACAGAGGTCCCTGAAAATTCTGAAAGCCTCTACATATACAATCCCACTTCCCAAGGTGTACACATCTTGCACAGCTGGGTAGCCTTGTCACTCAGACCCGGCGACCATCAGCTCGGGAACAAGCCTAAATGGCCATGAGCTTGCGAAGAACCCTCGACCCTTCAAAGTCGACGAGGGTGCGGCTATCGTTTGGTGTGGCTTTGTCAGGGGCTAATGCCAATCGTAAGCAGTTTTGTGTGCAATGGGTAAATTTGGCCACATTGGCGTGGACGAGTTTCCCATCATGATTTGTGACTGGGTCGATATGCGTAACTCATATGCACAAGGATCAATAAATTAAGCGAAGTCGTTCCTTGCTCGCCGTTGCAAGCTGCGTCAGACGCCGCCCAGGGGTGGCCTGTATGCCATGGGGAGCAAACGTGGTTTATAAATTATGGGAATGGATGGTTTGGCTCTCAGGGTCTCCTGCCAGGATTGCCAGGTTCTCTGCGATGGAAAAGAATGCTAGCCAAAAGTCCATCTTGGGAGCAGGGGTCCCTCTCCAACTTATACCTTATTGGTGATCGATGCAACAGTCACGGCTCTGCTAGATCGTCAACCCACATCCATGGGCATCTTGTAACATCCCACCGATCGGGTCCACCACCCGAAGAAGATCGACTGCTAAGCCCCGTTTCCTATCCACCACCTCAACCCTACCAAAAGCCTACTTGCCGGGATATATCGATCCTCGGCTTTCTTTCCGCCGACCTGAATGGTCCATGGCCCGTAGGACAACCGTCTGATTTCCACTGGCGAGGGTCAACCGGGTCGTGCAGCTCTTTCGTCTCATCGAAAGCCGAAGAAGAAATGGGGATTCACCGTGGCACACTTTCCGACTTGTTCCCCTGCACGTCGCTTGCTCTATCTACCGGTGGCTGGTGGCTGAGGAGGTGTACAGAGTGTCCATCGGAAGAATATGTCAAACCTTCGCGGTCTTTTATCTTCTCCTTCCCTGTAGACGTGTACGCAAGCATTATACAAAGCTTGAAATGCAGCGACCTACCGCCTACTCCACATTCCGCCTCCCCGAGTGACCAGGTAACACAGCAAGCCGCCACACATTCAAGGCATCTTACTTGCAGCTTGGTGTGACCTCTCGGTGGAGACGGGAAACGTTGACGGGAACGGGGCCAGAGACTCTGCCTGAGGAGTATACTTGAACCTCGATTCCTCCTCCCCTGCTCGCAATCTTGGGCCTCTTTGGAAAAGACCCGGATCGAGCTCGGACATCCGACCAAGGTCCTTTTATCGAATACGATGCACGACAGAACCCGAATTCGACGCTTTCTTGCAACTTGATAGACTATATGCACCGCTGCCTCGACGATGACCCTGACTTGGGACAGAATCTCGGACTCTCCTCAGCACTGGCTTCTCTACCATGGCAGCACACAACTCGTCGACGGATCAACCGGCATCACCTGATTCGGTGGAAATGAAGTTTGAATGTTCAAAATGTCCGCGCAGCTTCCAACGAAGAGAGCACCTGAAGCGCCATCGACGAATTCATGATGGTACGAAGCGTTTCGCCTGTCCGACCTGCTCGAAACGGTTTGCTCGAAGGTGCGTCGTCTGTATTTCTGTTTGTTCCAATACTTTGATCCTTCTAACTCCCACAGCGACATTCTTCACCGCCACGAGTTCATACACACGGCAATACCGCCGGATCCAGCAGGCGTACAACGAAAGAGAGCCTGTCTAGAGTGCGCCAAAGCCAGAGAAAGGTGTACCAAGGGATTACCGTGTTCGCGTTGCACTTCAAAGACGTTGCAGTGCACCTATCCCGAGGCCAAGCCTGAAGGGTCGTCGTTGAAGGCCACCAGTCCAAAGACTGTAAACACGCCGGCTCATAAGTCTATGAACCGTCCATTGTCTCCGTTGGCAATCCAGGAGACCCCTATTCTACCGAATGGACTGATACCGACCCACAATGCTGTCCATGAAAGACCATCACACATCGAACCAGATTTTGTAGTAGTTGCCGACGAAACCCAGCACCCTGACTCAAAGCCTATGGCGATCGAAGATTTCCGTGGTATGTCTAGCAAAAGTCCGCTGGAGGGATCACAGTACCAAGGTGGACAACTTGCATCTGGCCTGATGTCAGCGACCATGGAAAACGGACCGCCTCCGCCTGAAACACCATCGATTCCGCTACAACAGTACACATACAGTCCGCATATAGAGTCTTCTACCAGTTGGCCTCTCGCAACGGACACTATCAACACGGGCTACAGCCCGTCAGAGTCTTCGGAGACTCGCATAACAGAGTACTCGACGGGGTATGGCCCCGGCGTGTTCGATGAGACCAACACACCTACGTCTTCCTCCACGTCACACCCCTATGAGCCGATCTCATGGACCTCCGACTGCTGGATGACGCCGGAATCCGCGTTGCCATCCAACATCCCTAGCGAATCGTACTCGTACCTCGCCCCTGTTCCGGACACATCGACGACGGGTGGATACGCTTCAATGCTATCGTTGCTTCCTGGAACCGCAGCAGTATGCCCAGAGTCTTGGGGTGGATACGTTGGGCATTCTTACGGTACCACTGACGGCGCTGCGAGCCCCGAAGCGCCTGACACTAAGACATTCTGGATTCCACAGCTACAGAACCTGCCACCGGCCGAGATCGAGGCCATCAGTAAGCGCTGGGCCATGACTGAGATGCCCTATGCTACGACTGTGTGAAAGGGCTCTCCCAGCCTCTTCTCAAGGGCAGTGAGGGCGACAATGGAGGTTATTCGCGAGCCAAAATCCCCACAGACGGGTTGCAACCCTGATCATCTGGTCGGATTCTGCCATAGGTGACATACCAGGGCAGATTGGTGTCAGCGGTATATCACAAGACGTCCCAGAGTCCACTACGCGTGGGCATCAATACATAATCAATTAATCAAATCCCTGTTTACTCACGCGTGCCCCAACTTGACTTCGAAAGTTATTAGCTGACAATAGTACGGGTATTGGTTGGACCACACGTCTAATGCCACGGAGAAAAGTACGCTGCGCAAACAAGCATTCCGCACTATTGGGTCGTCGCACCGGCGCACTTGGAGAAACGAAGTGGTCTCCTGTTCTACAAGGGGCATGTAAGCTTGTCATTACGTCCGGGCTGTGTTGAACGGTGTGCTGACGAGATGTGATTTTGAGTTTCAGGTACGGACCGATCTTCAGGAACGCTCAAGATATTCGAGCTTCAGCTTCCAGTGTAATCTCAGACTGGGCCATCTTTACGAGAAGAAGAAGAAGAAGAAGAAGAAGACTTGCGTCATCCGAAGTCATTGACCAGCCTCGGCCTAAGCTCACTTAAGACTGTGCAACTAACTCGGATCGCCGAGACAAATTAAGCTGCTGTCGCATCCCCGCAGTGCATGCATAGGGTGCCTGAGCCTCTTTACGTGCGTCCTCAAGTCGACAGTCATGTAGTCCAGATCCAACCAGAACCATCAGCAGCGAAAAGACATTGTGATGGTCGATTTCACAAGAAAAAAACTACTCCAATCAAACTACACAATACCTTCTTCTGGTCGTGAAGGAAAGCTTGATTAGTATTCTGACTCGGGATCTACACTGACACTATACACCCCTGACGGCCCTATGCGGAAGCAGCCGAGGCACCCGCAAGTGCGCACTACACTATTGTACAACACACTAACTTGGGTTAAGTCCTCTGGCCGACGAAGATAAGACCCCCACCAACATGTCAATGATGTCAATATCACGCCGGTCCGGAGTCGAAGAGGCTGCTGTGTTGAAGACGGGCCGCCGCATAACAAGTGCGGCCGCAGTGGCACGGCCAGCAACGGTGGACAAACAATCACATCGACGATACAGGCGAGACCGGATAGCAAACAGGTCCACACACGCCGAGATCTGGAGAGAATGGTCCGTCGGCCCCGTCCATTTGTGGTCCCAGATCCCCAATGGGGTGGTTGAAACTGCCGATTTCAGGTCCAGGTTTGCCAAACTTAAGCCCTAGGGATCTCCAGCCGTCGGGAATTGGGCCGAGGATAGCTTCGAGAAAAACTGGTGCCGTCATTGAATGTTTGTGGAGTGCTAGCCTTCTAGCCTCGTAGCTTATTAGCTGGGGGCTCGGTGAACACAGGAGAAGAGTTCAAACCATGATGATGTACGTCACTCACTGCATGTAATACATATGTTTTCGGTCTGCATGGGCTGGTACGATGTTGTGTCGTCATTTCGATTTCATATATACACTTATATAAATACTATTGGAAATCTCAGCCAAAAGCTGTCCTCTCATTCTGAACATAAAAAGCACTTTACTATCAGACCCGAAGAACGGCTTCTTACTGATCACTTACTCACTCATAAGACAGCTCATATTATATCAAAATTATCCACACATAACCGCCAGTATGCCTTATCCTGAAGAATTCGAGGGCTTCATGATCAATGAGCTCGGCAAGTACAAGGATTTCAAGAAGCAGACTGTACGTCACTCCAAATTCTCATATATAACCGTCGCGACACATTTACTCACAATTTCCACAGTTCAAGCCCAAGAAGTTTGGTGACAGCGATGTTGACATCAAGATCGAGTGCTGCGGTGTCTGCGGCTCCGACGTGCACACCATCACGGGCGGCTGGGGCGATGCGCCCACGCCCATCTGCGTCGGCCACGAGGTCGTCGGAAAGGCCGTAAAGGTCGGATCCGCTGTCAAGACGGTCAAGGTCGGCGACCGCGTCGGCGTGGGAGCGCAGATTTGGTCTTGCCTCAAGTGCCCGCAGTGCAAGAGCGACAATGAGAACTATTGCCCGCACATGGTTGGTATGTAATCCCCATCGTTGAAGGATGAACGATATCACTAATACGCGCTACCAGACACATATGGCGCACCATACCCCAAGGAGGTAGACCCAGACGAGACCATCTCGCAAGGCGGCTACGCATCACACATCAGGGCGCACGAGTACTTTGTGTTCCCCATCCCCGACGCCATCCCGTCGCACATGGCCGCGCCGATGATGTGCGCCGGGCTGACGGTGTGGTCGCCGCTGGTGCGCGCGGGCGTCGGGCCGGGCAAGAAGGTCGGCATCGTCGGGCTGGGCGGGCTGGGCCACTTCGCCGTCATGTGGGCGGCGGCGCTGGGGGCCGAGGTGACGGTCATCTCGCACTCGCCGCACAAGAGGGACGACGCGCTCAAGCTGGGCGCCAAGCACTTTGTCAGCTCGGGTGACAAGGACTGGGCCAAGCCGTTGGCCTTCACGTTTGACTTTGTCCTCAACACGGCCGACATGACCCACACGTTTAATCTGGACGACTACCTGTCCATCCTCAAGGTCAACTGCCGCTTCCACCAGGTCGGCCTGCCCGACGAGCCAATCAAGGAGTTCAGCCCCAAGCAGTTCATGCCCAACGGGTCCAGCATCGGCGCCAGCCACATTGGCTCGCGGCCCGAGATTTTGGCCATGCTCAAATTGTCGGCCGAGAAGAAGTTGTTCCCGATGGTTGAGACTCTGCCGCTCTCGGCGGAGAATTGTGGCGAGGCTGTTGAGAAGGTCAAGACCAACAAGGTCCACTACCGTGTCACTCTCACCGATTACGACAAGGTATTCGGCGCCTAAGAGATGCACATGGGAGAAAGAGGACATTGTAAATAAGTCATAATTAATTCATTAATATTGTTATATATGTCATGATATATGTGCCAACTCAGTGTCGATGAAATGTAACCGCCGGGACGATTGTGAGCCGTCACTACTTTGGCCGCAAGAATGGATGCGCCTCAGTATTCAAGACATAGTCATCGAGACTAATCAGATCAGGTGGAGAAAAGGCAAGGTAAAAATACTTCAACGTCTCCGCCAGCCAAAAGCTCTCCATGTAATCCTCATTGGCGCTCGTGTCGACCGGCCTCGTCACGTCCGGCACAGAACCGCTGGCGTACTCGGTCCGCGTCGCGTTGCGCACCGCCAGGAACATATCCCACGCCGCATCTTGGAACTCCTGCCGGCCCGTGATGCGCCACAGCACAAAGACGCTCTCGATGGCCTCGGGCCGCAGGATATACCGCGTGTCGCCCACCGACGTGAACCCCCGCGGCAGGTGCTCCTTCCAGTCGAGCCGCCGCTTCTTCTCCTGCTCCCAGCGCGCCTCGCTCCAGTCGCAGTCGCTCCGGGACTCGCACGCGGCCATGGTCCAGCGCTCCGGGCCGACGCCGGACGGCATAGACTTGTATGCGTACATGCAACCCCTCGTGAGCTTGGCGCCGGTTTCCACGTCTCCCGGACGGTTGAGCAGTCGGCCCGCCAGGGCAAAGGTGCCCCCGATGAAGCATGTGAGATGCTCACTTTCCGGGTCCAGATGTATCTCGCCGTCGCCAAGGTAGTCGGCGTTTCCCGAGATCAGTATATCTTCTCGGCCGGGGAGCATCGGCCGGAAGAACAAGTGCCTGTCCGCGGCGTTCATAAAGCCGCGCGCCATGGTGCTGTAGCTGGGCTCGGCTCCTTGTAGTAGACCGTGCATCTTGGGCAGGTATTCATAAAGAGAATCGGCGCAGCCGCCCAGCGTGAAGACGTTGCCAGAGGTCACATCCTTTTCGCTCATGGAGACCATCTTGGGCCACAACCCGGGAATCTTGGTCTTGTTCTGGTTGCGGAAAAAGAGGTTCATGACGCCAGACACGGCGTTGTAGTATTTCGGGTCGCCGGTGACCTGCGACAGGCGCGTCATTTCCAGCGATAGAGTCCCTGGCGACGCCGAGACCACGGATGGTTCGACGATGAGACCTGCGCCGCTCTTTGTTTGTTCCATGCTGATGAAATCCACAGGCATTCGGTTCTCCGTATTGAAGGCCCCGTATAAGAGATCACCGAGCTCTTTAGCCTTTGCGAGCAGGACGGGCCGTTTACTCAAGTCATAAGCTGCAAGCAAACCACCCAGGTAGCGAATGTTGGTCTCGAACGTGTTGACGCTGTCCGACGTGGACTTGCCAAAGTCGATCTGGGCGACCGCCGCCACGGCCTCGTCAAACTCCGTTTTCATGCCCATGATCCACAGGGTGTCGAGGGCATCGACCAAGGTCGCGGCCCAGCCCGAGAACTGGTCGCGGTAGCCGCCAGAGACGGGCAGCAGCGCGTCCTTCATCCAGGCGAACTTTCTATATGCCTCCCAGTCCCGCAGGAAGGTGTCCCTGACTTGCTGTCTCTTGTATTCCCGCTGCCTCTGCTGTTCCGGCGTCTCGGTGGGGAACCGGAACTGCACCCTCGGAAGGCGAGCAAACTTGCTAAACGGAACCTGTGCCGCGGGCTCGTCGCCGGGATATCTGTACGTGACATTGCTCCAGTCGAAGCTGCTCGCCGTGAAATCAATGGGGCGAGGGGATTCGTCGTCGACAGCATTCATGAAATTTGCCAGCCGTACTGACTCGAGACTCGAGCGTGAGGTCCATGATGAGAAGAGCAGGTAACATATACCAATGGTGACCCCGAGTGCAAGCAGCTGAGTTCGACGACTCCGAGTTGCTCTCTTTATCGCCATTCCGTCTTCGTCGATCCGATCTGTTGGAAGTGGCTTGATCTCATGCCACTTCGTAGTCAGAACTTCCAACTACTCAGGCCAATACCTTTGGAAATGGCCGTGAAAAGGCGAGAGAGGCCAGAATCATTTTCGATGATGAAAGCAACAGTTACCTACAGTCCTCGGGTCAGGTCAAAGACTTTCTCGAGACGCCACCATGAATATGGGCGCCGCGGTCTGTGAACGACCCACGGCTAGCTATCGAGACGTGCTGGCTTTTTAGGCTAATCACCAACCCACCGGTACACAAGAGAATGGTGAGACATATGCCAAACCGTGGGCTCGTGACCTTTTAGGTCTCGGCGCCCAGCACACCCAACAGAGAAGGTTGCAGTCCTTGGCGGGTCATCGCAAGAATAATCAAAGCGCGGGACGTGCTGCCATCCGAATGGTCACGCCAAGATATTTGATGCGCCCCTCGGCCGCCAGCTCGTTCGGCCAAGCCAGAACTAAAACCCAATATCAAACAGTAGGACACGATGCGCAAGCATCTTACCGACCGTTCTCAGTTGAATTATGGTTAGCCCATACCGGTGCTCCAGGTCGTAGACCCATTCGCATGCCCCGGATCTCACACTTAGGAAGTTGACGAAAAGAGATCCGGGGAACGTTTCCATTCTTCAGTTCGGTTCCAGGGTGTCGGTTTCCTTTCCCGAAACCCCATTGGCGCCGCTAACGATTAAGCTTAAAGGCTACTTTGCCACTAAAGTCAAACGCCCCCAGCAAACCCCGCAGTGGGCGAGGTGATGATCCACCTCAGCACTATAATAATCGCCGGCTCTCGAATCGTGATCATAAGCCAAGCTCATGGTCAGGATAAATGGCTTTCGGCAGTTATGCCCGTACCAGAACGTATCAATCATTCTCTCAAAGGCGGACTGTTCATTTTACGATTTATGACCTTCTCGGCCGTGATCCTGAGCCATGCGAGCCGTGGTAAGGAACTCAACACCCAACGAACAGGTCGGTAATACACAGTTTGTAGCTGGAGCCAGCTGAAGGCGGCTACTGGAATTCTGAGACATGAGTCCAGCCACAATCTTTGACCATGAAGAGATTCTCGACCGTTATCAGGACTCGTCAGGTTTGTAAGAAGACTAGCTCTTGGCGACTCAAAAGACCATTTTAAAAGAGAATACCACCACCATGAACAGAAACCATTGGCTCGCTATCACTTAATGATCGTCACACATGAATCACACCAGTACCTTGGTCGTCAAACGTAAAGTAGAGTCCGCTTGAATGAGGACGGTATGGGCTGGGTGGCCAGCCATCACGGCTCAACCGTGATTGAGACTATAAGCCGAACCCAGAATATTTCTTTTCTCTGCCACCCTCTCTTATCACTGTTGAACGTTACATGCTCTTCTCACCTATCATAACTGGCCAACTCCCGGGTGCTTTTGAAGTTCTCAGCGGCTACTTGAATGGATTTCAGAAAAGTAGATGTAAAAATCAATCTCAGCCCAAAACTTCTTACATATGGTCAACCAATTGAGGCTTCTGCTCGAGCCTCTGATCAGAAAAGCCATTTCGCGTGCGCATGATACAGTCGTACGTGTTGGAAGAGTTGTTTCCGATATAATGCAAATTTGTTCATGATACAGTCCTCATGTCCAGAAGCGGCGAGCACTTCGATTGTGCCGACACGGGGTCATGCGAATTTTGCCATGTGGGTTTTGCACCCTACCTGGATTGAATCTCGGGTACAAGACTTTACAAAATTTCATGCTCAATCATTATAATCTGAAAATCATCTCACGTCGCATTTCATTGCTAGCTGAATAAAGCTGCCGAACCATTCCAGCCGATAGGGAGCCTTGTCACACCCTCTCTATAACAAGTCTACAACATTGTTGCCTTGACGCTTTCCCGCGGTTTTGCCTTTTAACTTTTGAAAAGTTCAATTCTGAATTTCATTGCTACATCCACTCGTTTCCCGTCTCGAGGAAACGGTGTTGACTCTTGCCTCTTAAAACAATCCTAGCAGATCGTCACTATCCTTCTTGGGTGCATCTCCATTTTGGCCAAGCTGCTGCGATGGCGGCGGCGGAGCGCTGCTTCCGCTCATGTCCAAGCCAGCAAATCCATTCATCAAATCGTTGGTGCTAGCGCTCATTGCTGGTGCTTGTGGTGCAGGTGCATCGAACAAGCCCATCATATCAGCCATACCTCCAGATGATTGCGTCCCGACTGCTGGGCTCTGGACACGGGTCGGTGTGGCCGTGGCACTACTTTGCTCCAAGGATGCAGGGGCACCACCGTCGAAGTCGATGTCGAGCAGATTTTCAATGTTGCTTTGCGGTGCTGAGCCGTTGGCCTGGGCGGCTGCGACGGCAGAAGCGACACTGGGGTTCTCGGCAAGGTTCTCGCGCTGCTCCAGGATGGCAGCCCGCTGGATAGCGTCTGCGCCGTAACGTCCTTTGCCGACGAACGACTCTGGTGGCTTGTGGTAAACCGATGCGAGAGTAGAGAGCTCGGCCAAGAGCTGTTCCAGGAGAGCTGGAGGGAGAGAAGTCATGGTAGTAGAGATGGCTGGCTTTTGCGACAGAATAATGTTCTACAAAATAGGTTAGACGTGGAAACGCTTTATTGGCTTGGACGGTACTCACCTTGGCTACGTCAAGATCACCAGACAGCAGACGCCAGTAGACGTAAGCTCTGTCGCGGATATCAGGGTTGTCGTTGTCTGTCGTGGCGGCCTGGAGAACCTTTTGGACAAGACCCTGGCTGTCTTGAGGCTTCTTCAAGAATAGCTTGACTACAGCGGTCAAGATTTGAAGTTGAGTTTGAGTAAACTCTTCTGTGAAGAGATCGACAAAGCTGGTCAAAATCTCATCTGCGTTGCTGATCTTCTCGGCGTACTCTCCAACAATCCAGATCAAGGATCCTCGCGCATCGGGCTCGTCCAACTCGTCAATGTACTGGCAAAGAGTGGGGATGACGCCCTCGTATCCGGGGTATTTTCGCAGAATATCCTTGATGACCACAACGACTTCTTGAACGACGTAGTTGACCTTTGTCGCAATGAGGTCCAACAGTGCATTCACGCACTTTTCGCTCGCGCTCTCGATCTTGATCGCGACCTGGCCAATCGCCTTGACTGCCCTCCGTACAAAGTCCATGTCGACTTCAAGGGCGTATTCCTTGAGTTCACCTAGTAGCTGCTCAAAGTTCTTCTCGTTTGCTATCCTGACCATGATCTCGAGTTTCTGGAGCTTCAGGTAAGCCGGGTCGTTGTATTTGCAGAAGAACACACGCAGCTGGTTGCTGAGGATATCAGGCTTGGCCTGGAGCAGCAGATCGATGTTCCGGAGAGCGACATATTGGACTTCGGGCGCAGATGCGATCAGGGTGACCAGGGGCGGGGCCATCTTCTTGAGGTACTGTCGCACGAGATCGGCGTTGATAAGCTTCATGTGGATGAAAACGACCTTGACGGCTGCCAACACCACACTAGGGTTGACGTGTTGGAATTGCGGTGCAACTCTCTCGCAAATGTGCTCCGACTCCTTGACGTCAGTAGGCGGGTACGCAGCCAAAGTAGAGAGAATCGTGACCCGTCCCCATTCCGTACACTCGTTCAGGGCCATCATCAGCTTCTTCAAGGTGGGCGGCGTAATGACGAGGGCGGCAGTCTCGGGGGCGGTCTCGCTGATTTCGGAAAGTGCCTGGACCGAGTTCGCAACCACCATGGGGTTCGAGTCTCCAATCATCTCCTGCAGCGTCTCAAGGAATCCGTTTTCGATGCACATGGTCGGGTTAAGGTCGAAGAGCTTGGCAACGCAAATGGCAGCTGTTTTCCTCACGTATGGTGATTCGTCTCTGAGTGTCTTGCGCAGGGGCTCCTCCATGTAATCCACCATCTTGTCGACACGAATGCAGCCCATTGTTCTTATAGCGAGCGCGCGGATCAGGGGGTTGGGATCCTCCGAGTCCTGGACGAAGGTGTTGACAGCGAGAATACACAGATCTGGATGTGACTTGGCATAGTTCCTATAGAGCGTGTGAGCCTTTGTCGCGGACGGACGTGGTGGCGGTGGAGGGGCAGCGTGGAAGTTTGCCTAGAGGGAAGCGTAGTTGAAAGAACGCGGCAGAACTCACATCAGGTACAGATACACCAGCTTCTTTTGATCCAGATCTCCAGTTGCAATGTTCTTCAAAACGTCGGGGAAGAGGGCGGATACGTCCTTGCCCAGCGTCATGGCCATGATTGTCTTTTGGATGGACTCCTTCCGCTCCCAGGCATACTGGGAGACCAGACCAGCTCGCAGCTCAAACGTCTCGCCCTTTCTGGGCACCGCAAATGCGGCGCGCATGCGATTGACCGCCATCGTCGGGATTGGGCGGGCTGTAGACCGTTGCGATTCGGCGAGGTGGTGGTGTTGTTATGATCAGAAAGGAGAGCGAAGGGCGCCAGTCGAGATGGCCACCTGGAAGGTATCGGTATCGAGGGGAATCAGGGGCCCTGCTAGGGCAGCTGTGAGATCATTCACTGCAGTCCACCCTTTTTCTAAGAACCAATCTCAGTACTCTAGATCTGCTAGGGGCTGCCGTCTATCAGAGAAGCAGCTCGGCAGCTCAGATTATCGTCGAATTCGTCAAATTCCAAACGTTGAGGTGGTAAAGTTATTCGACCCTTGCCTCTTCGCCCAATGGATCGCCAGCCTTTGGGAAGCCTCGAGGTGGCATTCCGGACGCCCTGACGCAGGACCAGGCGCTACTGCTGCTACGGAGCTCCAGATCGGGCCCGCATCAGCCACATTGCGGCTGGTGGGGTCACGAGACATGGGCTAGAAACTGCCTCTCTGTTCCTTCTATGGGCGCTTGAATTTCATGCAGGGACGGTCCAATTTCTGAGAGGAACACGTTCTTATGCTTCCTTTTCAACGCCGGAATGTCTGAATGATTATTTCTATATCCGACGCAGGTCGTCCAAGCACATCATTTTCGAGCAGCCACAAAAGTTGACGATCTTCGAACCGTCGTCTGCACTTCTGACTGATTCGTGGATACTATGGTGAGTGCTGTATTCATTTGTGGCTTGGTACCATATTTATATTCGGGAAACACTAATAATCTAAACGTTGCAGGCGAGCTTCCCAAATTTGAGACGACTCTTCATCGAGGCAAGATCAGAAGACGAAGAACGCGCGGTATCTCGGAGAGCTGTAAGTTCTCCATCTCGGAAGGCAGAGGTGAACCGGAATGATATTAGCTAAACACGCACATTTCAGTTCTACAACGCCGTCTTGTTCATGGGGTCCGTCGCCGTCTTCAGTCTAGTCGCGCAAAGGATGAATGCAGGGAGATAGCACACACCCATATTGATTCATCAAGTAAACTACTACATGGCTGAAGTGCAAAGGCTGCAAAACATGATTTGCTGGTAGTGGTACAAGATTTGTGCAAGATGTAAGCAGGTATTCCACGTGTAAGCACACGCTTTACTCGGACTCGCTTTCCGATCCCAAGAATGCCAGATCTGCCATTCTCTTTGAGACTCGAGGCTTTGCATCCTCTCCCTCGCTTCCTTCCTCGGACTCTTCCTTCAGGTTTGCCTTGGCCTTGCTCCTCGAGGCGCGACCAGCACGGCCATTGGTACCCCAGAGATCATTCATCTCTTGTACAGCGTCGAGATCAGCCAACAGTTCACGTTTCTCCTTGACTTCTTTGGCCTTGGCTTCCGAGAACCGACCCGTAATTCCGACATCGGCCAACATCTTTCTCAAGTGTCGAATCTTGGCTCTGCTGTCATCACCATACTCCTTCAGCTCGAAACCCCAGATCTTGCGGATTCCACACTTGACTAGGTGACCCTGCAGCTTCTTGATTTCTGCCTCATCGCCCGTGAGCTCTTTTGCAGCAGGCTTGGATGCTTTCGACTTGGCTGGACCTTTGGATCCCTTGGGCTCCTTGGTCTTTCGCTTCTTGGGTACCGGGTCGTCGTCTATCACCGAGGACAAGTCGGAACTGTCATCGTCTACTGCCGGCTTGACCTCCTCCTTCTTGGTCTTTTTCTTTGGCGGCGGTGCATCATCGATAACGGATGAAAGGTCTGAGCTGTCGTCATCTGCTGCTGCAGGTTTGCTGTCTTCCTCCACCTTGGCAGCAGCTTGTGGCTCTCCCTCTTCATCAGAGTTCTGAGCCTTGACTGGAGCAGTCTGTTTGCTTTCGACCTCATCTTCAGGCTCGTTACTGGGAATTCCCTTCTTTTCAGTCTCCTCGTCTTCGTCAGACTCGACCTTGGGGCTTTTGGTGGGTCGCTTCCGCTTGTGGTCTGGTGAGCTTGGTTCACTCTTCATATCGTCGTCATCGTCGTCCGATACGACAGCCTTCTTCTTGGGCCTTCCTCTGGCCGCAAGCTTCTTTGGCTTGACATCCTCTTCTGATTCTCCCACATCGCTGAGCTCGGACTCGGAAACAGCCTTGACCTTCTTCTTCTGCTGCGTCTTTGCGGCGCGCTTCTTGGGCTTCTCTTCCTCTTCCGACTCCTCGGGGTCGCTCAGTTCTGACTCGGAGACGGCAACCTTCTTGCCCTTCTTGGGTGCTGCTTTCTTGACAGGCTTCTTGGGGGCGGGCTCCTTCTTTACACGCTTGGGCTTTTGCTCCGGCTCCTCGCTCGATTGGCGCTTGACCGCGGTCTTCTTGACGGGTGTCGGCTCCTCCTTGGGCTCTTCGTCGGACTCATCGCCGTTCTATGGACGGGGTTAGCACCGGGGGACCCACCAAGATTATCCCCAGAAGAATTTGGGATGGAAGTTGGAACGCAACGTACGATTGCCTTGTGGATAATGTCCTTGCTGCGATCCTTCCACTTTGCACTATCTTTGAAGAACTGCCCGGGCAGGTCGAGCTTCTCTTCCACACGCGTGCGGACCTTGTTGACGGTGATTTCCTCGCCGCTGTCGAGCAGCGCCTTTGCCTCGACTCGCAGCTCCTTGTCGAGCGTCTTGTCGGACGGGGTCGGCATGGTCGCGTCGTCGGCAACAAATGAGCCGAGAATATAGTGGGCGCGTGTAGTCCGTCCGATAGTGAACCCGATCAATGAGAGAGTATCTGGTCGATGCGACAAGTTATCTGATTCGAAAGATCACTTGACGCGTCGCCGGCAGTTGCAGCAAGCGCGTCGCCAGTTGGTCCAGTGCAAGTCGTCCAAGGCGTTGTGGGGAAAAAGGTCAACTGGTCTCACTGGAGCTAACAGTGGGGCCTCTTTATTGTCTGGGGTCCGGACGCTTGCGACCACCAGTGCACGGACCTTTTTGATGAAAGTCCAGACTCGAGGAGCTTCTCTTTTTTTGGATTTTATTAATTGATGGATTTCTCTTCAGTCTACACCAAATATCCAAGACCGACTAACACATCGAAGACTAAATAATGATCGGCGACATCCTCAAGACAACAACATTTGATATGACCACTGTTCTTGAGGAACGTCACGATACTTGATGCTAGTAGGATGCTTCTTCCTGGCGGGCAGAACACGCCGGATATACAAGTCCCCAACATTGATGCGGTCAAACTTGGGCGTCTCGCCCGGCTCGACGCAGCTCTCCAGAACATCCAACTCGACATCAGGATCCATGGTCAAGAAAAATGGAAGCGAGTATCGCTCCTGGCCCGTCTTATTCCGCACGCGGTGCACCGTCGCAGGGAAAAGCCCGTTGGTCTGGCGCTCCATGTACTGCCCGACATTGCACACGAGCGTGCCGGGGACCGGCGGCGCGTCCACCCAGACGCCGTCGGGGTTGAGCACCTCGAGCGCCGGGACGCCGTCTTGCTGTAGTACCAGGGTGAGCCAGCTGAAGTCGGCGTGGGCACCGAGGCCGACGCTCGCGGCGTCCTGGGCCACCGGGGTCGGCGGGTAGTACAGCGGGCGCATGCCGGTGATGGGAAATTGGAAGCGCTGGTCAAAGGCCGTCTCTTCCAGGCCAAAGGCCAGGGCAAATATTCGGACCAGCTTCATGGCCAGGGGAAAGACGTGTCTGCAGGCGGCACAGATTTCTCGCGGTAAGTTCTCTGCTCTGCTTGTTTTGCCCGACGGCCTTCGGGGCTCTCGACTTACTGGTAGTATTTGTATACTCCATCGCGCCACCAAGGTGCCTTTTCCGGCCATATATTCTGCGGCTGGGTGATGTGAGCCGGTGGTTGCCTCCCCGTCCTGCCTGTGTAGTCCTGCTCCGGTTCGATCACACAATCGCCCATGGTGAATGCTTCCTTGATGTCTATCCGGATTTATTAGCACATGTGTTTTATTCATCACACAATTTAATGTTATAGTCTTACCTCCTTGAGTTCTTGGATCCAGCTTGGTCTCCAACATTGGCTCATAGCCACGAATGGCCGGGTTCTTCTGGACATGGGCGTCCATTTTGGTCTCGATATCGAGAGCAAAGAATCTCTTCAGCAGCTGGAATGCTTCAGTGACCGCCTCTTCGGGGATGCCATGGTTCTTGATATAGAAGAAACCACATGCATGACATGCTTTGTAGATATCGGCGGCAATGGCCTTGCGTTGAGATAGAGTGCCGTCCAGGTGGGTTAGATCTACTGTGGGAATAGTTGTAAATCCGGATGCCTTCTCGGATACCTTGCGATAGGTCACTTCAGAGCCAGAGTGGAAGTAGACATGCTCTGCGCCCTAGGGAAATCACTGTCAGAGTGATCTAGAACGTGGAAGCTGCTTGTATAGATGGACGAGTGTGGGCAGGAATGGTGCTCACGTCTTTGGCTATACCCTGGTTGCTACCAGGGATCGTGCTTGCGACCTCAGCCATGGTGTTTTACGCTCTTCAATCCCCTAGGTGATGAGCAACGCGTCTATTACCGTCCAAAGAAACTCAGTAAGTCCTTGATAGCGAGGTTATCATGAATCCCGGACGCGCAATGTCCAAATCCAGAATGGTTCGCGGACCTCTCCCGATCTGAGCCCCACCTCCAACACACCCGTCGGCTGGTCGGCTGTCCGATTAGGTGTAACATTTCGGGGCAGGCAAATCATTGTGGCCCGGGAGTTGCTTGCCATTAGCCAGTCATACAGTCGCCAAAGATAAGAGCTCTTCTGTCTGTGCAGCAGGACCGTGTGTAAAAAGTCCCGGGTGCTGCAGCCCAGGCCGGGTGCCAAAACACAATTGGATCACCATAGTGCGTGTTGTTTGTATCATCTGTCGCGCGCAGGGTTACACGGTTCAGTGAAAACAGAAAAACTGCCTTTTGGGCAGAATAGCTACAGAACGACATGTCTTTATCAATATCTTACTATGCGAAGAATCTCTTCGCCTCGTCCTATGGCAAGAACCGGCCAAAGTTCTTCATATGGTATCCCGAGGGCACATCGGCTGCGGAGAAGAAGCTTCTCTTCAAGATTGATTTCTTCATCCTGACCTACGGCTGCCTCGCATATTTCACCAAGTGGCTGGACCAGGCCAACCTGAGCAATGCCTACGTCTCCGGTATGGAGGAGGATCTGGCCATGTACGGAACCGAGTATAACTTGGCCGTCACCTGCTTCTCCGTCGGCCAGATCGTCGGCGCCATTCCCGCCAACATCCTGCTGACCTGGATCCCGCCGCGTATACTTCTTCCGGGCATGGAACTTGTATGGGCCGTGTTGACGATTGGTACATATGCTGTTCGTGATGTGAACCAGGTACGCAGTTCCAACAGTGCACCCAACAGCCCGTGATAGGAATTCTCCGAGCTCGGAAAGACAACTGTTACTTACTCTACACCTTGAATGGAAAAGCTCTATCCCCTGCGGTTCTTCATTGGCTTTCTTGAAGGCTCGTGCTTTGTTGGTGTGCAATATGTCCTCGGAAGCTGGTATAAAAAGACAGAACTAGGTAAACTCTATGCTTGGCTGTGAACGCAGAAATGGTTGCTAATACTGACATCGCCGTTACAGGCAAACGCACTGCCATATTCGCATGCGCTGCGTATGTCGGCACCATGATCTCTGGATACTTGCAGTCGGCGGCCCTGGCCACGCTCGACGGACGGAATGGCATTGCAGGCTGGAGATGGTAAGTGATTACTGTTTTTTAAGTCACATATTGGCTTGTGGCTCTTCTCACTCCCGCCAATTATGCGATCTATTGTCCAGTCGTTCTCCCCGTTTCCAGTAGGTACTGTAATTAACGCTTCAGGGCGCCTGTTGCAGGGTTTTCATCATCGATGGAATCATCACCGTGGTTGTAGCAATCTACGGCTTCATCTTCTTTCCAGACACTCCGTACGACACCAAGGCGTTCTATCTGAACGCCGAAGAAAAGGCCCGCTGCCTCGAGCGAATCGTCGAAGACGGGCGACAGGAGACGGTAAACTCGTTCAGCTGGGGCATGTTCCTGCGTGCCGCCCGGTCCTGGCAGCTCTACGTCCTGACCGTCTTGTTCATGTGGGTAACCCCGTCCCCGGATGCATGTAAGCTGTTCGGAGGGGGTCTAGAACTTAATTTAATATTCTTTCTCTCTTACCCGCTAGGTTCTGGAGCACCACCGTTGGCAAGGTTGCGAACACGGTCATGCAGTTGTACCTGAAGGCGGATACGGACAACCACTGGTCCATTTATCAGGTGAACAACATACCCACCGCGATTAACGGCTGGAATATCGTGTTGATCTTGCTACTCAACATGTACGTCGATGCCACCGGGTACCGCATGGTCGTGGTCGCTTTCAACCTGCTGCTGCTGTTGTTTGGTACGATATGTCTCGTGATCTGGGACATTCCGCTGGGCCTGAGGATCGTCTCGTACTTATTTGCCGGCACCGATGGCCCGCTCAGTCCCATCTACTATGCGTGGGCCAACATCCTGACGGCCGGGGACCGCCAGGTGCGAGGTCTGACGCTGGCCGTCATGAATGCAGCAGGCACCGCGCTGAGCACCGTAATCCAGCAGTTCCTGTACCCGACCACGGCGGCTCCGCAGTTTAGCAACGGGTTCAGGGCGAGCCTGGGGTTTATCTGCGGCATGTGCATCTGGGTTGTGGTAGTCCGGGTGTTGGAGATGCGCGAAATGGCTCGCAGTAGCGATCACCAGGCGGTCTACGTGATCAGTAACGAGGAGGGGACTGAGTCGGATACGGCAAACCGGGACGGGTCTAGAACCATAGCTGACAAGGGCATGGCATCTTAATGTCGTGGTTGTAGGGGGAATTGGGCACTACCAGATTTGGAATATAACGGCAAGACGGGTGACGGGATTTGCAGATGGGGCACTGACAATTCCTGATTGTTGAAGAATGGGAATGTTGAAATTTTCCATTCCATGGTAACCTAGTTGTATGCAGTGTACGTACCTTGCCGGTTGGTGGTGTGTTCTAGTGTATGTACTCTGTAGTACGGCTGGGTATGGTAAATTGTTACGAGGTGGACATTTGAAATTCGCCACCGTGACTCAATGGCGCCAGGGAAAGGGAAAAGTGCTTTCTCGCCTCTGGTTGAGGGGAAATTCCCATTGGTATGCGGGTGCGGAATTCGGATTCGACTCCGCAAACGCCTAAATAGCAGTTTCTGATTGGCTGGATCCCGCCGTTGCCTCGGTCTTTACCCTGCCAAAGTTTGTGGTAAAACGGCACGGTTTGAGTGGTCGAAGAGACACGGCGACCATCCGCCATGGGGCTGATTACGGTGTAGTCCAGAGGCTAGAGTCAGGCACAGAGCTCACCATAATACATCATAGGGTGGCGAAAACACCACATGTAGCGAGCAATCTCTTACCGTGATGGGAATCCGGTGATCGAAGAGGGGGTTTTGTGGGAACATGGATAACTTTAACATGGCAATCTTGGATCGAAGTCGCAAATCGTCATGTTTTGTCATGTTCCCATCCTCGACTCGATTGGATGTTTACCACAAATAGGTTTGCAATATGACGTTTAGGTTCAACCACTTCTGCTTTGGTTCTGCTCGGGAACCAAAATAGCATGGGTTCTTACATATGCTGCCACGCGAAAACTTGTTCATCATGCTGCTGGCTGCTGCGCTTATACCGTCTTTTTGCCACTCACTTTGCCATGTACCTACGTTTTGGCCTGCAGGTCTGGCCGGCAACGCTGGTAAAACTGTCAGCGGTATAACGGCCAGCTCCTGGCCAACCACAGCCGTCCGCTAGCAGCCAAAACTAGAGTCCAGCCAATAGCCCGTTGCATATGTGTACAGTGGGTATATGGTTATATTGTCGACATGGTCGTGCCTGTAGCACCATGGCCCGGCTGTAGTGTACATGTGCCTGCCCCGATCTGTAGTGATCTCCCTCGATCGTGAAGTCCGGGTCTCTGCTTGGCCGGTCGATTGGCACCGCGATTCGAGATCATACAGACATGGGAAAAGGGGGGTGTGGCTTTCCATGCGTGGGTTTGAGGTATGCTATAGACACGTTATACATGACCACCGTGCCAATCAACAAACAAGAAGTGCTTGCTGCTCCGTTTTATGATCACGTTGTCTAGTTGTGTCCATACTACACATACGCTCCCTTGTTGAACCCTTATGTCCTGCCGCATGTCTGTAGCTTTCCTCATGAGCCCTATCCCGTGTAGTAGCAAAAACAGACGAGCAGTCCAGTGGGGCTTTGTCAGATAGCATGACTGACAGTGCTGGAAGAGGATTTGTTGGAGAGAAGGCACCTCTTTCATCTTACGACGACGGGTGCAATTTTTTACAATAATCGTTTTTTCTTCCTGTCGTCGAAAGCTCGCCGATGGTTTGCTCGTCTCGACAGTGGCTGCCCGTCGTTGAGTCGAGCCCTCGAGGCCAGCGGAAGAAACATGGATCCACCCGAAGACGACACACCAGCTCATGACATTGGCACTGGCCTCAACCCGGGCCAAGGCTGTACCGACGCGCCCGGAAACAGTGTAGCTCCTTCTACCCTCGACACATCCCGTAGTATATTCCCACAACATACCACGGCAACCCACCATCCAACATGGCACACGAATATCCAATTCGACGACGACATTCCGTCCCCTAACGGTGCCGGATTCCCTACTCACCTCAAACGTAAAGCGTTCGACGACCTGGAGGGTCATTCACAGTATTTTCAACATGCCCAACTACTACCCATGGAATCGCAAGGTCCCTTGTGGATTGGAAATCCAACAGCCCAGTCTCCTTCTACATCCCAGAACGTGTCGACACTCGAGAGCGAACAGCAGCAGCAACAGCAACAACAGCAACAAACGTTCGGGGGGTCTCATTTAATCCCATTTGACATCGACCAGGCTCTACAGCTCGTTGCGACCCGACCTCATCCGCAGACAGGCCTCCAGGCGATCCAACCTGTTCATCCCTTTGTTGTCGCCGATACCTGGCAGCAGGACGTGCCTGTAATTTTCGTGTCCAACGCCTTTGAGGCATTAACAGGCTACAGTCGCACGGAAATTCTAGGTCGTAATTGTCGTTTTCTGCAGTCGCCCGATGGAGATGTCCAGCCCATGGCCCCGAGACAACATGTCGACAGCCTCGACGCCTACCATTTCAAGCTAGGCATTGCGTCTGGTCGCGAGTTCCGGCAGACCATTGGCAACTTCAAGAGGGGCGGCCAGCCTTTCGTCAATCTCATCACAATCATCCCGATTCCTTGGTGTGGAGCCATGGGAAGATATTTATTTGGCTACCACGTCGATACCACGCACACTGCTTTGACGCCCAGCAACTTTGTGTTAAACATTGGCGGCCGTAACTCGTTATTCTCTCGCAGGGCGGGACAGGTACGCGCTGCTCCCCAGCAAACGGATCACTAACAAGTCGAGCTGACTCTTTTCGCCGTAACACCAGCAGAGTGAAACGTCTCGATCGGATCCCGATCCGTCGCCTCAATCTTCTTCGGCCACCCTCGTCGACGACGCCGACCTCGACCCGGAGATCTTGTCGCGACTGCTTGATGACAAGTTCGCCTCTCAACTCGGCATGCCTGCTCACATGTCTCTCTGTAAGATCATTCTAGATATGGTCGTCGGAATCGTGCAAGTTCTATCACTCACGGGCACGATCGTTTGGATATCGAATTCGTGCCAGCAACTTGGCTACGCGCCCACAGAGCTGGTGGGTTTGCCCGTCCAAGACAAGTGTCATCCAGCAGACGTGTCGGCTCTGTTCCGGCAGCTCAAGGCCGCAACGTATGGACAGACCATTGAACTGATCTCCCGCTTCCGGCGATCTGACGGGGACTATGTGTGGTTGCACAATGTCGGCTCGTTGTTGCAACTCGGTGGTGGGCGGAAAGTCGCCGTCATTGCTGGTCTCCAAGAAGCCGTACCAAATCTGAGCACAACGGTGCTGGAGTCGCGGTGCGGCGAGCAAGATGTCTGGGTCAAGATGTCAGTCTCTGGGTTGATCTTGAACGTCTTTCCGCAGCGCATGACTGCACTGGGTATATCGTCGCAAGCCCTTGTGGGCACAACCTTCTCCAACATGTTATCCGACGGCCCGTCGCACGAACGATACGACCGTCTGCTGAAATCGGCGCTGTCTCGAGTCACACTCACCATCACCCTCGAACTTAAATCCGCCACCGGCCAATATCTGCAGACCGAAGCGACCATGTTCTCGAGCGACGGCCCTCGGGATCAACGGCCGCACGTCTTAATCTTGCATTGCCGCATCATCAAGACCACCAAGAAAAAGGGTTCGTGCAGACCTAGTCAAACTTTCGGCTTTGTTTGTCCGCAGGACACCGACTGACTTTTATGCTACAGGCAAGAACCCCCAGGTGGACTTTACATCCAGTCCCAGCCCTTCGGCCGACAACCTACTCGAAGCCCTCAACGCAACGGACTTTGGCGTTTGGCAAGTCGAAACCCATAATCTAGTTAAGGAGAATGATGTTCTACGGCTTGAGCTGGGCCGCCTGCAAGTCCTAGCAAAGCAACGCAAGCTTCTCAAGAGAACGAGCAAGGCTCCCTTTGAAGGCTGTGCGAATTGCCACACCCGCGGGACGCCCGAGTGGCGCCGGGGACCCAGCGGTCAGCGAGACCTCTGCAACAGGTGTGGGCTTCGGTTTGCAAAGCAGCAGCGCGTCGTTGCCGTAAAGGATGAGCCGGACGTCACGAATGAAGAGCTGGATGCCACTCAAGAAGGACAGCCCAAGGAACAACAGTTATGACCCAGGGGTCTCTGCGAGACCCTAATTCTAATACTATCAACAATTCTACGACTACGGCAATTCACTAGCAACATTAAACTTAAGTATACCTACCTACTCAGGCGGACAAATACTTGGCTCTGTTCCAGATTTGGTCCCCTTGAATTGCATATGTATTCAATTCTATACCATCTGTTTGTTCTTAGTAATAACCAAAAATGGGAATTCGCATCGGACCCCAGATCCCGACTTGGCGCTTCGTCCGTGGCGCTTGATCGGACAGCCTAAGCCGGCGGGCGTCCCATCGTCTCACCCCGGCATCATTCCGACGACTCGTTATCGATGATAACAAGGCTCCGTCCCGACGAAATGCCCGAAACAGCATCTGGCAGGACCGTCAACGCCATTTCAACCCTGCCCAGGCTTATGGTCATCAACCGGGCGCTGATCTGGTCAACTCGCCTTGGTGTATGATCGTCTTTTCAGTACTGTGCCAGTCCAGCAGCTTACTTCATCCACCGCCGCAGCACCACAGGTCGTCCCACGGTTCAGCCAAGCTCATGACGACACTTGACGGTCTAACAAAGACAGACCATGCTACGCTATAGACCATGAATCTGTCCACCAACAAAGAGGCCGCCGTGCCTGAGCCGAGAGCTACCGCGGAACTCCGGATCATGTCCGGAGACGGACCCGTCACCCGGACCGTCCTACGGGCGCCGCCGCGGGATGCCGACCCCTCGGAGGTCCCCGTCATCGACATCTCGCCCATCTTCGACCCCTCGATAGCAGCGCGCCGCCGGGTCGCCGAGCAGCTGCGCAGCGCCTGCACCAACACGGGCTTCTTCTACGTCGCGAACCACGGCATCCCGGCCGCGGTCCTCGAGGCCGCGCACGCCGCCTCGCTGGCCTTCTTCCGCCAGCCCCGCGCCGTCAAGGACCGGGCCAGCGCGGACCGGTCGCGCGTCTTCAACGGCTACCAGGCGCCCCGCAGCCAGCGCATCAACCCGTTCGAGTCCGTCGACGTGCGCGAGAGCTTCTCGTGGAAGTACGACCCCGCGTACGACGACGCCGTGGCGGACCCGGCCGCCATCCCCGCCGAGGTGGCCCGCTGTCTCGTCGCCGAGGACTTTCTGTGGGATGCGACCGCGAATCTTCCCGTGTTCAAGGCTGCGATCCTCGAGTATTGGCGGTCCTGTCTCAGGCTAGCTCGCGCGCTGGTGCGGTCTTTTGCGCTCTCGCTATATCTGCCCGAGGACTATTTTGATGCCAAGTTCTCTTACCCGGATGCGACTTTCTGGTAAGCACAAAGATAGAGGTCGTGGCATGTTTCCGCCGGCCACCACCGATCCATTTTGGCAGTCCATCTTTGATCTCGAGTCTGATTCAGACAATAGCGTCAATTACTACCCACCCCTGAAGCAAGTCAAGTCGCCCGCCGACGAAAGCGACGAAGTTTCCATCGGCTCGCACACGGACTTTCAGCTCTTCACCATGTTGTGGCAGGACAGCACGGGTGGTTTACAGGTTCTCAACAAGCAGGGCCAGTGGATCAAAGCTAAGCCCATCGAAGGGACATTTGTCGTCAATATCGCCGACTATATGCAGCGCATCACGAACGATCTGTGAGTTAATGTCATCAATATCATCTGACATTTTAATGAGAATGTGCTTTTGACTGATAATCGAATCAATCAAGATACGTGAGCACGGTGCACCGCGTACAGAACTGGAGCGGCAACGAACGCATCAGCATGCCCTTCTTCTTTGGGTTCAACCTGAACGAGAGCTGCGACGTGCTGAACAGTTGTGTCCCGGAAGGCGAGAAGAAAAAGTATCAAGAGATCAGCTGTCGTGACTGGGTTGAAAGGCGCGCCAAGGGCATGAATCAGGTTACCATTAAGGACTAGCCATGATGCCGACACAGTAAAGGCTTGATCAGCGGATGACTCTACACCAGCCTGTTGGACTCTTTTTTATCGTATGGTCAAATGACCGTCGACAGATGTGTGCGGACAAGATTTGGTCAATAGCAGCATCCCAAACAGATCTACGATGAGCCAGCACGCTTCAGCGACCGAGCTATGCTCTTGTGTACGGATGTGAAGTCCGGGGCTACATCAAAGCATAGCGAACATGGAAGCCCACGCGGGGAGAAGCAAAAGGAACAGAACCAATTGTTTAGATGCGCCCATAAGCTACGTTCGATGGTGACAGCCAATATTGTCAGATAGCTGGGAGTTCTCGTGTGCAATGAATGCTATCGTCCGAGCATTGTGCGAAGTATTGTATAATACAAGCCTAGAAGCCTATTTACCAATGCCGTGGCACAATCTCTCCGAAATTATGATATTGGGTTCGGGTTTCACTGAGAATTTTCCGAGTCCAGTATGGTTATGGAACTCATGATTTGGCCTCTTCTCCTCTCGTTACATCTGCGTTGTTGTTTCTTTATTGCTGGTAGAGAACGGCGTCGAAGGCAGCAACAGCAAAGAACTTGCTACGGACACTGCCAAGGAAATCTCCAGACTACTTTGATACGATGCGGCATTGGGACCCATCACACAGTCACTGGTGCCTTCAAATTTCAAAACTCATGGCGATCATCTAGACTTATATCTGCGCCAAGGGAGGATCGAAGAACTTTACCCAGATCGGCATGACGGGATTTTGCACCAATAATTATCCGGGCCTCATCAAACTACATCGAGAGCTTGTGAAGATCTTCCCCAGCCGCATCATGGAATCGGACATTCCATGTAAGAAACCTCGTCAGGAGACAGCTTTTGGCCTCGTCAAAGTCGGCCATTGGTAATATGTTCCTCCATCCTATAGATACGGGAGCAAGCACACTCGAAGTCAACGTGTCCCGATTCTATCAATATACTCAGCTGGTGCCGACACATTGAAACCCGTGGAAAAGAGGGCCTAAACAATTGTGCGCGCGGGATCGCGAGATCAACGACTTTGAAGAAGCAATGGGATTCGGCGAGCGTCTTTGAAAAGTTTTCTTCTGATCCTTATATCGAGCAGCAGCATAAGATAGCACATAGTCAACGTGAGTGTGCGGCACAGGATTGGAGAATCAGTGGAGATCGGGATAGTGACCTCTCTATGGCAATGTCTTGGCTGCGGGGGTGAGCTTGAGAACGCTGATATAGCTCTTTTTGCTTATCACAGTATTCTCTTGATCCTGTCTCATATCTCCGTGCTTTTGTCAATCTCGCGTTAATACAAAGCCATGTCGAACCGACCACAAGCAGCCATCAAGATGTCTCAGGAAATATCCAGTGGCTGGCGCGACGTGACCCCCGAGGTCGCCATGATCATCAACCGCAAGAAGAACTGGTACTGCCGCTACGCCGACACCTGCCAGTTCGAAAAGTTTGACCAGGTCGCACTGCCCGAGTGCACCTACGAGTACCAGTCGGACGGGGCGGTCATCACCCAGTCCGGCTTCACCTACCGATGGGGCTCCACGAAGGATTTCGTCGACTTCTTCGCCAAGGCGTTCGAGACTCTGCAGACCATCCACATGGTCGGGCCCGGAGACTTTGAGCAGATCAGCGACGATGAGGTGCGCGCCACTTTTACCGTCATCTACCACTTGGCGCTGGCCAAGGGTGTATCCGAGTCTCATGGCGTTCAAGGCACGGGTGGGGGGCATTACTACGAGACGTGGAAGCGCAAGGGCAACGACTGGTTCATGGCGGAGCTGCGGATGAACAGAATTTACGAAGGGAAATAGGAGGCCTCGTTTGAAAATCCGAGGCTGGTAAAAGTACTTGCCATCACGACATCTCTAGGATTAAGACTATCAATTATCAAGAGGAAGAAGTTGAGGATTGCCGATAAGCCTAGTAGCAAATTACAAATACACACACACTTGCTTACGAGAAGAAATCTAGCCTAGCTCTTACCGATTCGTGATAGTCGTGCCCGCGATCAAAGCAAATTAAGAGTCTGCCAAAAGTAGTTCATGCCGCTGACGAGTCCCGTCAGACCAATGTAGAGGATGAGGACGCCATACCCACTTCCATACCCAGCAACAGACTTGCTTTTCCACGGCATGCCTCGCACGAGAGCATCGCTGAGAGGTCCAGATACGACGTTTCCAACGCCCCTACCGACGCACAAGTGCCCGTGGACCATGATTGGGTCGGCCAGGCCGTAGCCCTCCGCTTCCCCCTTTTGGGAGACCTCCTTCATGATTCCCGGCCAGATGGCCGCCCACCCGCCCGCGAACAGGCCATACAGAACGCAGAACGCGTACAAGGCAGGCAAGGTCACCGACAGCCCCCAGACCAGCAGGACGGCAGTAGCAGCACCTGTGGCGGAGATGAGCATACATGTGGTGGGGCGAAGCCTATCGCTTAACAACCCCATCGCGACCAAGCCAATGGTAACGGCAATGTTCATTAGCATAACCGTCAGGGTGGAGAGGAAGCTCGAGGTGCCAAAGTGCATTCGGGCATAGACTGGCAGGAAGATCCCTGGCAGGAAGTACCCTGTCGCCTGTATAACGTTGACCAGCTGGTGCAGCATGAACCGCCTGGAGACCACAAACCTCATGTTGAACGTCCTCCTATTGTTGATGTTGGCCGAGTACGGCAGCCTTGGCTTGATGAACCAGGCCAGGGGTGCCGACCCGGCAAACATGACGCCAGACCAGATGCACATCGCCGTCCTGAACCCAAAGCGGCCCAGCAGGATCTCGAAGATCAGAGGCAGCACGACACCGCCCACGCCGGCGGCGCTCCATACGAAGCCATACGCCATGCCCTTGCGCCTCGCGAACCACTCGTCAATATACAGGGTACTCGGGCAGTACGCAACGCAGCCGCCGATCCCAAAGAGGACTCCCTGCGTCCCGATGAGCTGAGGTACGCTGGTGCAAAACGAGCTCATGGCCAAGGACAAGGACGTGGCAACGAGGCCGGCTAGTGTTGACCAGCGAGCCCATCGTGGGTATAGGCGGCAAATTGCAACAACAAATGGTGTTCCAAGGTACAATATGCCCTACAGCCTCGCAGGTTAGAACTTGGAAGATCGCGCGGCTGTGTTATTGGGTGAGGCCTCTTGTTCAAGAAAAAATAGGGACATGGGGGAGAAAGAAAAAAAAGTCTTACAGATGTAGTGGTTCCGATCACGGCAATGTTACCCGACCCCGCAAATGGGGCATGGCTCGAATAATAGTCCTGAAAGACGCCAAATGAAAATCCAAAGCCTGGTTGTGATTGTTAGACCATGTCAGTCAGTTCCAGGGACGGATAAACGAAGAATGACTCGGCAATTGAAGCGGGTAGTCGGCCAGCTTACCAAATGTGAAAGCTTCGACGAACCAGCAGGCGGTCAAAAACAACCAGGCCTCCTTCCCCGTATCCACCGGCGGCAGTGAGAACTCGGCGCTTGCTGGCTGAGGCTCTGGCGCAAAGACTGGCTCCTCCTTGTCTGGCAAAGATCCGAGTGCAGGATCGGCGCCGATCAGTACGCCTCTATCGAGGTTCCGCAGTTGGATCGCTTCCGTAGCCATATGGCAGAACTGCTCTAGGGCTGAGTTGGGGAGTTGTGTGTATAAAAGTTGGTGTAGCAGTTGAATCAGTCTAACGCACCGGCACATGACGAAATTCGGGGCTCCTGGCCATGGTCACACAAGCTCCAAGGGTGCTCTTGCGCGGCCTTATGCATAACTTGCAGGATGAAGGCACATCCGAATGCACGGAGGTCGTTGATCGCTGGTCGAGGCGAAGGCCGAATGGCGCGGCGGCTATTCCGGAATCGGTCGTGCGACTCGGCACGGGGCAACGAGGAGTGCGAGAGAGCAAAGCGCAGCAGGGCCTGGGCCACGAGGATATTCGCAAGATTCACAACCGCGCAATATCAATCTTGTTTTGCACACCTACTACAGCCAAAACTGGCTATAACGAAGTTCGTTTGCAAGGGTAAAAAATCGTTATAGCTATAGTTCGTTATACATAAGTGGGGATTAAGAAATCTGGGCTTGTAAGTGGACAAAATTTTAGTGGGGCTCTTTGCTAAAAGGGGCTGGAGCCCCCTCGAATAGCGATATGCGCCAAAAATACCCCCGGTCCCCGCATATTTTTATACCGATACCTGCAAAAATTCCGGGTAAAAATAACGAAATTCCTAATAGCCAATTTGCAGGGGTAAAATTCGTCAATCCCCTAACAAAATTTATTTGCAAGGCCAAAAAATCGTTATAGTCAAGATTCGTTATTGAGTGGATCCGCTATAGCCAGGTTTGGCTGTAGTTTATAGACCTAGGCTGGGAGCCGAGATACTAATGACAAAATAGTGGACTATTCGCAGCAACTTTAGCCTAGTGTATTGCAATACCCTCTGACGCTACGCTAGATAGAGACAATCGAGCTTGGCAACGTCTTTGCGCCGGCTGCTAAGGATGGACTCGATGGAGCATCACCGCGGGTGGGACACAACGTCCACTATAGCAGCGTCTCTAGGTCATTAGTTGCTGAACAGTGCTCGAGGGGGGATGGTTGGGGCGGCCTCTAGCAGAGCTGTCAGACGGTCCCAATGCAACGGCATCCAAGAGAAAATATCCCGACATCTGGTGGTTCCCTGTATGAATCTGATGCAAATCGCAGGATCCACGAGGTTCGGGGGGGGGGGGGGGGGGGGGGTCGACTGCCATGCTCGCCATGATCCGTAAGGAAACCAATAAGAAAGAGGTGGTCCACTGATCTTCAGGTTGCTTTCTTATTCCCGTAGCAGTCGGGTCTCGGTTACAGGTCGCAGCATCAATATCGGGGCCTCCAACACTCCAATATTGAGCTTCTTAAGGGTCCTGTTCCAGCAGTGGAGTGTCGCTGCTCCCGAGCTGAACTACATGCAAGCCAATCAAGACGGCGAAGCAACTACTTGCAAGACGGCCTGCTATTATGATAATCATTGACATTTCAGCCATAGCCCGCGTTTTAGTCTGCTTACCAAGGCTTCAATCACGGATCACCACGTGGGAAAAAAGCAACTCCTGCGGTTAAACCAACTTCATCGTCTTTCACGACTTGCCTTGCCTGTTTCATGCAGGAGTTGTGTGATGAAAATGACAACCCGGGTTTCCAACTAATGCCCGCTTATGACTCGTAGGTCCTGTCCAGTCAGCGCTATGCTTGCTATGTGTCGGAATAAACTCCGAGCTAAAACCAATAAATAGATGGAGGATCATTACCTTTTTCCTAGCGTGCAGGCACGATAGGTCCCCGCAGGATCTGAGGGAGGCTCCTTGAGCCCTGCCACATAGCGAGGTAGGTTCCAATTATTTGCTTTTTCGTCGTAGTTTTAGTTATAGGGATAGAGGGAATCGTCCACTGGCAGTGTGATCATCGTCGTGATCGTCTAATTCTAGCAATACCAACCTGGCCGTATTGTCTAAGTGGGCGCAGCTGTATGAACTCGAAGCTCAAAAGCAATAGTCGCCAAGGAGATTGCTACAGCATACCCTTCTCCGCGGCCCCGGGAGCGTCTTCGGCGTCCTCTGAGGGCTTGCTTGCTTGCTTGCTTGCTCACAGCTTGCTCGAGCAACGTAGCAGACGCGTGCTCGGCCTGAATCCGAATACGCTAAACAGCCGGGGACGCCGTCTGCGGCAGTCCTTCGTCTCGCAGCCCTTGGGCTGCTCGCTACCTACATTAGCTAAGGATTTTGAGTTTGAGGATCACCGACCCCGGATCTTTGCAAGTTCAAAATCGTCTCTCTGCTAACCAGAGGCCTTGCCCGAAAGTGCTCAACCCTACGAGGATATGCAGGAACTGTCCCGCGCAAAGCCCGGCCGTGTTCCGCGAACCAAGACCAACATAATAGGATCATAAACACCCTGCTGCCTCCATCAAACGGCATCAAGTCGTCACCGGTCGACCACATAGGGTCCATAGATTCCCCGCCTGGTGAAATATTCCGTCATGATTTAGCCATGGACGCAGCGCAGAAGTCAAACAAGTTGCGACGTGCGCAACACACAAACAAGTCAAAGCTGGGCCAAAAATCCGTACGTGTGACGAAGACCCTGAGAGCAGTATCAATCTTTAACCGAGAACTCGTGTGGGCTGACCCTGGACGGACTTACTCTGCAGTCACGCCCCCGCGGCCGGCCACCACGCAACGCCTTCTGCGACGATGATGTCGAGGCTATACACCACTTGCAGGGCAACATCCAATGCCTGGACGACAAAATTAGGGATCTGAACCAGCTGGTTCTCAGCGAGCTCGCCATCCGACGAAGGATAAACCAGTCTTCCGATGCTGCTTCGAGCAGCAGAGCCATGATAACGCCCGCAGCTTCACCCTCAACAGCTTCAGCTTCAACAGCTTCACCTTGCACGGAATCCGACTCCACCGAGGATGAACGCGAAAAAGGTTTGAGAACCCTGGTGTCTCTATAAAGTATTGATGACTAATGTTGTTCTAGACTTTGGACACTTCAACAAACCTATAGTGATAACCGACTCAACCCTCCGGACTGCCGACGTCCCCATCAAGGCGGCGCTGGTTGAGAAGTTTGTAGATTCGTATGGCTCTCCCAAATCACCTGATTCCGAGGACAAGTTCTGGATCCACGAAGGCAGACCGTGGGTTCTCTGGCGAGTGGGTGCGGAGCATTCTGCCTCGTCCGAGCTACTGCAGTCTGCCTACTTGGCCGTCTCGGCAGCCTACGCGGGGCTCGTCTACCAGGACAAGCGTCTGATACGTGCCGGGGCGCAAACTTATGCCCACGTTCTGAAATCGCTCCAGCATGCCTTGAATGATCCCGAATCCGGAAAGTCAGATGCCGTTCTGATGACGGTCGGGTTATGTATGAACTACGAGGTGGGTCAACACATCGCAGACTACTATCCAAATCTGCTGACATGGTGTTGATCACAGGGTCGTCTTTGTCGTGAATCCAAGGCTGGATATACAGTACACGTGGCAGGAGTCTTGAGGCTGTTCGAATACCGTGGTCCTGAACTCCACAGAACCGGGCTATCACACTACTTCTTTGCCGATGCCCGCCTCTATTGCGTCAGTATAGCGCCCCTGAGACTAAAAGACGCGGTAACTAACATCCAAATAGACGTGGTGTGCAATCAGGAAAAGACAGCCGACATTCCTCGCGAGGAAGGAATGGAAGACGATCCCATGGACTCTCGGAACTACAAGCAAAGACATGATGCAATATCTCTTTGATGAGATGCTCGAGATCCCCACGATGCTCTGGTACCGAGACCAATACAAAGCCACCGACGAGAAGTCGACCAAAATACATTTATACGAGACGGCCTGCAAAACCGCCGCCAAAGTAAAGGCAAGCCTGCAACGGTGGAAGAGCACATGGCTGGACCCCGTCGTCTGGCGGAGGCCGCACGAGAAGAACCTGACCAAGGTCGATCCGAACCTGCCCGTATTCCAGTACCCGAACCCCGAGAAGCCGGACGAGCTCCTGGAGCCACCGGACATGGTCTACCCGAACGGCGCGCTGCTGGCCGCCGTCATGAACTACCACGCCGCCCTGCTCATCGTCAACGACACGATCCGCGAGCTGGAGGGGCGCAGCGAGGACCCCGCGTCCGTCGAGTCGGCGCACGAGATCTCCCGGTCCATGAACTACTTCCTCGTCCACCTGCCGGCCAGCATGCTGGGCCGCGTGGCGCAGGCGTGCGTCGTGGCCTACGAGCTGTACCCCGAGGGCGGCATCGAGCGCGAGTACATGGCGAAGACCTACGACGCCCTCGTCGGCGGCACGTGGCGCAAGTTTGAAGACTTTCTCAAGGAGTTTTCCATCCTGCGGAGAGAGGACAACAAAATGCCAGTTTGACAGAGCGTTGCCAGCCACAACAAAATTGGTAAAATACGAAAACTAGAATAAAAATCAATAAAATACATTACAAAGCTTAAGGGTGTGTTTACTGGACTATCAGGAGGTTTCGAAGGCTTGTTGTCTCAAGTGACAGTCAATAGGACTTCGAGATCATGGGCCCTTGATGAAGCTGTGCTCAGTACTTTTCAACACATCTCGTATGAGATCGTAAATGCCGCTACGGGCTCATTCCTTTAATCTAGGAAGTATGTACCCTAGATAGCTCGACGTCCAACGTAGATAGAGTTGACACTTGATCCACGCGCCGAAACCTTCCCCGCGCCATCATGTCAATGACGCTCAACAATATCGCTTGGGGATAGGTCACAACAGATCAGAATACTGGGAGCTGTCACTCGAGGTCACCACGACGCTGGCCGTTGCAGGAGTACCAGCCGGATACGCAGTACTTGTACGAGAATCAACAGCACACAATGGTGAATTATCGGATCCCGTCGTGTTGTACGAGAATTCTTTGTGACGCCCAGCAAACGAGATCATCGGGATACATGTCACACAGACTCTATCGAGTGTGATATACTTCAAGCAAGTGTGTATAAATGATAGTATTAAGTGGCCAGCCGCAGACGTAGAGTTTCCTCGCGTGAGCCGTAATTACGTGTGAGTTGATCTGGTAGACGTGCTACTCTCACAGAGTCGAATTGTTCTAATACAATCCCACCATCACATCACCTCTCACTCTGACATTGACATGGATATCTGCCTCGAGATCCAGTTTGATTCCAACCAAGATCAGGGGATCTTTCTGCTTGCCCTCAGCAGTGGTAGGACCCTTGAGCAGACTCCCTATTTGCCACAGGGTCAGTAAGTAAACGACCACGAGAGGGTGCTTGGATAAGGTGTCACTAACCTGCTGGACCCTGAACCGTTCCGCCCGTGGCGGGCTTGGGCAGCGTATTTGCAGCCACTGGGCCCGCGGCGCCGGCGACGTTCGGGATTTTCGGGGCGGCATTCTCGTCGTCGCTGCTTGCGGTGCCGTGGTCGGCGCTTCGGCCGCTGTGTTCATGGTCAGCGAGATTTGCACTCACGTATCGCGGACAGGACGAGTTTGAACCTACTATAGAGGAGTCGTCATTGTCTGAGGTGATTTCGGTGGAGATGCGGGCAGCTCGGTTTGTTCGGGGATATGATCTGAAGGATCAGTTCTCTTTTTGCTCTTCTTAGGCATATGTCGCGTGTAGGGACGAGCCTCTCTTGTGAAAAGACAGCTTGGGCTTATTGAGAATGTGAAAGAGGACTGGGAATGAGTTTGGGAAGACTGACCTGCTGATATCTGTTCCGGTAGATCGAGAGACTCGCTAGGAAGGTCTGATTGAGTTTCAGCTCCTAAGCAGCTACAGTCAGCGATGGAATTCTAATACAGGTCTCGTTGAGACGATCTACGTCCCTTTTGGTGAAAGCGCAGGCATCGTGCTCAGAACCGCCTGCTCATATAGTTTTATATTGCTTGGACTCCCGTAACTTTGATCAGTAATTGTCGCTCTATTTACATAATACGGCTTTCGTAGTAGTGACGCTCGCTCTGCAGGAATAGCACTACGTAACAAGACCTCGTCACAGTGGTACTCTGTACTGCTTGATTACACGGCTATCCGTTCGCAGTTGCACCATCTCGCACGAAAACCGCTACGTCGTCGTTCATGTGAGACCTCGCCAGGGCCTCTTGAGACAGTATGACGACATTGACGTGCTTTTCGTATCACTGAAGCTGGTTGATCGCGGAGGGCATCAAGTACGAGCAACTCCCGAGAGTGCTACAGATACAGCAGCTTCGAGACATCCTAGGAGATTCGTTGGAGATCCCATCATGCTTGTCACATGTAACGAATGCTAGCAGGTGTGTAGTCGACGTGGGCACGCACATATCCGTAGGTGCCGTAAAGCTTAGACTATTTCCATCCACGCCAATTTGCGGGGAAGTCTTATACTCGATCGAGAAACAATCACCTCATAAGAATGAATTATGATCATTAATATCAATTGCAATTCTTGGAGGTCAATGGATAACATCAATGGAACAATTTACTTGCCATCATCTCTATTTTGAAGCTCCCATCACATACTTCACCTGGGTAATTGGAAACCCGTTGAGTGGTGCAAACCAGACGAGCGAGCTACTAAGAATCGACACTGAAATTTGACTTCGAGATTGAGTTCGACTTTGACGCATATAGGTGGAAAACAAGTTGTGCATCTGCAGTCATCAGTCGTGGCGCCAACCTAATCATTTCATAGCTGTGCTGGTTTGAGCTCTACGTAGTGTCTCGAACACCTCGATCCCCAATCCGGAAGCATAGACCAAGAGTTCGGTATTTCGCCTGCTTGAGGCGATATTCACAAGAACAAGCGGCATCCGTACATACATCATCCTCTGGGAAGTAAACCAGTAAGCGAGTAGTTCTGAACGTTGCTCAACAGCTAGGGGACGGGTCCTCCCGGTTTTTTTATTATTGGCAACTACCAACGCCATTGCTGTTGCTAGAGATCCCAAAACATCCATTGAAGGCGATACTCAACCTCATGGCTACATTTCTTGTTGCTGGTATCGGCGCCTTTGGCGCAGCTGAAGCAATTCGACAGACGCAATCGCGCGCCCGGAGGACCGAGCATCGAGGCCGAAAGAACAACCTACAGATACACTGTGTCAAGTCGTCCGACTATGGCCGCACCCTCGAGGGTAGGAATATAGTGCTCTCAGGAGACAAAGTCCGCATCCCGTTTGGCTCTCGCCCTCGATGCTGTCGTCCCAGTCATGCTGACCATCCTTGAACACAGCTCTATGTCGACACGGGCACGGATCCGAATCTCGACTTTGGCCACCAGTTCGCTGGCTACTACCTTCCCTTCCCCGAGGCGCCATACGATGGCCTAGTCTCGACGATATGTGACGACCCTCCCATCATGAATTGGATATACGTCGACCGCAACACCTACGAGGTCAAGTTCGGCACGCGGCCGTTTGCAGAGGCGCATTACGCGGGACCTTTCGACTGCACGAGGCAAGACAGGCGTCTCATCTTTGCTGGCTGGGAAGGATTCCTGGCCGTCCGGGACGGCATCTTCTGGTCCCTCTACTTTGATGTGGAAAGAGACAAGCTGAAGTCGAGGCAGCTGCCAGAAGACACAACCATCTTGGAGGTCCAACTGCGGCGGATTGAAATGATCATCATGCCACCCGAAGTCGAGCAGGCCAAGGAGAACAGCCCGGGAAAGGAAGAGCACAAGGACACGACTCAGAAATGAATGATGCTTGGGAGGTGCTCACAGCTCTCGGCAGTTGGTGCAAATGCAGTCCAGGGCAATATGAACCACCACGTGTCAAGTCAACACTGGCTTGGACCAACCACAACCAGAAAGTTTTATCGAGGTTGGTGATTAATTCCGGCTATGGTACTTTATGCCTTGCAGGAGGGGTTCCGTTCTTATAGCCCCTTCCTTAGAGGCGGAATATTGAAGGTCTGAGTCGTTGCTAGCTCACACGTGATAGGCCAACATGTAATATTATAATTGTCCATGATCCAGGCCCATAGGTCAATGCGTGTCAGTGATGGTTTTGCAGAACGTCCCAAAAAAGAACTGCAACCACAAACAAGAGCTCTCCAAGTATATCAAGTCAAATATGGAGTATGTGACAAGATGAAGTGTGGAGTTGGTCGATCTGTAACTAGTTAGAAGTGTCTGGTATGCAGAGGACACATTGTTGTTTGGATCATATGGTCGCATGACACATCTGGAACATACTAGCAACTCCTCAGTCGTCAGCTCGACTATTCTGGAAGATGCTCGACGAGCAGATCCCAGTTGACGTTGCGGCGGGAAACAGGAAGTCTTGCGAAAACGCGGAATTACGGCACGCGAGGGGGCATTGCTTGCCAAGACTTTTAGCATTGAATAGTTCCCGACTTGTCTGCCAAGAGCATCGACTCGTTCGTGAGAGCTTCGTCCTCGCCGGAGGCCGTCGAGACTCGAGACAAAACCATGTTCAAGATCTGGCATAAACTTGTTTATGAATATCTTATCGATTCCTACCTAGTGAATGTCATCGTCGCCTTCAATGACGTTGAGGGCCGTTATAGCTGGCCAGCCGTCACTGTTGAATACGTTTGCTGGGCCCACCTGCTGCGTCACAAAATGCCACATCAGAATGGGCTGGTCCCTTCAGCTGATGCGGGAAACATGCATGATCTCCATGTTTTGAATGTTGACATGAGCGTAAACTGACCAAGGTGAGCGCACAAACCATTGCCGAAGTTCCAGACAACTCCAAGAACAGGACCCTATTCTGGAGCTGAGCCGCAGAGTATGGTCGACGTTCCTGCGCTAGGCCTTAGTATACTCCACTGTCCACGCGTCCGCATCGTACTCCGACGTCACCCGGATAGCCTCATTCATCGGGGTCTCAAGTCAGGTCGATGGGCTGAGCGAGACGATGGTCAGCTCATACGTAGCATGGCGGCCTCTCCTGCGAGGGGAGAGCTTAATTGACATAAAAGCGGTGAATGTGTCGCCTCTCTCAGGGGCAGCTCATCATTCAATATCCATAATTCAAAGCTCCAAACATCAATACTTAAACCCCAAGCTCTCTCCCTTCTTTCACACAATGGGTCTCATCAGCAAGATTGAACACAAGGTCTCAGAAAAAATGCACGGAGAACATAACCAACCCCAGCACGGCGAGCACGGCGGCCCCGGCCCTCACGGAGGTCAGGGCGGACCTAACCACGGCGGTCCCCAGGGCGGCGGTCCCGGCGGTCCCGGCGGTCCTCAGGGCGGCATGGGGTAAGCTTCCTCCCGACATACAATACACATGAGAGTCTACAGAAATACTAACATTGATTCTCAATAGCGGCCCTGGTCAGCACGGTCCCGGAGGTCACGGTGGCCCCGGTGGCCAAGGCGGCCCTGGAGGTCCCGGTGGTCCCGGTGGTCCCGGTGGCCCTCACGGCGGCCAGCACGGAGGTCCTCACGGAGGCGGTGGCCCCCACGGCGGCCCCGGCTTCTAAGCCAACAAACACTACATGACAACACACCATCTCCCATAACATCATGCCGACAACACAAATGTGGTCTGACAGGATGACGCCACAGCTCCACAGCGAGCGGGAATGACGGGTGTTGGAATTCATGACACGAGGTTATGCACATCAGATGAAGAGCAACTATATACCCCCCAAGAACAATAAATAAATGCATCAAAACCAACACGACCTTTGTATTAAAATCTCTCTATCAGTGATATGATATGTATACAAGTAAATTGCAGCTCAATTGCCACGGCAATATGAAAACATGCTTTCTGTCGTCATTCGACTTAGGATCACGCGGCAAGTCTATATATTGCGTATACACTTTGCTGTGTGTCCTCATCCACAGTAGAACTTATGGTTGCATGTAATATCCTGCGCCCTTTTGTCAAGAATCGCCCATATGACCAAGACGGTCGCGCTCTGTATGTCGCGAGATCACTAATACGATCATGGTCCCGACCTCGGTCCGCCGGTTGTTACCCCACACATCGCCGTGTGCTCGGGGGTTATAATCGAGAGAGCCACATTCCCGGGCCCCAACAGCACGTCATCCCGCCCAAGCCGGCATATGTCATCACAACGTCGCAGGGTTTAATATCAATATAAACAAATAGTGACTTAGCGGAATGAAAAGAGATTATAAAAAGTTCATATCAGCCACCATATGATTTTATGACTAGGTATGCAATAGCAGCAGCAGCAATTGAAACCCTTTCTCGTATTACAACATCAATTTCCAAGATTCAATATACCCAACTTCCTCAACATGCCCATGTACGAAATTGAGCACATTGCTCCTCTGACATCGACTCAGAAAGATGCCTTGGCATTGGCCATTACGGAGATACACAGCACCAAGTTCACGACACCCAGACTCTTTGTCAATGTGAAGATCACCGACGCATCAGAGCAGGAGACATATGTCGCCGGAAAGCGGGTACGTACACTTGCGATCCATAATTGTCCTCGTGCCATTTATCAGGGATTTATACTGGCTATGGCATATATTCTGTCGCCAAGAAGTACACATGAATAACTGTTTTGTTGCCAGCGCACCTCCAACCGCATCAGCGCCCACGTGCGCACCTCGGCCGCCCGGACGCAGGAGGACTTCAACCAGCTCTGCAACGACCTGCACGTCGCCTGGTCGAGCATCGTGCACCCGGCGCACCCGACCAAGCCGCCGGCGGACCAGCAGCTGCGGGCCGTCTTCGTCCTGGGCGACATCACCGCCGCCTGGGAGGCCGGTTTCGCGGTGCCGACCGCCGGCCAGGACGCGCAGTGGGCCAAGGATAACATGGCGGCCTTTAGGCAGAGGGCGAGCGGCGGGGATCAGGACTTTGCCGATCTGGTCGCGGAGCTCGAGTCAAGGGAGGAGTTCATGTAGACGGCGTCGACTCGCTGCTGTGTAGACGTGTGGTGAGGGACGAGGTTGTTCATCAGTGATTGGTGTTTTATTTGGTATATACGACTGATGTATTCTGAATTCACTCGTTTGATTCCATTATCCTCCTGTATTGTGACCGTGAATCGGATCTCGCACTCCCATTCCTGAGTAGGGGTCCTTTCACTGATAACCGCCAGCCTTTTCCGTGGCGCATTCTGGAAGGGCATCAGAGGCTTGCTTGGCATAGCCGGTCCTGCTGATATGATTCCGGTCGTCGTCTGGTATATTCGTCCTTGGCTCTCCCTCTCCATCATGCACTCGTGCCCTGTACCTGTCCCCCGATCGTTCCGTTCATGGGCGGCTTCCCATCCGTGCCGTTCTTGGCCTTGTCCTTCTCCCACTCCTCGGGCGTCTGGCACTTTGCGCTCCAGGCGTGGATGGCGGCGATCTCCTGCTTCAGCGCGGCGTTGACGGCCCGGTGCCGCTTCAGCGAGTTCAGACCGGCGAATTGGGGCGACACGATGAGAGAGGTGAAGGATTGGCCGCAGCCACCTGTTTCGAGGAACCTGGTCAGTCTTCTGCTGGTCAAGAGTACAAGGGGAGGGGCCGATTGCGCCGCAGCGGTTTGCGATATTTGTAATCGGTTTGCGCCGAGACATTGAATCGGCGGTCGCATCGGGAAGAAGTGCAAAAAAGTGATGGGAGGTTGTAAACTTACCCGACATATCTGTGACCTCGACATGAACCGCGTTCAATCTCTCAGCAATGGCGCTTCGTAGCGAGGCCTCGGTTATCGTTGATTCCGCCATTGTGAATCTTTGCTGAGAGTTTGGGGGGGCTCTTGGGGTGCTGCTAGAAATTCTTCCAGAGGTTCACCTTGGCGATTGCGATGCCCGGCCTATGATGAAATGCAAGCTGCCCCTCCAAAAGGGTCAGTGTGACTCCTCGGAGTGCCCCGCGTTTTGCAGGGTGGACGTGCGGTGACAGGGGTGTATTACCTAACTTAAAGGTATCCTAGAGCTGTGGCTGGAGCTCAGCTAGAATATGCTGGAGGCTGAAGCTAATGATCTCCAGAGCAGCTTGCTCTGAGTTCACATTTGTCTATACGCAGAACTGCTATACAAGCATCAGAAAGCAAAAGCCTCCCCCGTGTAATGTATGGCGCGCGATCTTTGAAGCGTACCGGCTTGCTGATTCGATCATCCCTACGACAGCCTTCGTCGTATTGTCAGACTGGTGCTTCTCAAGCTCTGTTTTGCCAGAGTCGTTCAAAAGTCATTTCTCACAGAAGAACCCAAACCACCATGTCTACAGACGCCCCGAAACCAGCTTTCACCAGCGCGGTGATCGAAGCAATCAACAAACTGTATGACCCAATCACTAAATCAATTGGTGTAAATAAACATCATGCTCACAAAACCTCAGATATCCAAAGGCATTGGCCGACAGTGCATGGGACAATACGGGATGTAGGTTGACAACGTCTTGGAATTGATCAATCGAGTTATTCTGACATCTACGCAGTGTTGCTCGACCAAGCACAAGATGCACGCCTCACAGCTCAGACTGAGAATGTCGTCCTGCTCACCAATGATCTTTCTGCCGCTGTCGTCGATGAGGCTCTACGGGTCAAGGCCAGTGTCATAGTGAGCTATCGTACGTTGCTTCCAGATGGCCTTTTGAAGACGCTCGCTCACTCTTCTCAGACCCGGTTATATTCAGGGGCTTGAAGTCCTTGACGAATGCAGTCCCCATGGAATCGTCTCTCCTCCGACTAATCGCAGCCGGTATTGCAGTATACTGCCCCCACACTGCTGTTGATGCTGCTCACGGAGGACTCAACGACTGGCTTTGTGACATTGTGGTCAACGGCCAATCCAAGGTCCAGTCTACTGTGCTTCAACCCATCTCGAGACCGTTGCCGGATGGCCACGAGGGCGCAGGCTATGGTAGAAGTGTCACTCTCGACAAGCCGTTGCCTCTACCCTCCCTCCTCAAGAATCTCTCTGCTGGTCTCGGTGGCCAAAAGTACATTTCGATCGCGCTGCCAGCTGGTAGCACCATTTCAGAGAGCGAAGTCATCTCCAAGATTGCTGTCTGTGCAGGATCCGGGGCAGACATCCTCAAAGGTTGTGACGCAAAGCTTCTCGTGACCGGAGAGATGAGTCACCACGATGCCCTTTTCCACACGCAGTCGGGCCAAATTGTGGTCACGGTTTTCCACAGCAATTCGGAACGACAATACCTGAATCAGCGGCTCAAGCCCAAGCTCGACCAGCAGCTGAAAGAGTCTGGGCTAGCCGAGTACACTGTGCTCGTGAGCGAGAAGGATCGGGACCCCTTCGAGACCATTGATGTCTCCCAGCTGTAAAGTAGAGCTTGGCGTTTTCGATCTTCGTAGCCGAATCGCCGTATCGAGGCCATGTTAAGATAATGCCATAGCCGGCCAATGATAGTGTTTGACACGAAATCAGTCGGCATCAGTCTTTGCAGCCCGCCAATCGAAGCCGTTTGTCTCTCCTCGTAGGGCAGCGTCGCCATCCTCAAGGCATGCTTCAACATCCTTGCCTCCAAGTCCTTGCTCTTTCCACTTCAGCAGAAGCTTCCGTGGTATTTTCCAAGCCTCCCTAGCATCTTCCATTTGGCCATTGTTGACGAGACTGCGAAGCTTGTCTGGTGTTTCCAATACTTCCAAAGCTAGCTGCTTTGTTCGTAACTTTCTTTGTCTCGACTGCTCAGCCTCGTCTTGGGTCGGGGTAGTTTGAGGCACCGCTTCTCGTAATGTGTCTCTGATGGCTGATGCTTGCGAGTAAATCTGTGCGATTGCAGGGTCCAATGTCGATGCCATTGGATTCAGAGGGTCCATGTTGGTGCGCATCTGTCCACAGTTAGCATTTCCTGTAGTTAGCTGACATGGGATGCCGTGTCATTCCGTACCTTTCGAATTGTCTCCGTGGCCGAGATCAGTTTGCTGTAGTTATCATATACCAATGCCTTCTTCTCTGCATCCAAGGCCCTGATCTCGCCCAGCGTTCTCGTGTATAGCTTCAGAATCTCCTGCATTCCAGATTCGTCGATCTTCTCCTTCACAAAGGCCTCGGCGTCGAATCCCTCCTTGTCGACCTCGGACGGCGGCACCTCGGAAGCCTCATGGTTGTCCCCTAGCTCGTCGGTGACCTCTACGCTGGGCGTCACGGTCTTGTTCCGTAGATTGTAGTACTCCCGCAGTGCAGCTCGATTGCGTTTGGTCGGATTTGGAACGGCGCCTGTGGGCGTGCTGCTGTTGGGGTTCGGCGACGTTGTGGCCGAGCGTGGTACGTCGAGTGAAGGCCGCGTGGAGGACGTTGGCGTGATGAGACTCTGCGACGGTAGACGGCGCGGCGGCTCGCGAGGAGAAGCTATTGTAGACATGGCGTCTATTGCTGTAAAATGGGGCCGTGATGACTTCTGGAAGATGCTCGCAGGTCAATGAGCCAGCAGTGACTTGTAAGATGTCACAAGGGGTTCGGCAGTTCACGACGCTGCAAATGGAGGTCGACAGCTCGCGGTGGAACAGCTGTGTGTGCTATGTCGGGGGCTGTTGTGTTACGGTAGGTGCATTGGTGACAGGGAGTTCGTCCCTGAACGTTACCTAATGCTGGCGACATTAGGTGGTGATGGCAGCCACTGTGGCGCCCCACGCCGTTTGACCAGACCCTAGCTTTACGCCTACCAGATTCAGCTTGAGCTACATATAAAGAATATTTTCGAAGTCTTTTGTAAATACGATCAAGTCACTGGTCGACCAACCACAGACTGGTTACTGGGACTGTATCTTTTTGATACACAACATACATCATCAGTCTCTCATTTACTACTTTCTCTTCGCCAGTGTCATAAAAATGTCACTTCAAACTCGATCGGCAATGAGCTGAGCAGCGAGGAATATTAAACGGTCATTACGAAACAGAATATGGATGCCGCATCCCAAATCCGTTCCAGCTTGCAAAGCCAAGGGCTCCCGGCGCCTACTTCAGCATGGATTCAAAGCGTGTTGCCAAATCGCAACCCGATGCCACCTCTGCCGGCGCTTGCTGCAACAGCCAAGGCCCGCCTCATGGCCGCCGACATCACCGGCGCCGGCGTTCTGGACGCCTCGGCCGCGGCCCTCCCGCCCAACGTCACGAGCCAGGAGGTCAAGGAGCTCCGGCTGCCCCGGGACGTCCTGGTGCAGGTGCTCGACATTGACAACCTCACCAAGAGCAAGTGGGAGCAGGTCGAGGAGCTCGAGGCCATCGCGCGCGGCGAGCAGACCCGCGGCCGGGAGGTCATCCGGCTGCCCACGGCCGGCGAGGAGGACGACGGGGAGGGCAGCGTCAGCAGCGCCGCGACGCAGGTCATTCCCTCGGGGCCCAACGTAAGGGGCGGGCCGGCGGCTGCCGCGCCCAAGAACTCGACGCACAGGCTCGTCCTGCAGGACTGCAAGGGCCAGAAGGTCTACGGGCTCGAGCTCAAGCGCATCGACAGGATCGGCGTGGGGACGCTGAACATTGGGGAGAAGATGCTGCTCAAGAAAGGCACGGTCGTGGCAAGGGGGACTTTGCTGTTGGAGCCGAGCAGCTGCACGATCCTCGGCGGGAAAGTCGATGCGTGGCAGAAGGCCTGGCTGGACGGTCGGTTGGCAAGGCTTCGGGAGACTGTTGGTGCTGATGTTCGCGGTTGAGGATCGTTTGAGCACTACAGTCAGCTTGGTCTTGACCTGAATCATGTGCTTCAACAAAATTCTTCTTGTGAAAGCATAGGTACAGATGAAGAGAACAGAGACGTATCGTAATTCTAGAGACTTGCTCAAGAATGGATACGGGCGTTTATTTTCACCAATTGCCAGTCGCCGCTCATGATAAGTCATGATGCTACTCAGTCTTGTCAAAAGCTGCTGGAACTTCAGAAACAGGAAATATTCCTCACTCAATTTTATAATCAAATCATGCAGTCTGCTCTCTCAGTTGTGGCGTAGCAATCCATAATATTTAGACGACAGGGAATATATGATACAGGCACTTCTAGTCTGTACCTACCTTAAGTACTGTGTAGCTGTGTACTGGAACGGAGCACTGGAACCTAAACATGCCATTGGTCTTTATAGGACTATAATCAAATCTTGCTTCAATTCAGCGCTCTGTATGAGTCATTTAATATTGATGTTACGATTGCAGTACTATTATGGTATGCTACCGAAGCATCTGCATCGTCATTCGGGGTCTGCATTATTAGGGCAGGTTTGAGGGTACAGCGCAAATGCATTGGGTAACGTGGGGCACGGGAGCAGCCGCCAGCGAGTTGCGGCTCATACAACAAGCCCACTTCAGTGGACAGCTATTGCGATTGGGATTCTCTACAGTAGAACACCGTTTCCCTCGCTCCTTGGACCAATTGCCTCTGCTGTTCTGGAGTCATTGCCATACTGGGAGCAAATATGGCGGCCAATGCTGAAGAGGACCCGTCCTACATCGACTACGAGACCTTTCTCGACCCTGGATTCAGGCCGGCTGCCTTTGCCAACACCCTTGTTCTCGCAACGAACAATCTCAACGATGCCGCGCTAGACCTGTCCACGCCGCTTTCCAAAGTCCTCTTCGACGCTCAAGAGATAGACTCGCACATCGACTCGCTCACGACGAGGTCGGCAATCCCCCTTTTGTCGCATACCAAGGACCAGACGGAGTCTAGTACGAAAATCATATCAGAGATCGATCATCAGGTCAAGAGCTTAAACGACAGCTATAAGCAGCTCGAGAAGGAGGTCATACAAAAACATGCAGAGGCGGACGAGGTCAGGCAGGTCGCTTCGCGGCTATGGGAGACCCTGAAGCTAGGCCGGGCAGTTGGGCGGTGTCTACAGTTGGGCCGGCAGCTCGAGGTGCAACATTCCGAGATCTCAAGCTCTGCTGCGGCGACCCCAGGCAAGAAGGAGGATCACAGGGCACTGGGGAGATGCGCGCACACGATACTATCGCTTCGCGAGATTCTCGACCACAAGGCTCCCGGGGAAGAAGGGCACGGGCTCGACAAGATCAATGCGATCAAGAGCCTGCAGGACAGCATCGTCGCGCCCATTGAGCGATCAATAAGGACCACGTCGGAACAGATCATACGCGAGTTCGCCATAGGCTCTGCGAGCGGCACGGCCACGTTTGCGCAGAGCGAAGAGACCAAGGCCCGGACGCTGTCGGCCATGACGGCGCTCTATCTCCTCTCGCCCACGGCCAGTGTGAAGCCCGACAAGTGGACGCCGGTGCTTCTCCTCCAGGCTCTGGAGAACTATCTGCGCAGCGCCCTGCAAAGCTCGATCACGTCGGTCGCCCGGTCATTGGCGACCTTACCTACCTTAGACCGCACGTTGGCAGAAGTGTCGGCACGATGCCAGAACATTGTCGCCTTGGAGATCATACTCGAGACGACCAAAGTGCCACCGCATCCTCTCATTCCGAAGTCAAAACACAACGTCGAGACAGCCAATCTTCTTCAACCCTTGCTCACATACTTGGAGACCGGCTCGCTGCCGTCGTATTTCTGGAGATCCATGGCGAGCAGCCTGTCGACGAGAGTGGTCGAGATTGTCAACCGCAGAGGCGTCTCTGCCCGTACGCTCAAGAGCAACCGCAATGCGGTTGGAGATGCTATCCGGGAATGTGTAATCAGAGGTAGCCAGCCGCCTAGTACTGTGACTGCTGGCAAGGGCAAATCGGCCAAGTCAGATGCCGAAAGATCAGGCTGGGATCGTGAGGTGGCAGTCATGGTAGGCAGTGTAGTAGGGAATCTTGGTCGGTGATGTAACTCTCAACGATAGATCTCTATGACAGGCAGATACCCCCAGAATTTGGCCATGTCAATAGCCACAAAAGAAATCTAAGTTATTCTATTACTTGCGCCAGTGTGCGCGAACCAAACAAAGCCGATGACTTCAGCAATGTGACTTCGTAAAATTAATCCACACTGCATGATTGCATTTACGATGTACGCTTCAGGTGCTGCTATCAGGGGCATTACTGGACCCCTGGGGTATGTGGGCACCTGTAGGGTTTCTGTGGTGACAGATAGTGCGAGTAAACCGCTACACGGAGTTCTATGGAGGGGGGTTACGGCGTCCTTCAACGACACACAACCTGACCACAGACATTGACGACACTTGTGAATTACGTCTCTGCGAGAAATATCGAAGTCAAAAAACTTTGGATTGTTTCTCCCAGTCGATTGTCAGTTGAGATTGACCCAGCAGTTTGAATTAGAAGGCACTCCCGAACGAAACCCGCACTGTTTGTATTCTTTGTTTACTTACTGTCCAGCCTGGAAGCACTTCGACGCTGCCAGAGAACCTAGCAGAAAGCAACGGCCAGATATGCGGACCCAAAATCCACGTTCGGTCTGCCCAACACATTGAGAGTTCAAAGGCTCCTACTCTTTCTTGTCTCGGGGCATTGCCACTACATCTTTGACTAGGACCCGTCACAAACCTATCACCATCAGTGGATCGATACTGGAGCTCGCCCTCCATGTCGCAGACTGCCTCGTTAAAGCTGCCCGTCGCCAGGTGCGGCTCTTGCAACGATAGCTATTGCTGCCCGAGCTGTCGAGAAAACAACATCAGCAAACTGAGAAGGCGTTGGCATACCGAAGGGAGGTCCGATGAGTTTGACAAAGATATGTTCGAGCGGCTCTTCGCGCTGCGATACGGACGCGAAGCAGTGGGCACCGCCATGTACCACAAATACTTCACCAGCTTCTCTCGGTCGATGAAGTGGCAGAAGGAGTCACTTGGGCAGTACATCGATGCTATCTGCCAGGGCAAACTAGAGGAAATGTCGCTCACATCTTCCTATGTCCCAATGAATGCACTCTCGCAGCTATCCACGGAGGAGTTGCTCGGGCGGTGCAATGAGCTCACCCGGAGCCTCCAGAACTTGCACACGGAACTAGCAGTCAGACATCATGCAGAGGCACTGGCCGACTCCGAGCCGGAGTCCGACTATTCGGATGTCGAGTTCGAAGAAGTTCACTTGAGTCCGCGGTTTGACACTCCAGTCGCTGCTACCCAGCTATCGACTCAGCCGAGTTCACAGCCTCCAAGCAGCGTCCCCGAAGACCAGAAACTGCGGAAAACAATCCTGATGCACTGGCCAGAGGAAAAGAATTTCCGCGCGTCCCAGTTCGTCCGCATGCCACTGCATACGCCGAGATTCCTCGTGGTGTTGTTAGATCTTGCACGAAACTACACCTGGGAGCAGACGACTCGCATGGTCAACTACGTTATCATAGAGCGCGTCCGCCATTTCAGAACTTCGGAAGACAAGGCTCGGTATCCCAAGTTGGATGACTGGAAGAGGGTGCTAAAGATCTGCCGAAGTCTTGGATTCCCAGCACTTGATCCGGAGAAATTGTACCACACTGACTTGTTGCTGATGAACTTTCGAAAAACAAGCCAGGGGCTTGTGAAGGAGGGCAATGGTTTCCACCCTCACGCTGAGGATATGGGACTGTGCATCGAACGAGGCCCATCATGTCAGCCATGGCGCGTTGGCCCGCAGATTTTCACCCAGAAATATATGATGAGGTGTTCGGAACAAAACAACTCATGAGACGGAACGGCCGACACAAGAGGCAAGACGTGCCGGATACATGCACTCGCATCTGTCAATCGTCTCATATCTTGGATCGCCGGACGCATGACTCTAAAACAGGTGTCTGGGCAGTACGGAAGGTGGCCATCTTTCCAGCCTCGCGTCGCTAGTCCAAGTCGAATCAGCGCCGGTCGAACATCTCACCATTGCCACGCGATCGGACCATACAATAGTGCCGACTGATTTCTCTGCATCTTCCGCAATACCTGCAGGAGTTCATGCAGGTACTCCCGTTCGAGCCTCACTCCTCGTCAGAGCCCAAGCGACCCGTCTCGGTAGACTACTCGCGAAGTCGTGATGTAAGCGAACAGCATCGCGCATGTGCTCGAGTACCGTTCCCTGTCATCAAAGCACCCTCGGACGTGCAAACGCCAAGTTTATTTGACAGGTCGTTGACGGGCGCCATCCGAGCCACGATTCCTAGTCAGGGTCGAAGTCGCAACTGTTCCGGCCCACGTGCTACCGGCTTAAGCGCCGCCTTACTAGGAGCATCCTGTACAGCACGGGCACAACTTACATATGAAGCTTCTGCGATGTGTATTCAGTTCCTGCATCATGGCCGACAGCTTTGACCGCGGGGTTGGCCGTTTCCGTACTTTTCCCCGGCCCCTCTGTCTGAGGCCCGCAGCGACCTCCGCGAAGTTGTGGTCCCCCGCAGAAGGATCCGACCGCATTGACGCAGCTCACCCACACCCGACAAGGGGCGTACATACGGGTCGCGACAAAACAATCGCGACTGCTTTTCTTGGGCTATATTAACAGTCATCCGAACTCTCGTGTGTGCCTCGCGCGGCAGGCTGGAAAAATGACACGAATGAGAAGAGGTCTCAGCTCTTCCTCAGGTTTGATCACCGCCGGGGTGCGGGGCTGTCGGCGGCCCTGTCGCTCAGCTTTCAAAACACCGATGCCCATCCGGGCACATGGGACCCGATCTGCGTGATCCCCAAGATCAAACACTAAGGCTGTTCAAACAAGCTATCATGTCCCATAACCTTAAAAACTGGCCATGGCCGCCACTCCCGCGGCCAGCCCTTCGGCGCTTCTCTCTCTAGCCGAAAGTGAAGTAGTAGACGATTTAGATATAGTCTCTTGATAGGCTCTGGTTCAAAGTGGACGGTATCCTTGGCGTCCAAGGCGCTCTGCCTTTCCACTCGACATGTCTACGCCTACAGCGCCGCTTGCGCCGCTCACTACCGTGTTCACGCCTTCATGTTCCATATCGTGGCTGCTTACGACCACCAAAGTCCCGTCGCAATTCCCGCCATTCCCGACGGACGGGCCGTCATCCTGCGATCCTCCGTCATGGGCTGCCAATCTGAAGGACAGAGGATTTCAGTACTACTCACCCGCCATTTGTCCGAGTGGATTCGAAGTAGGACCGAGCTGTGAGATCACAAAAACACGGACGGCCGAAGGATTCCCTCCTGTAACAAACGGAGAGACCGCAGTGTACTGCGTACCGAGGTACGGAGATTCTATATTTCAAAATTTTACTTATACTAATCAATTGCCCTCTCTTCAGCGGTCATACCTGTACTACCGATACGACGGACTTTCGAGGCGGGGTCTGGGGCTTCACACGAGCAGCAGCAACCCCGGCCGTGATCACTGCGGGTCCGGCGTTGCAGATCCGTTTTCGAGATGAAGACTTGAGCATTCTGGAAACACATCCTTTGACGCCCGGTCTGCTGCTGGCAGGAGCCACAACGGAGGCATCAGCTGTCACGCCCGCACAAACATCATTGGCCGCATTATCAACAGGTTTCTCGACCATCACAATCCGACCGTCGACGGTATCACGTGAAGATACTTCGGCTTTCGACACGACCGAGGATGGCACAAGTTCCAACTCGTTCGTGAGCTCCGTTGACAAGTCTGGGACCGTGTCTTTGGTGACGACTACCGATACTACGACCACGACTGCCGAGGCTTCGGACGGCGGATCTTCCACGTCGCTCAACCCGGGAAGCGTGGCCGCCATCACTCTGTCGAGTATCTTGATCGTGATTGTGCTGGTAATATCCGTTGTCATCTTTATGCGTCGCGGCCAGCGCAAGAGACATGACAAGGCGGCCCGCGTGCAATCCTATCGATACAAGCCATGGCTATCCACGGGAGGTTCTTCGAACAACCCTCGCCCCAGCAGTGAAAGTGCGGCGTCAATCATCTTGCCGCTGCAATCGGCGGCTGAGCTTCCCGGTACGGCGCCGGTGATTCCCGAACTGGCACTGAACCCTCGCCTGGGTGCCAAGGAGAATCCGGCCGAATTGAGCGCCGACGAACTAGCTGCAGAACTGAACGGCAGCAGAAGAGGTCCTTCAACGACGTGGAGCTGGATGTCACGGGGTTCAAAACGGGGCAGCGCGCGATCTCAGAAAACCACGTCCGTCGCACAGTCCACGTTTTCCAGATGGACACGATCTGCAGCCTCGATGCAGACAGCATCATCTGGGCGGTACTCTGGTGATTGGGAGAGCTTTGCAAGGGGCAAATGGCCGAACGGACTGACCGTGCCCGCCGTGCCCATGGAAAGGCCCCTCCCAGATGTACCCAAGACGCCCAAGACACCACGGAAACTTCACATCGCGTCCTATCTCAAACCCGACTCTGACGAGAATCGGTGGAGCCGGGACAGCGGGGGGACATTCGGAGCGCTGGGGAGAAGCCCCGTGAGCACGATTTTTAATAATAAGCCTTGATGACATCTCGGCTGGGACTGTATAACATTCATGTAAAAAGCGATTTGAGCGGTTTCTGTCTGCGGAGATACCAATACCCCATGTTTCCAATTATTATATTATATATTTCTATTAGAATCAAGACTAAAGATTTCAAAGATGAACTATTTGCTGAAAATAACTTTCTTAGTGAGACCTCAAATGTAGGTCCCAGACAACAGCACACACCTCTGGAGTTGCCCTACGCAAATATATGTCACCCCTAGCTCAAGAAGCGATAAGCTCTCGAGGTCATGTAGATACTGCCGCCCACAATTGAGAATGCTGCCGCCCACATCCCTAACAATTGCACTAGAACACGAGAAGAAACTTTTTCTGCGGCTGCGATATCGTTGACTCGTGGAAAAGGCTCATCAGGTACCGGCTTTCCTAGAAACTTGCAGAGCGGTTCCCACCCGTCACTCAATTCCATGACCAAAAGTTGCTCCGGCGGGACCGTTCGCCGAACCATCTCTTCATGTGCAATAATCAACTCTACACGAACGTCAGCGTTCAGCAACCAAATCTCGGCAGACATGTTCACATACGCGGCCCGAAGACGCCCGGCTGCCCGCCCGCGTTGCGGATGAGGTCGCTGGCGTTCCTCCGCCACTCGACGTTGAAGGGGGTCCACCACCTTAGCTTGGGCGAGATGGCCGTCAGGACCGGCACGTACCACGCCGAGGACATGTCGAGGATGTTGCCGAAGCTGCGCCACCAGGCCTCGGGGTCGCGCGTCACGAGGACGACCTTGACGTCCGGGTACAGCTCGACGAGCTCGGGCACGGCGCACACGATCGGCACGTCGGTCCCGCCGGCGTAGCCCGCCGTGTTCTCGCGTAGGAGCTTGAGGCAGGTCGCCCGGTCGCCGTCGGCCTTGGCTCGGGTGAGGAAGACCCAGTTCTTGATCCAGGCTGCGCGTCTTGTTAGTCCTTTAGAGGATCGCAAATCAGGGGTGGTGACGTACATTCTGGCCGGGATAACAGGCCGGTCGCGCCGTGCACTACGGGTCCGTCGACCGAGCTTTTCGAGGGCGATCTGGAGAGACAAGGTGCCAGTCCGGGAGTATCCCGCGCCGAGCACCTCGAACTTTCTCGTATAATCTGGCTTTGATGCGGTGCCTCCCATGTTGTCTCGTGTACAGTATTTTGACACCTTGGATTTGAGTGAGCGTTCACAATGAAATGATATGGATATTGATTATATCGTCCAGTCACGGTGCCCAGTAGATCGCAGGACCCGGCGCGACCGACTCCCGCGGACCGACTCCCGCATCCATGACTGGAAGCCAAAAGAGAACCACCTTGCCATCTCCTGGTTTGCTTCGTCTCCACTGAGTCAAGAGATATCTGCAAAAGCAGGGTTCCGGATTCTGCATCTTCAGTGGATAAGGACAGGCAGAGCCCTGCAGAAGAGAGACCTGAATCCAGATCATATGTGGAGCGAAGCCGCCTTCTCCGTACTAGATTCACTGGACTGGCTGTGGACTCACCGTCCTACCGTCCTGGACATTCAGGTGATTGCAGATGACAAGATAAATAATCAATGACATAGATACCTCACTTTCATTATCGTTGTTCTCGTTGCTTCTGATTTTGCAACCATGCTGACACGGAGACCTTCCGCGCGTAAGCGCCGGGCACCCTGTAGATGCATCATGGCAACGGGGATGCATTCCGGGAATACCATTATGGAGTACGGGACTTCATGGGCAGCCAGTCACAACAAAAGATGTATGACCATCCAAAATGATTGTTTGGTAACGAGGGAAAGGACATGACAAACATTCCACTTGATGATAACGAGATAAATATGGCAATACAACTGTGTTGACCATTTGTAATTATATATGGTTAATATTTCTCGTCCGTAAACGTGACCGAGTACATATGCACCATGCACGAAAGTGATAGCCCCCAAAACATGTACGATAAACCTGTCTACATAATATGTACAGGACCTTGCTACACGATCATGGTAGTACTGGACCAGGTGTACGGGCCTCAGCCGCCAATTGCAATAAGGATTTTCGAGCACGCAAGGGACTCATCAGGATCTTTGAGGCCGACTTGCAGAGCCGAGGACCCGGCACTACGGTCCGATATTTGTAAGCGTAGAGGTTATGGATTGGAATTCTCAGTCTTAGCTTTGAAATGGATGATAAAAGGCGGCCTTTCCAGAGCCTAAGCTACTCATGTCAGCGTATTGAATTTTGTTACAAAATTCACCCAATGAATACCATGTCGCAGGACCCTCGACACCTTCAACAACGCACTACGAGCAGCAGAATAATTGAGCCTCCGAGCCAGATTCCAGCTCTACCACTGCCACTGCCATCTCAAATAATCGAAGCAAGACAATCGGCCTCAAGCTCAAACATATCACAATGGAACCCGGAGCCTGATGATCAGCTCAATCGGGCTCCGGGACCGCGGGAACGGGAAAGGGGGTGGACAAACTACGACTGGTTCATCGCCTACGACGATGATGGCCGAACTTACCAAGCATACATGCCAGGAGGTATGAGTTTCTATGAAATAGTATAACCTGGACAGGCGTTTTGTTCATGCCCCAAGTGCTCCAGAGTATAACCTGCCCAACGACGGCGAAGAGCAAGACCGGCAAGACTTCCAGCACGCCCTGTATGAGATCATCCTGGACGGGAGGCTGGCACTGGCGCCCATCGGATCGTCGCCGCGCTTTGCTCTCGACATTGGCACCGGCACCGGCATCTGGGCCATCGACTTTGCCGAACAGCACCCGACTTGCCAAGTAATCGGGACGGATCTGAGCCTCATACAGGCGGCGCCGCGGACAAGCAATTGTCAATTTTTTCTGGAGAACTCGGAGACTCAGGACTGGCTGTTCCCATTTCAGTTCGATTATGTGCATCTTCGGAGTATGGGGCCCTGCTTCACCGACATGAGAACAGTGCTCCGCAAGGCCTACGACCACATGAGCCCGGGCGGCTGGATCGAGATACAAGACGGAATATGGGAGATCTTCTCGACGGACGGGTCACACAGGGGATCGGCGATGGAGCGCTGGCTGGGTCTGATCAAGGCCGGGGCCCTCAGCCAGGGCCGCGACATGTCCAAAGTCGGCCGGGCCAAGGAGTACCTCACCGAGGCCGGCTTCGCCAACGTCCAGGACGTCCAGATCCCCACGCCCACGAGCCCCTGGGCCAAGGACGAGAGACTCAAGAAAATAGGCTACTACAACGGCACGACGATGCTCGGTGCTCTCGCGCCGTACCGCAGGATGCTGGGCTTCGCGGGGCTCGACGCGGCCGAAATCGAGGAGCTCGTCGGTGGGGTTTCGAGAGAGCTCCACGATATTCGGAAGCATTGGTATATGGGATGGTATGTGACCACTTGCTCCTATTTTCGCGATGATACTCTGCAAGGATGTGAGTTTTGCTAACTTCTTGCTGCCGAAGCTACGTCGTCTGGGCGCAGAAACCTATACCCCCAGACATCTGACGCTGGTGCATGGACAGTGCGCCATGAATGAATATTCAAAAGAATCCGCCATCATGGACAATGCAGTCAAAAGTTCGAGTCGAACGACATTTCGGGCCGGCAAGAATGGAAAGTGAACAGCATGGCTCATAGACAAGGGGCGGGAAACCTCGCGCAAAGCAGCGAGCATCCAACAAGTTTTGAGGGCATTGAATGAATTTGTGGAAATTGGAAAAGGGATATATATTGATTTAATCTTGGTGATGGATATCTGAATCGCTAGTGCAAAGTTGAAAAGAATTAAATCTATGGCATTGCTTATAATAAGGAGTATCTCGGTATGAACTGTGCGCTCGGAATCAATTATACGCACTCGTGCCATAATTGTGCGTCTAACTATGTTAGAGAAGCTCTATATAATGGCTGCACAGAACCTCACTACCAGAGTCATGCAGCTTATGCACGGCCGCCGGACTATCTGTAGTGCCGACAGAAGTTTCATTTTCATGCCTGTCAGTTTCATGTGGAACCTGAAGGAATGACATCACCCTAGCACCAACGGTTTCTTGGAGATGGTGGCTGTGTGTTTCGAATACGAGGCACGAATGCGCATTTCCACTCTTTTCCAGCATATCCGAGCAAGACGATAGGCGCCCTGGCTCTGCCCGTACCGGCCCTTCCAGCGCGTCGTTGGGCTGCCCTGTGCCTCGATCAAGCAGCGACGTTTCGCCTGGATCTGCTACAGATTCAGGGAACATGCCCAGAGCCGGCAGAGGATCATCAAGGTCCAGAAGCGACGACTGGAACCTCCAAGTGGGAATCCCTCTCAGCCCTCCCCAGTTGCCCAACTTCCAGAAGTCAGAAAACCGGGGGAGACCAAGAACGTGCGCCCTCTGATTGCCTGTCGCTGTGTGGTTCGTCAACAAGGTATTCTAATTTTTCTCTTAATCTTGTTCTTGTTTTTGGTATTTCGAAGCGAACAGTTCTCGCTACGAAAAATCAAAATTGGCTGTTGCCTTGTTTGTATTGTTCGTGAAATTGGGTGCCAAGTCGAGCTGCAAAATAGTGAATGCACTGCCTACCTGGTTAGCAACCTAGCTTGCCTTGATACGTTTACGTCTCACATCTCGGGTAGCATTGGTGAATGATTGATTGATCTTCTCAAATACCGACCGAGCCCGTCGTCATCCATTCACACACCTATCCATCCATCCAGCCTCCTGATCTCGGGATACGAAGTACAAAGCCGATACATACGTACAACCGGATCTTTCCAGCAACCCATTTAAAACAGCATCCGTGCTCTCCCTCTCACAATACCCAAGTCAACCTCTCGTCGACTCTTTTATTGTCCTGCTCTCGGCTTTGTCCATCTACAACATTCACTCGCTCGCCACGTACCACGTACCAAAACCACACCCACAGCCAAATATACAACAGCCCGACACATACAAACAGCACATCTTAACCGCCAAGATGCAAATCTCGTACCTCGCCATCCCTCTCTTTGCGGCCGTCGCAGCTGCCCAGAACTCGACATCCCTCCCAGATCTCGTTGCGGAATTGCCAACCTGCGCCGCCACCTGCTTGAACGACGGCGCCAGCAACGCCAACTGTACCGTGACCGACTTCTCCTGCATCTGCAAGAATAAGGATGCATTCCTCTCGGGCGCTGCCACTTGTGTCATCACAAGCTCGTGCACCACAGAAGAGAGGAACAGTACGTCATCTCCCTCTCGACTTCAATCGATCGCAAAGATGCGACGCACTTGCCTAAAATTTTTTGGACCTGCCTGCTGACCTGTTGCCATTGCAGATCTGACTTCCCTCGCAACCGACATCTGCCAGGACGTTGACGATGGCGCCTCGAGCTCGGACCTTGCCTCTGCGTCTGCCGTCGCCACATCCGTTCTTGCCACGGCCACCTCGGAAGGACGGGCCGCCTCGGCTACCCAGATGGCCGGCATGGGCGTGATGGGCGTGGCCGCATTCGCAGCTTTCGCCTTGTAAAAAGGCCTCGACACGAACAAAGAAACCAACATGCACGACGAAGCTACAACTCGCCGTGCCGAAACCTTCATGACTGCATCCACGATAAGACTCAGGCGTTCGGTGATTTTTACATACATTTGACGGCACCTGTGATGGGGTGCCTTGGCCATAACGGATCGGGTTCATGAAAGGGGATACCATAGACGACGGCTCACGTAAGCCCGATCGATCGATCGCATTCATTCATTCTTTTGGTCATTTGGTCATTCACGACCGAAAAGAGAAATGGAGAGCAGACGCTGCAGGGACCACATACAAGTGGAGATGACCGCTGGAACCTCTGAGATCCTCGAGAGTAGAGAACATAGATCATACAAGCATACACCTTTGATGATGAAATCATTAATTGCAATACCACGGAACAAGACTATCATGTGAGACAAAGCGGCTGTTGTCAATCAATGACTCCAACCATATCAAATCAAAGCCGCTACCTGTAGCGGTTACTTACTGTCTAACTATTCTGGTAATACCAATCCTTTTCATGACAATCTGAAGTGAAGAGATCAAGCGCCTGCAACCTACCGTGTAGAGATTCTTGAAGTCCAAGCCTTTCTGATGCCTACTTACGCCTTTGTCTTCTCATGGCACTTCTTCTCCTTGCAGAACTTGCACTTACCCGAGTCTCCCTCGGCCGCCGACTTGCACCCACACCAGCATGTGCAGGACTTGGGGTAGCCGTGCCCCTTGCCCTGCTTCTCCTCCTTGCCGGCGCGGACGGGCTGGCTCTTGCGGGTAGTCTGCATCGTCATGTTGTCTGTTGTGTAAGCGTAATCGACTCGAGAAAGATGAGTTTCTGAGAGTTGGTGGTTTGTGATGTGAGTGCTTGGTTCGGTTGAACTACCGAGATTGACCTTGAGTGGTTGAGTTTGCTGTGTGTCTGTAAGTGTGTTGTATGTTGTGTTGTAGCTGAATGCTTAATGATGATGATTCGGAAAAGAGAAGTTGATGAGACTGATGAATCGGCTTCAATATATACGCATTTTCGAGCTCGCATGGCCTGTATTCACCATGTTCTTGTTAATGGACGACACTCATTGTATGCTGGGATCATGGCATCTGTAAATTGACTCGCGAATGTGATATATGACCTTGACTTTGTCCAAACCCGTGCTGGCCTCGAAAAGTTTTTTAAACAATGAACACAATACCTTTTGTCTCTGGCACTGTAGCTTTGTCGTTAAAGTCCTTTCTTCCGTTGGACCAGTTTTCCTGGCTGTTCTCCTGGCTGGTCATCAAGGTTGAATTAAGTCATTTCGAAGAATGCGATTCCAGAAAGAAGAAATTATTGGTCTTCTGTTATCACTTCGCTCCTTTTATCGCTCTAGATAATTTCAAACTCCCTAAATTCTCTATCATGAAAATAGACAGACGGATCAGAGTTTGAGCCTATCCGAAAGTCGAACCTGGCTGACGAGACGAATCGAAATTTTCCGTCTGGAAGAGGCCGAAGCACCAATACTTGTTGTGTATCAGTGGCACAAAAACAAACGACATCTCCTATCCTTACATGAGCATCCGCTCGGTCTATCTCTATCAGAGTACCATTGTTGACAACAGCTTTCGCTTTGGAAAGAATCATATGCAAGATGTCGGAAACATGCGTAGTGGCGCCGAAGCTTTTCGCTTCGTCTTTATATACCCCGAAAGTTGCTGGTGACAGTAGACTAGCTTGTGTGGTAGCCCTCAAGTGATTATACCAAGCGAGACAGTCGAGTGAGTTTCTGTCTATTCGAGGATCCGGTGAGCAACCGGTATACACAGCCGATTTGATAACATCAAGACGTGCTTCCTCGGACGAGATATCTTTCAGGTTTGCCAGGGGCGCCACTACCTCTCGCTCCAGCGTAGCAATGGCTTGGGTCCAGATGTTCCGATCTGCAGGTTCGTCCCCATGCCAGAATGAATAATTCGTCGCACCGCGCACAATGCCAACTTGGTAGCCAGTCAATGTTAGAGTCCGGTCGTCTGCTGAAATAGAAGTCGATGTGTTGCCAAGAGTCGGCTCCCATGCAGGCAGGAGATACCGGAAATCAGAGACCCAGGAAGGTATCGTCTCACTCGCAAGCCCGTTATAGTAGCTGTTCATAAAGTTCAGGACGCCGGTGTTTCTTAACAAGTATGCCATATACGCGTGACAGACGGCAGTATACGGCATATTATAATCAGGCACCAAATCTTTCGGCAGCGGCGCCCGCCGCACGAGCTTCCACAGCCCGAGAACGCCGTAGATGGCATCGTGCTCAACCCGGCTGGTGCGCTGCCGGACGCAGTCCAGAAAGAGCCGCAGCTGTTGGGCCATTTCGCGCTCGTCTGGCGCCTTTGCGGCCGAGGACGACCATATACGCACCTCGGACCGGACAAGGTCCACGAGCCGCAAGTTGTTGTACGTCTCCCTGTCGTGAACGTCCACGGACCGGGCCAAGAAGACGTCCAACGTTGTGCAGTGAGATCCCACGTAGATTCTGCAGCAACGTGACAAAACCGCTTCTTGTAAGGTCCAGACGCGGCCGAACCACGGGTTCACTGCCAGCTCGGCCAGACACTCGCTGGCACCCCAATTGAGCAGTTTCAAAGCCGGATCATCCATGCTGGCCTTCTCTTCCGGAGATGACTCGCGATAGAGACGTATAGCTTCGAAGTCGTCGAACAAGACTTTCATATCGGCTTCCTTCTCGGGATCCGATTCACCCAGCCATGCGCAAACCGCATGGGCTTGGCCATATATCTCGGTCATGCGGCTCACCTGGAACGACTTCTCAGCGGTGTTCTGCTGATTGATGCAAAGCGCATCTATCCAGATCCACATGCACGTAAAGTCTCTACAGTACGTCCTAAGCCGATCGAAGGCGATGTACAGATTCTGGGTGATGTTGACTCTGTACCCATTGAGTTGGATCTCCTTGGTCTTGGCGTCGCTGCCCCAGACGTAAGACAGCGCGAGGAACTCTGGTTTTGTGCGCAGATTGACGTGTGCGATCTCGCCGACGATGGGGGATCCAATGATACCGGGATGAATCTTGATGACTCGAACATCCGTCTCTGCCAGTGGCTCGTATACGAATCCCGAACGCAGAGCTTCCGGCCCCAAGAATCCCGGTGTGGTACCATGGCTATCGTCCGCCATTCTCGCGGGCTTTGAATCCACTGAGCGGCGACAGACCGGATAGATGATCGCTCTGCTACGACGTCCCTCGATGCTTGGTCTGCATCATCGTCGCCGACAGGCTTCACATGTTCAAGGTAGCTTTTTGTCAGCAGTGAGAATGGCCAGTCAGGCGAGTGACAAAAAAAGTAAGACTCCGCCTATACCAAAATATATTGCCAGCACCGTACCTTTAGGCTCAAACGTCTTGATCGTGCTCTGAATATTAAATATTCTTATTCTTGGTTGAATTCCGTTTTTTTGGATATAAATTTCATCCCAACATTAATCGTGGCGACCGGATGATATGCTACGGTAAAATATAAGTGAGTAGCTCTATTTTCGCTCTATTGTGCACCCGCTTGCCAGTTTAGTGTTTAGGTAGGTACTTACGGAGGCGAAATCCTCCTCGATGTTCTGATCTAATCCTCGATATTTTAAGTGCTTGCTTGCCCCTGCCCCGCCTAGTGCTGCAGGGATGCGCCGATCCAGCTTCATGCGCACTCATCTGTATTTCGACGGCATAGTACTGGATCAATTCGGTAATGTTTTGCAAGCGCAGCTCGTAATATGGAGTATCTGCACGTGGATGTAATCTCGGCGTTTTGGGAAATATGTGTACTTTCTTGATCTCTCGGAACGCGATGGTATACTCCATACCGGAACATGCACCACATTGTACTTTCGATTTCTCCCAAAAAAAAAAAAAAAAAAAAAAAAAAAGAAGAAGAAAGAAAGAAAGAAAGTATATACAGGCCACTTCATAAGAATGATCCTCAACGTCTTCCTAGGCCTTGCTATGGTGCGACTCGTGGGTATTTCTGACTCTTGGGGCTTCCGTTATTAACTCGCCTGCGCGATGCAATGCTATCATGTATACGAGCATCACAAAGTAGTTGGAAACAAGTGTAACATCGGCTGCGTTGGGCGCGTCAAGTATCCTGAGGACGTCACGAAGCGACATGGTAGCAAACGTTATTAAAACGACACTATCACCAGGAGTAGTCAGCAATCATATACCGTGATCAGACAGCTGGGAACTGATTCTTACCACATTGGGGCCCATCTGACGCGCGTGTTACGCCCTTGAGCTTCGGACCCGGGCTCCGCGCCGCCGGACTCGGCAATCCTCTGATCACTGTGCGTAGGCGCCGGCTTTTCGTTCCGGGGTCCGTCTTGCTGAATAGATTCACCCGCCATCAGCTGTTTGTATTCTGGTGCCGCTTCTTCCAGCGAGTCTCGTTGCGATATGTCGAGTTTCTTTTCGGTAAAACACGTATTTGACAAAACCTGATACTGCTGCTAGTTCTCAACAATGTGTTTTCGGTTCGCCCAGTATGGCCAACTAGTCGATGAACGAACAGGATGACGGCGGGAGATGGTGGAGTATATACAACAACTGTGCCGCTTTATTGGTCCCATCAAACAAACAAGCAAGCAAGCGGGCAATACGGGGGCTTAGCAGGGTGGCTAATCATTTCATGAGGCCATCCCCATCTTCGTCCAGGACCCTGCCCATGCAATCGAGTATTCGACGCTACTGGACCAGGTAAATTACCCATCAAGTAAGCTTAAATCGTGGTCAATTGGCAATATTGTCTTTATCTGGTTTAGTATGACGGGGTCTTATCTTCGGACCGAGATCTGGGTATCCATTTGTTCGGATATGCCATCCGTAGAGATGCTTACACGAGATGGGAGGGAGCTATATTTGCTAAAAAACCCAGATGAGACTGGTGGATACAGATTATCAGAACTCGCATCCTTGCCTACAGAGAAACCCTACTCAGTCCAGACAAGTAACTACTTGAATCCAGCTGTTCACGTCGCTCAATTTACAACATTTGTCTTTTCAGCGCGTACTGCAGTGGGTTGCAGTTCTGTTGTAAGGTGTACTTACCGTGCTCGTGTACTTACCTATGTATACTATACTTACAAAAGTGTCCGGACAGACCGGACGGAATGCAGGATGTATTTTGTCCGAAGGGTGCAAATTTGCCGCTTAAAAATTATTTCAGATGAATTCTGGGAAATAGAAAGGGAACTTCGAGATGATTTTGGGCTTTTTCTTTAAAAATAAGTTTATTTTGGTCTTGCCAAAAGAGAAAAAGCACAATCTCGACGACACAACGTGGGTACGGAGACTTTTGTAAGATTATTGTACCTACCTTGTTACCTTGTTTGAGTCAGATACCTTCTCCACATGTGTATACTTGTACCTTATAGACCAGAGAGATCCAATCCTCAACCGCGTTTCCAGAAAGGCATGTGTGGCTGATCCCAATGGGAGCGTGAGGCTCTTCCATTGTCCAGCAGGTTCTTGGCGGAAAAGGCCCGGGAGTTACTCAGGCTCCAAGCTGCCTCGCCGAAAGGTTGTCCTCTCAGCCAATCGATCAAGCCGACGTTTGGGTTCCGAATCGATGCCAGATAGTGCAAAGGCGTATTCCCGTGGATGTCCTGGCTCTGCAACTCTTCGCCGGGCAAGATTCTGGCGAGGAAGCGTATCACTGCTTCTTGCGCCGCCAATTCATTCGCGGGAACATCACGGAGTCCAGGGCTGCGATCCGAGAGTCCTCCTCTACCACCTCTAGCTCTCCTCCCTCGCGACACCGGTCTGCTGCAGCGCAGTTCGAGCGGCGTCCACGTCGTGTCTAGCGTCCTGAAGTCGTGCACCGACATATAGCACGGCAGTGAATGCATGTTGACAAAGCTGTCGTCGAGTGGGAGACTCGCCAGATGTAAGAGGTTATGCTGGAGAGCTGTTCTCGGAACGCCGCGTAGCACATGCTCCTCCTCTCCGTCAAACTTACCAATCACAGATTGTATCATTTTTTGGTCGAGGGTAGCTACCGCGAAATGAATCAGATGGCATCGGTACACCGGTGTTACGATCGACAGATCTGCCAGGGGAGCCATGACGTCAAATCCTGCTGTCCACTTTGTCGCGATGGCATAAGCCATAGCGTTCCAGGATCTGGTGGCCAGGCTTTTGGGGAAGAAGTCGGGTTTGTGGCCACGGTCCAGAAGAAACCGGGTCGTTCCGATGTCTCTGTTCTTGATAGCAACCCACAGCGGCGGCTCAACTGACAGCGACGAAGGTGTTCCGGCATCTTTGTCGGGCAAGATCCCGATCCAGGCAGATTCATCGGCGCCGTACTTAATCAATTGTACGTAAAGCAGCTTGTCTCCTACCTTTGTTGCTGCAGAGAGAGCCGTCGGCGGATTGTTCGTTGGATAGTCGGTTCTGGGAAAGTAGACTTCAGCCCAGAACCTAGCTCTCCCTGCTCTCCGGTGTTGCAGCTCGGCATCCGTGAGGTCGGCCGTCTGACTACCAGCGGAGCTGGTTTTGGACCTCTTGAGAAGCTCGATCGCCTCCTCCTTTGTCATCAAGTAGGCCCCGCCAGTCAACGTCAAGTCGACGCGGCGACCTCGAAAGAATCTTGAGCTTGCCATAGAGAAGCACGTATTCGGAAACCCATTGGGATTTGCGCCGTGTTCAAGCAACAGCTTTGCGTGCTCCGGCAGCCGCGCCAAGATCGCATTGGTGAGAGCGCTCTCCCAGGGATTGTTCAGGGGCCCCACGATGTAGTTAGTCGCTGGGAAACCAGCTTTTCGCAGACCGCGCAGGATGCGGATGTCCGGGAGGCGTGCTGCTCGCTGCACTGGCCCCGGGATTTCGACATCGCGTCCCCTGCGAGAGCGCTCGAGCATGGCTATAACATCTGGTGGGGGCACATATTCAACAGCCGGATCGGATGGCGGGATCAAATCGGGTTTCATGATTTTGATAATCGATCTTGCTTGTGAAGATGTCGTGTGAAGCTGGGATGACCATAAGTCGGCGAGGAAAGTAAAAGGTGAGAATCCAGGATTCCCACTTAAGCGACGGCTGCCTAAATATAAGGTCAAGTTGTGGGGCAGCATAACGACTTTCCGTAGATTACCAACACTCTTTGGCCTGCCTATTTTGCTCAATATCTGGGTAGTATAAGTTATATTTAGCGGCTCCTGTGGTGTGATTGTGCAACTCCAGGAGTATACAGGCCGAATTACGTCGACGACAAAGCACAATACATTGTGACTTGCAACTCGCAAATCAGCCTAGCGAGATCCAGACAGAATGATCACATCTACCATGCAGGACTTTCTATTTCTCTCGCTGCACTGCGCCTCGGTTGGCCCAGGATCGTGCTGCGCCAGCTTCGTGTAACCATGGGATGCCTCGTCATACTGATCGGGCCACCCGCGGATGTTGGCAATACCTAATAGCCCCGCATCACCCCGTCCCGTCGAGTCTTCTTGTCACACAATCAAATACACTAACCTAAGATTTTAGATCAAAGTCTCACTTGCACAACGAATCATTTTGATCTGACCATCATATACTCGTTCTCATGCTATGCGTCTTTTAGAGTTCCGTCAAGATGGAACTCTTGGCTTCACCCACGATTTCATTGGTGAGATACCGCCGTACGCAATACTCTCGCATACCTGGGGAAACGATGGTGATGAAGTCACTTTCGATGACATCTTAGCTGGTACTGGAAAGCACAAGAAGGGCTACGAAAAGATAGATTTTTGCGGGCGACAAGCAGACACCGACGGATTACGCTATTTCTGGGTAGACACGTGTTGTATCAACAAACCAAACAGCACCGAGCTCAATGAGGCCATCAACTCCATGTTCCGCTGGTATCAAAATGCAACTAGATGTTACGTATACTTGGCCGACGTTCCAGGCATCACAAATCGCCAGACGTATTCTTTGGACCTGCCGACTAGTGCATCATACTTTCGCAGTAGCAGATGGTTTACCCGAGGATGGACTCTCCAAGAGCTACTCGCACCAGCTTCAGTGGAATTCTTTACCTCTGACGGCCGACTCATAGGAGACAAGGTCGCCCTTCATCAGGAGCTACAAGAAATAACAGGTATACCGAACAACATTCTTCGTGGCGATTTGGTATCAAGTTGCAGTATAGTTCAGCGGCTAGGTTGGGCCGAGGGACGCCAGACCAAGCGCGAGGAGGATCGAGCCTATTCTCTCTTTGGACTGTTTGGTGTATACTTGCCTCTTATATACGGAGAAGGCAGAAAAGAGGCATTCAGGCGACTTTTTGAGGAAATTCAAAAGAGACAAGAGGGCTCAAGTCGCGGCTCATTCAATGAAGACAAAGCGGTCCTGCGTGAGTACAGCTCCATATATACACCAAAGTGTTACAAGCTAACAACAAGCAGCAACATGGGAGCCCGGCTGGATTGTGCCATTCGGGCGCAATAAAAACTTCACTGGTCGAGAGTCCGAATTCGCGCACCTCCTCGAAGTAAGCCAACCGACTGCAGACAAGGACGACTGCCAGAGAACAGTCATTCACGGCCTGGGAGGTACCGGCAAAACACAACTCGCATTGGAGCTCGCCTACCGTCTGCGCGGAATTCAGCCGTACTGTTCAGTCTTTTGGGTGCCCGCGCTCGATATCGCTACTTTTGATAATGCATATCGAGCAATAGCCAGACAGCTTCGGCTTAGGCGAGCCGACGACGAGAATGTGAACATCCGTCAGCTCGTCAAGGACGCCTTGGGTCAGGAGACTTCCGGTCCATGGCTTTTGATCATCGATAACGCCGATGATTTGAGCTTGCTGTACGGCGAAGCCAGTCTGTTTGATTATCTACCCTTCAACCGCAAAGGCTCAATATTAGTCACTACGCGAAATCACGAGGTTTCAGTCAGACTTGATGTTCTCGAGGAACACAAGCTTCGTTTGGGTTCAATGAGAGATGACGAAGCTCTTTCTCTATTGCGAAAAGATATTGGGAAGGGGCAGACAAGCGATTTGAAAAGCACGAGGAAACTGCTCGAGTTTCTGGAGAACCTGCCTTTGGCCGTCAGACAAGCCTCTGCTTACATGAGAAAGACGAGCATGACGACTAAGAAATATCTTCAATACTGCGAGTCGGGCGACAGCAATCTTATTAGGTTGCTCAACACGGACTTCGAGGACCGAGGCAGATACAAGAACTCGAACAACCCTGTCATCACCACTTGGCTCATCTCATTCGAGCACATCATACGGGAACATCCACTTGTGGAAGTCTATTTGCGTTTCTTCAGTTTATTCTCAGAAAGAAATGTTCCGAGATCTTTGCTGCCAGATAGTGACGGACTGGATGCAGAAGAGGTAATAGGGGCACTCGAAGCATTCGCCATGATAAGCAAGCACACGGATTCGACCTTCTTCGACATACACCGGCTGGTCCGGTTAGCAGTCCAAAACTGGCTACGAGCCAAAGGTCAGTGGCACGCAACTGTGCTTGAGGTGACGCAACGTTTGGCAGAAGTGTATCCTTTTCCAGAACATTCTACAAGAGACGTATGGACGGGGTATTTACCACATGTTCATACGGCTCTTAATTATCGCAGGGAGTTCGACGACGAGGGGACTCTGTCTGAGCTCCTCTTCAAGACTGCCGAAAGCGATCAGATTGTCGGCCAATATTCTACAGCTGAGCAACTACATCGAGAAGCTTTCGAAACGAGACAGAGGGTATTGGGGCAAAGGCACCCAGATACGCTGATGAGCATGGACTACCTTGCATGTGTCCTCTGCACCCAGGGCAAGCTCAAGGAGGCTCACGAGCTACACGAAGCCGCAATGGCCATGACTGAAGCCGTTCTCGGACACGACCATGTTCAAACACTACGAACTCAAAACAATCTCGGCATCACATTCCAGCGCCTCGGGCTATACAGGCAGGCGGAGAAAATGCACCACGATAACGTGTCGAGAATGGAAGTCATACTAGGCGACAAACATCCCAGCACGTTACTGGGCATGAAGAATCTTGCTTATACTCTTCGCAAGTCGGGAGATTACGAAGAAGCAGAGCGATTGCAGCGCAAGACCCTCCAGTTCATGACAGAAGTCCACGGCATAAAACATCCCGACACTCTTCAGATCATCAACGACCTTTCGTCGACTCTATCGAAACAAAGCAAATACAGCGAAGCCGAAGGTTATCTGCGGGCAGTCATCACGCTCCTGGAAGAGGTCCGCGGTCCAGATCACCCCAAGACGGTGAAGAGCAAAGACAACCTGGCGAGCGTGCTGAACAACATGGAGCGGTTCGACGAGTCCGAAGAAATGCACCGCGAGACGCTGAAGTCGTCATTGACTGCCCTCGGCGCCGAACACGTGCAGACGCTGGCGAGTATGCTCAAGCTGGGGATCAACCTCCACAGCCAGGCCAAGGACGAGAAGGCCGAGAAGTTCTTGCGCCCAGCCATGGAGCTGGCTACGAGGCGGCTGGGGCGCGAACATCCTGATACACGCAAGACTGTTGAACAGCTCTGTCTAGTTCTCCGGAGCCAAGGAAAGGGTGTTGAATTTGAGCTCTAATGTTTGGATGAAAATGTTGTCTCATGATGGAATACATTCTAAATAGTCCGTATTATTGAACTGCTTTTCTCAGACCAGGGTGATCAGTCTTCGTCCCCCATATACAGTCTCCAAAAAGGGCAAATCGCATTCTCCAAACACATCTATCAGGGCTCTGACCGTATATGGAGCATCCCTCACAAAAGGGTTTTCCTCTTCAGTGATCTGCGTATCGACCCTAGGCGCATGGGTGCGAAAGGTGGTAGGGCCCTCGGATCGCTGTTCGTTTGGATCTTTCAACAAGCCAATACACCATGTCCCAACTCGTCGGAACTCTTTTGTCGGTGTCAATGTCACAAGGATTCCTTCTAGACCATATTCCCAGAAAAGCAGAGGTAATGCATAACAGTCTTTCGTAAGCTCCTCAAAGCTCTGTGCACTGATCGATGCTTCGAAAGGAAATGCGTCCCAATCTACCTTTAGTTCTTGAGTCAAACTAATGTCGACCGCAAGGCTTCCAGAAAGGGTGTTGACCCAAGGTCTCATCGCAACATTTCCTTGGTTGTGAAATGGGAGTAGCCATCCATGTAGCCGAATAAAGCCCGTACTCTTGGATTCGTAAGGCCCTTCGCACTTTGCTTCAAGAATCTCTACGACGGGTGTGTAAACTTCGCTCTTTGTGTAAAAGAACACAACATGACCATCTGTATTTGCCCAGGACCAAGAAGGCGCTCTGTCGAGTTTGGTATCGTCTTTCGGGGGTACGGACATTATTGTATGGGTGGGTGGATGTCTGCTATGCCAAGCCAATTGGTGTGCCAATCCCTTGCTCCATAGACCAGCCAGATAGTCAATGTCTGTAGCATTTGCAATGTACCGTGCCACTCCCGAAATTGCTGTGAGCCTGTCGTCGAAATATGTCAATTCTGACTGCGAATAAAATCCTACGATTGCCATCCAAAAAGGCAAAAGGTTGCGTCTGTCAAGTTTACGCAGCGCGTCGTATTCTTTGTCGTTGCCGGATCTGAAGTTGAATTTGATACCAAAGGGATAAAGAGGAGAGCTGGTAAAACAGGATTCACCATTGGGGGCCCCTATTTCGCAATCAATGCTGGACTGACATTCGATGAATATCAAATCTTTCGTGAAGCTTATGTTTCTTCGAGCGAGCAACCTCTCTTGACACACCCAACCACGACGATACAATGGTTCCAAGTCGAGTTTTCCAAAGGTACTGATCGAGTGCTCTGATGAAACATAATGGTAATCTTTATTGCCGGACCTGAAGATATGTGGTAGTCGCGAATAGTCGCGGTTGAAGAAGAGGCCTTCCGTGCCCTGGTCCGCCGATGTGGCCGACAAGTTGCAGTATGCATTCTGGTAGATTTGAGTCATTCTACCGATTTCCTGGCTTAGATCCTCACCGTCTTGTACCATGCACTGATCTACGTCAGTATTGTCTCTGTCTCGAGAGTGAAACGTTGTAGGAGTGAAGCTCACAAGAAAATCTATCCACAGGTATCTGAGCCCAAGCTTCCATGTGACCTCTACAGCGTCAGCATAGTGCTTTGGGAGCTCGTCGACTGGAATGCAATTCTGATAGTTTCTCAAGTTCGAAGTGCAAAGTTTCTTCTGGTCCATCAGCTCTGGCTGCCAGCGATGGCTCATCGTGACGTATTCCTCAACCAAAGCTTCAGAAGAACTCTTGACAAGACGGCATCTTCTTCTCGAATCTTGCTGCTCTTCAATCTTGATGAGCCATATTGGGGCTGTGTCTTGAAGTGAACGGCTTCCGCATGTCTCTTTGTGCAAGTCTTCGCATTCCCTCAGCCGGCGTTGAATATATTGCCAGCTTTGACTTGAGTCTGTTCGCCGTTCAAGCTTGACCGCTGAGGGCAGTTTTTGATAAGCAAAGTTCGTGTGGTCTTCGCTTTCGCTTTCAAATTGGCCAACCTTGTAATAAATTCGGACGCTATAGAATTCGTTGAATCGAATTAATGCACTCCTGAATGAATGAACGTTGTGTAGCATCATGTCTCCGGTCCACCCTCGCTGTAGGTGGTCGGCGATGGCAACACACCACCAGCACGATGCGGCCAGGCCATCTAGCAATTCTTCTATTGTGCGGTGCAGAACAGTTTGGTGTTCAATCGATTTGTACCCATTGCGAACCGGCAAGTCGCGTATAAGCTCGCATCGTGGACAGTCCATGGCATGATGTGTGAGCGACAGGTAGGACGCACAAGAGGAGATTTGAGGTTTAGGCAGCGAACAGCACCCCAAACGATAATGCACTCTTATCTCACGTGATGGAAGCACGAGAGTACAAATCTGGTCATGTGCACAAATCAAAAGAGCCTTGCGACAATTTATTGGATGTACTCTGTAGAATGCATATCTCGACCCGCAATCAGGCACCCTTGAACCAGCGAAAAATACACTTCTTGTCGAGCCTTCATAGGTGCACCAGAGATAGCCGCTCGGGTCTATTCTCACAACGCTGCTGAAGACTCGGCTTGTGTAATGATTGCTGGAAGTGAGCATCTATTCCACAGGAGAAAGAGCAGGATTCCGTGTCAAGTTTATGTCTATATGGAGTAACCGTACCTCGTACAGTACTTCGCAGACTCTGTTACTCGCCATCCGAAAGTCGCCTGCATATTCGCCGGTGCGTCCAGCATTTCCAGGAACACCATGGATGTGTACCCCATATCGCCGCGGCAGAGCTTGATGTCGTTGCATTCTTTCGACGGTTACAGTTGTACATGCCCAGATACCATTAAGTATGAATCTCAAATGCATCTCTCTATCCGAGAGTTTCTCCTTTACTGGTTCGTTTCTGGCCCGGGTGGAAGAGGGACTATCCGAGGGGATTGCAGGCGATAAACAATTCCCGAGTTCCCCGCATGCAGGTTATTTCCTTTGCCAACCTGGGATAGAGTTTTCACTTTCGCTTGTCTGCCGCCCAGTATTCGTCCCGTCTCGGATCTTCTGCTCTTGCCGCTTGCTTTGACCGCTCCACAACCATAACGAGAAATACTCTTTGACCACAGTCCATGTCGGTATTCTTTCGCAACTGCAACATCGGGGAGCCGCACGCACCTCTGTATACTTCTGTATAAAGCATCGGTGGTCTGACAAGCTCGGAATCACACGATATTTCCTTTCCTTTGAGCTAGCGGTGATCTCGGCTGATTTCTTGCAGGCGGCAGAAAAGAAAAACCCCAAGAGACGAGCCGTGTGGCACGGTCCTTGGTGTCGTAATATAGTAAAGTGTCACAAATCGCGGCTCGCTTGTGAGGGGCGACAGGGGTCGACGCGGTCCAACAGCCGAGCAGCTCTTCAGCCCTGCCTCAGACTGATGATGTTGTGTTCGCCGAGAAACCAAACTCAAATGCATCTTGTATCACGGGAATGCGGAATATCCGGGTGGTGAATCACTAGGAACTCCGTGACATCTCGGCTCTGGAATACTCAACACGATCAGCGGTTCGTATAAACGGGGAGAGACCTACAAGACACCAGTGATCTTTCTCAAGCATATGAAGCCAGAATTGAACATTCCAATACAGCTGATTTCGAGTACTAGGAGAACTATCTAGAATCCCATAACATACAACGAAACAATTGACCATTTACCAAATCCCGTGCCCTCCTGTCATTCCACCCTTGGTTACATTTATGCAGCATAACCTGGTTTTCCTCCATTTGAAACTTAGAGACTTGCTTTATGCCCAAGCGAAAGAAAAGAAAGGCCATTACCTTTGGCGCGATTGGAAAGCAAACTCGATTGACATATGCAGGTTCACATCCGCGCATACATAGCAGCGTTCGACCGCAATGTATACATATTGCAGTACATTGGTGCGCCATGACTTGTATGTCGTGCCGTCCGTCGATGCATGGCATTCACCCTTGATCCCTCCTCGTGTCTTGCGCAAAGGCATTTGAAAGCTCTGAATAAGCGTTCTGGTCGCCGACGTTGAATTGTTTAAGGTTCCGTTGGGACTGTCGACTATTCCAAATGGTCCCTTCTCTCCTGTGCCTAAAGAGACGCACACTCCAACCTCTTGATCTCGTTCGCATACTCCAGCGAGGTGTTCCAAGCCGCCAAGTCTCGCAACAATTGTTTGATTCAGTTTTGCGAAAAAGGAACAGACACACCTAAACAATTGATTTAAGGTGACTAACCACAGGATAGAGGAGGTCGAAAAGTTCTTTGCTCGAGGTTTTGGGACTCGAGTTACTCGCAGCAGATTTCGAACCACCAGTCGCGGACACTTATTCATGATCGACAATCACGAGACCAGGCCCGAGAAAAAACTAAATCAATAAAATCTTCCATATTTGTCAAAGAAATTCTCCTTTCGACACCATTCATGGTTCGAGTACTACCAACTATTACGAAGAAATCAATACAGACTTTCATACTTGTCGACAATTTACTCCCTTCGACACGATTCATGGTTCAGACAGCACCAACTATTAACGAGAAGGCGTTCTGGCGGCAGGCATCGCCCTGATAAGTCGCCATGTCATTACCATATTTCGACTTCACTTCAACGACAGACTACCGCGGCTACCTGGTGCGCAATCTGAACATATGTCTGATTATTATTTCTACGATATTCGTCTTCTCCCGCCTCTATGTACGGGCATTCATGACAAAAGGGCTCGGCATGGACGATGTCGCAACGACGGTCGCATACATGCTCTTGGTGATATTCTCGGGGTTCGAGATACAGAGTCAGTAAAATGGATTCAGCATGTCAGCAACTATGGTTCTTTGGTCGCTAACGAATATTTATTCATTTAAAGCGGTTGAATTTGGTGCCGGCGCACACATGTACGAGATACCCGAGGCTTTTATTCCGCCCTTTTTCGCAGCCCTCACGAGGCAGCACTTATTATACTTCTGGGGCATTGGTCTCATGAGATTGGCCATTGTCGCATTTCTGTTGCGCCTGGCCAAAGACAGTAAGTCGTCACGCGCACGAAAGACCTTTCGGTGTATGGCTATTGCTCACATCATTATGGTCCCAGGGTTCTTCAGGCTCTTGACCTACGCGACTGGCGTCGTCATAATAGTGCAGACCATTGTCTGCTTCCTTTTCCGTTTATTGGAATGCCACAAGATCAGGTACGACCAGGGTCATTTCTTCATGATCGACCTCGTTTTGGAAAATGAAATGCGCTGACACGTATCAGTAACCTTTTTCTACCGCCGGGCAGCAGCGACGACTGCATATCCAAGAGGTCGGAAATCTACATGATGTGGGCACACTCGAGCGTGGGCATCGCGGTGGACCTGGCGCTGTTCTGCCTGCCGATCTGGGTGGTGCGCAGCAACATGATGAGCACGGCCAAGGCGGTGCGGGTGGTGCTCATCTTCTGCATCGGCATCTTCGCCGTGATCACGGGCATCGTGCGCCTCAGCATCATCACGCGCACCGACTTCAGCGTCGACACGACGTACAAGATGGCCACGGTCGGCTTCTGGACCGACCTCGAGTGCCACGTCGGGCTCTGGTGCGCCTGCTTCCCGGCCCTGCAGCCGCTCGTGCGCCAGGTCAGCTACATGTGCGGCCTCCGGACCAAGCTGGACAGCTCCAACAAGTACAGCAACTCGAACAAGTACGGCGCCAGGTACGACATGTCGTCCGGCCGCCACGCTGCTGCTTCTGCGAGTCACCGCGCCTCGGGATTCCGGAGCCGGTCGGCGAATCGCTACATGCGGCATGGGAGTGGCATTGACGGCATGTCAGATAATCAGTCCGACTCGAATAGTCAGGCTGGCATCGTGTCATCGACACAAAACGGCATGAGTCTGGAGATGGAAGAGTTTGGTGAGCTCAAGGGGAGCATGGTCAAATCGGAGACGGAAGCCAGAGGCGACGAGGAAAGCAATAGAGAGAACTTGAAATTTGCGGACAAGGAGTTCTCTGCTCCTTGAGGCTTGGTACGGCTTGATATTGATGTAGATAGAAATAAAAGGGATTGAAATGATGCGCTCACTGCCCCCGGGAGCCTTGGCTCATGTGAAGGAAACATTTGAAGCTGTATAAGACAGCGATTGGGAGGACAGGCTTACTATGGACGACTATAGCGTCACTGTGAACCACCAGGATGCCTTGCGATAGAGACTCCACAACTAGACTGTTGGCCGCCATTCTATTCTGATTCGTTAAAGCGGTACTCTCACTTGACATACTCAGAATCGTGAAATCAATGACAATCCATGTTCTGGTCTATATCCCACTCGCGACGAATGTTCAAATGCGTGGAAACATCTTTGCTGTAATACAGATACAAGTCCCCTGAAAATTCAAGGTTTAGTGTTGATTTGCAGTGGATGCCGCTAAAAGCTGCAGGGCTGCAGTAGTTGCGAATCTGCCTTTTGCCCCTGTAACTTTTACCTACGAGATACCCTTTCATGAACCAGTCGACCGTTGAATAGTGAACTCAATTGCACTTGTATTGCACAGATGGAGCTGGTTTGACTTGTAGGCCTGTGATGATTGTTCCTTTGTGTACTTGACTGTGAATACGAATGATTTATGCTGGAGGCAGTCGCCAGGAATCGTCGATGCCCATCATTGCCTGTCACTTGAAGCACAATCGCAATCTGAACGTGGCACTGACGTCACCCCGCTGCCAAGCGAACAACACGCCGGAGACTTTGCTCCAGGCCACTCACTCGATACTCGTGACGAGAATCAAATCAACAAAAAGTCCAAGAAAATCAACACAAGTTACTTCTGCCATACTTCTGCCATGATTTCCTGGCAACCCAAATCTTCTCTAGCATCACCAAAATGACGGACCGTCAACTCGTCATCGCCAAATCCATCATCTACGCCATCTTGGGCACAGACGAGAATGGCAAACCAACCACAAAATCCACCATCTTTGGCCGCTTCCTCGGCCGCTTCTGGGTCTACTGGCTGACCTTCCAACTCGTGAGGGCCGACCTGTTCAGAGCACTCCGCGGCTTTTGGGCTATCCAGGACAAGGACTACAAGGCCAGCTTTGGCTCGGACTGGAAGGCCGCGTCCAAGAGGAAGGATGTGCTACAGACCTTGGGCGACATGGGCTACAGCGGCTCGACCTTTTACCGTACGCAGGACGGCGCCTACCTGGTCAAGTCGGTGCCGCGGTACTTTGAGCACACGTTCTTCAAGACCGAAATGCTCATTCCCTACGCGGACCATATGCGAGCCAACCCTGATAGCCTTCTGATCCGCATTACGGATTTCCTGGAGTGCTCGCAGAGGAGCTTTGGCTCGCTGTTTGGCATGGCCCCCAGTCATCACATCGTCATGGAGAATGTCCTCTACGGCGCAGGTCAAGAGAAGGAGGACGGCACAAAGGATGTAAGTTTGAGCAAACAAGCACCACTCGAGATTACACAGGAAGTAGTACAGAGGCTAACGTGGTTGTACCGTTGTAGAAGTGGGAATCATGGGATCTGAAGCCGACTTCCTACTTCTACCCAGAAAGAGATGTGGCAGGTGGCGTTCTCACATCAGAAGCCACTAAATCCAAGCTTGCCGACGATTTCGACGACAAGATCAAGTTGACTCTCGACCAGGCAGAGGACTTCAAGGCTCAACTTCAAAAGGACACCAAGCTTCTCGCCGACTGCAATGCTGTCGACTACTCGCTCTTTCTGGTGCGAGTCACGTCTGGTACCGGCAGCGACGTTGAGGGGCCACAGTCAAACGATAGCCTACCGCCACTTGAGCCCCCGTTCGCACCTCCCGGCCCGCCGACCTGGAGGACAGGCATCAAATCGAGTGATGGGAAAGAAATCTATCGCGCAGCCATACTGGACTTCTTCTGGGCAAAGCACACGCTCCACGCCAAGGCCATGACGGGGCTGATCAAGACTTACAATCTCATTGACGCCCAGGGACCGATGAGCTTGACTGCAGTCAGCACCGAGTACAGGGAAAGGTTTATGAATATGTGCATGGAGATGATTGATGTGGAAAACAGCCCAGATTGGGGCAAGTCTACGGATAGGCTGGTAGACAACTGAGCGGTAGGGGCAGGTCTGTCATTACTTCTGCGAGCTATGAGCGATATGTAGTTTCCGACGATTCTTTGCTTTCTTCACAATATACCCTTTTCGTTTCCTTTTCTAGACTGATAGAAAAGACCGTTCCACCGTATTTAATACAAGAAATGGAGTCAAACCATCTTTGAAAGACGATTTGTTCTTCTGGACTATGTACAGTTGAATGAAAGTTATACGCGCTTTCAGCGAGTATGGATGTAAAGCCTTTTCTTGTCGGCTTTTCTGCGAACTCAGTGGCGCAAGATACCATCGAAGAATTTCTGGACACCTTCCACATCTGCCAATGGACCGACTCTTGCAGTATCTATTGCGACTGTTAGCCACCGAGGTCTTGGGTCTAAACGATGAATACAGATGCCACGTACACTGATCAGGTCTCACAATCACCAAAGCGCCACGGCTTGGGTCGATGCCATAATTCGAATACGCATGGCCGTGGCCCGAGTTGTAGCTTTCGTCGTCCACGAATGTCTTGAATAGACCTGTTGAGAACACATGTCAGTCTCAATGAGATGCTTGACGAACTAGGGACGTGACATACATTTCATCCTCCACTTTCCATTTACCGGCACAAAGGTCTCCGGTATCTGCTCCTGCTCGATCTCGACGCGCTTGCCGGATAATACCAGAATGATGTTGAAAATGCTGTCATAGTCAGAGCCCTCGGGAGTAAAGCGTTTGACGACCCGGTCTAGTTCAGCAGCCACCTAATTTTCGTCCGTCAGTACACTCTCCAATAAAATGTCGGGCAGTTCTCCAACTATTCTCTTACCGTATTCAAGCGCTCGAGAGCAGATTGATATCGAATGTCGCCCGCAAATACAACGATGTGCCAGCGCGAGTCCGCAGGGAGGGCCCTGACGAGCTGCAAGGCGCGCGCGTCGCAGAACCGCACGACCCGCGCGCTCGGAAAGCGCATGCCGACGGGCAGACCGCCCGCGAGGTCCTGGCGGCTGCCATCGGCGTCCACGACGGCCGAGCCGAGGTAGCGGGTGGCGACGCCGGCGGTGAAGCGGCCGGCCTCGACGAAGCGGCGCTGGAAGTCCTCGGGGGTGATGCCGTGCTCGCGGCGGTACGCCGACGAGAAGAGCTTGGTCCAGGACCGGTCGAACTCGATGAGCTCCGTGGCCGTCTTCTCGCGCTCCGAGACGTACGTGGCCAGCAGGCCGGCCGGGTCGGCCGCGCGGCCCGACAGCGCCGCGCCCAGCTTCCACCCCGCGTTGTACCCGTCCTGCAGGCTCACGTTCATGCCCTGGCCCGCCTTGGGGCTGTGCGTGTGGCAGGCGTCGCCCGTCAGGAACGCCCGGTGGTCGCGGTGGAAGAAGTCGGCGCGCCGCTGGCCGATGGCGTAGACGGACCACCAGGCCGTCTCGGCAATGTCCATGCGGTAGGGCCGGAAGATGCGCCGGGCGCTCTCGTGCAGGTCGGCGAGCGTCAGCTTGGACGCGTCCTCGGCACTCTCGATTTCTATATAGAAGCGCACCAGGCTGTCGCCCTCGCGCGGGATGATCATCAGGTTGCCCGCGTCCGAGCTGATGGCCGTCTTCTTGCGGATGTCGGGGAAGTCGGTCCGCGGGTACACGTCCATGACGCCCCAGACCGCGTTGGTGCTGTCGCCGACCATCTTGAACCCCAGCGACTTGCGGACCGTGCTATGGGCCCCGTCGCAGCCCTGGAAACCTCCGGGTTAAAATATATACCCTCAGAACTTGTACGGGGGCGGGTGCTCTTACCAATACGTATTTTGCCCGAAACTTGTACTCCTTGTCCGCATTTGATGTCGTCACGGTGCAGCAGTACGCATCCGGATCAGACGATGTTGCACTGTCCACTTCCACGCCCTTGACCTCGTAGCCGTACAAGATGTCCGAGCTGTCCGAGGCCCTCTCCATCTCGGCGGTCAGCAGCGCGTTCATGCGCGCCTGGTTCAGTATGACGTGCGGCTGGTGGCTGATGCCGGGCTCGACGTCGGCGGCGTAGTGCGTCCTCCTGATGCCGGGGGACGACGCGGCCGCGGCCGCGGGCTTGCCACTGGCCTCTGCCTCTTCCTCCCCGCCCGTATTCTCCTCGCCGGCAGTATCGGCGGCAGCCGGAGCCCAGAACGCCAGCTCGACGACGTGGTAGGCCTCCCGGAGCAGGTCCTCGGACATGTCGAAGCTCTCAAAGACCTCGACGGTGCGGCACTGCACGCCGTCGGCCTGGCCCATGGTCAGGGGCCCGCCGCGGCGCTCCAGGATCTTGTAGCTGATGCCGCAGCGCGACAGCCACACGGCGGCGCAGAGGCCGGCAGACCCGCCGCCGCAGATGAGAACGTCGACTTGCTGTTCCTCCGTCATGTTGTGCTGGTATTGTGGTTTATGTTGTTTGTAATGTTACGTTGTTCATGTAAATATAGCTGGTTATAGCGTGTTGACTCAGGTTTCATCCATTGCAGGGGTGGGTATTGATCGCTCTTTTTAAAACAATCATGGGTTGGTTTTCTGTTCCGTCTCGGCGGTAGTATGTGCCATCGTGGTCGTGGAAATCAGTGATACTTTGGAAACAAGTGTAAGCCGGGGAGTTAGGGAGGAGTTTACGGGATCGATGCCCCGAGAGAGCGGGGACATCGCCAGTTCGCCCGGCATTGCCCACACCGTTTCGACGGAATATTTCGCCATGAGCTATAATGGTTTTCAAACAATACAAAAGTTATCCCGTCGAATGTTCGATTTCGGCTCATTATTCTGACGGTCCAAAACTCAATCGACCCGCTCAAGAGGGTCATATATTTTCCAAAGACCTACTGCACCGTTCCAGCCAGTCCGCTATATCCACATGGGAGGCGAGTATTCAAGGTATAGTATACCGCTAGGATGAGAAGTCCTCCTGATGCAATGCTATGTAGTCAATAGTCCGTTCTGTATATTCTACTCGGCCCGCGAGTCGCCACTCCTCGCGGCCACAGACAACCGGCTCATCGTGTCGGCGCTGCTTCCGGTTCCGGTCACCATGTTGCGCCGTTTGGGCGGCCGCCAAGTCCGCGAGAAGGACGACGGGCAACGGTAGCAACGCCGCGCTTACCCGCCGTGCCATGGTACTTGTTCTCGGAAAGCGCTGGCCTTGGAGGTGGCGGCTCGTTTGATGTGGCGAGGGCCACGCTTCTGCAGGCCGTATCAAGTAAATGCTAGCCGACAGAATGCAGTTCGCTGTTCAAAACCATGTTGAGTCGATATGGAGTTTTCGTCTATACATTGCCTCCAATCATCCTGAGGCTATTAGCACTCATAGTAGTCTCGCAACACAAAATACGTGGCCGTGTTGCGAGACCTCACAGGCGCATACTATGCCCTTGGCATACTTTCGGCCAACGTGAAAAGGCCAGTCTGTAGCACTAGAGAAACATCATCTGCTAGACCTGCCTTTTTCAATAAATATTTTGTCACCTGTTCTGCCTACGCTCACACCTCAGAGAATGGAATGGCCATTATTGCGTAAATATTCTACATTTGAACTTTTGTCATAACTGCAGTGTAATCCTACCAGTCCTCTATAACCCGGCTTAATTGGCCGGGACCTGAATGGTATGTACTTCGTAACCATCTCCGTGCCGATATTACCGACAGTATTATATCTTGGGGGTCACATTATAGACAGACGAATAATCCTAGGCACCAAGGGCTTGGCTTCACGTTGCGGTACAAGAGGGGTTGCATTGTGTGGGGAGAGTGTTTCCTGCTCGGCTCGGCGTTATGATGACACTTGACATATATCTGGAACCTGGCTTTCAGCTCGTATAGACTTACCATGGAAAGACTATTATGGCATTTCATGGCTGTATGAATATGGATTTTGCCCTGATCAATCAAATCCCCGGATTATGGAGCGTTCAAAATCATGTTTAGCCGAGCGTTTGTGTCATTCGACAGGAATGGCATCTTCACGAGGCGGGAATAAGATCGCTTGGTGGCTGAACGTCTGGAGAGAAAGCATATGTTTGACAACATTGCCCTCAATGCTCTGTCCATGATTGCAAGCGAATGTGACGGTTGCTCTGGTCACTACCCTCGCATAGTGTAAGTGATTAGTGTACAGGAGTCTCTTTTACAAAGACTCTGACTGATAAGAGCACAGGCATGTAATAGAATGGCAACTGCCGCATTCGGTGATCGAAACCAAGACCCAGACAAGAGGTTGATTGCCGTATGACAGCCGTGCCTGGCCCATGACGAGCAGGTTGGGACGTGTTGCCCTTTAGCAGCATAGAACAGCAGTATACTAATATATGCATTGCAACGGCTCGGTCTCGGGAACCGACGACCGACAGCCGGTTTCGGTACCAATAGGCCGCTCGGAGGGCCCCTGTCGGTGTTGCAATCTGGTTTGGATATGTTGTTTGAAAAGGTTCTTTCACAACGTCCTATCTGAGTAATATGCGAGTTTTGGACGAATCCGTCGTTCAGACGGCCAGCCAGAGTGGGCTCAATAGGGCAACGGGGTCTTGAGAAATAGCCTGTGCTTGGGGCAGAAGACCCCCCGGCCTTCCCGGTTGCCTTATAGGGAAGCCCATCTCCGGCAGATTGCGGCCGGGGTCCTCGCCCAATCATGGACATGCTCGGCGCCCTGAAACTGAAGGGCAAGGGCGAGCAGCGTAATGCTACTGTAGCTGTGGCGCACAATAAGCTTAAAGTGCTCCCCCGTCGCATATGATTGCAACCTAACAGACATATGAACAAGACACAGGCTGCTACTCACTGTTCAGTCTTCGGTATGTCGTAGCCGAGATCTTGATAGGCGAGAAGCGAGAGAAGCGGAAGGAAAGAAAGGAAGAAAAGGAAAGCCCTGTGAACAGACGTCTCCATAGATATGCAGATCTTTTTCATAATTATCATGTCTTGCCGTTAGCAATCTTTTGCTCGTCAATTTCCCCCGACGGCGCCCTTCGAGATGGGTCTTCTCGTTATTCAACTGGCCCTCGGTCTGCTTCTGGCGCCGGTTGTGCTGGCATTCCCTCAGATTCCCGGCCATTATGTGTCCAGAAGACAAGGGAACTGGACCGTCGGTCAAATCGTGAACACCACCAGCGGTCCCGTTACTGGCCACGCCGCCTCGAACTACACCGGAGTGTCTGAATATCTGGGCATACCGTACGCGAAGCCACCAGTCGGGGATTTGCGCTGGCAAGCACCCGTCGAGTACACGGGCACGGCGCCCATCAACGGCACATCATTTGTAAGTCGAAGAGATTGACCAGAGCGTGCATATTGCTGATATCGAGAAAGGGCTTTCCGTGCATGCAAGCCCACCCGTCGCTCGAGGCAGAACATGCCCTAGAGCCGCTGTACAATCTCTCGAGAGGTGGCTACTATGTCACGCCCGACGTCCTTCTTCCCGATACTCCGCAGAGCGAGGACTGCCTGACCTTGAACGTTTGGGCAGAGCCCCAGAGCGGCGAGAAATCCAAAGCGGTGCTGGTCTGGATACAGTAAGTTCGGGGGAGCGAATCTTGTAGACTTGCACACACCCATCGAAGACTTCCCCGAAAAACATCAACTCTGACCAGGTGCTAACGAATACTCTCTACAGCGGAGGTTCCTTCACGGGAGGCAGCTCGTCCGAGAAGTGGTTCAACGGGCAGTTCCTGGCCGAGGAGCAGGACGTGGTCGTGGTGACCATCAACTACCGGCTCAACATCTTCGGGTTCCCGGGCGAGCCGACGTCCCCCGACCCGAACCTGGGCCTGCTGGACCAGCGCATGGCCGTCGAGTGGGTGCGCGACAACATCGCCGGCTTCGGCGGCGACCCGTCCCGCGTCGCCCTCGTCGGCCAGTCGGCCGGCGCCGCCTCGGTCGACATGCACTCGTACGCCTGGGCCGGCGACCCCATCGCCGCCGGCTACGTGCTGCAGAGCGGCACCGCCTGGAGCTTCGGCGTGCAGTCGCAAAAGGCCGCCTCGGACCTCTGGTTCCTGACGGGCCACGCCGTCGGCTGCCACCAGGCCACGGCCGCCCGCGTGCTCGCGTGCATGAGGTCCGTCCCGGCCGACGTCCTCATCCGCCGCCTGCCGCGCATCCGCTACGGCATGACGCCCGGGCTGCCGTACGGCCCCATCGCCGACGGCAAGGTCGTCTTTGCCGACTACACGGGCATGACGCCGGCCGCGCGGCCCGTGCTGGTCGGCAACACGGACGACGAGTCCGGGCTGTCCAAGCACCTGACCCCCTGGTGGGCGGGCCTGCCGCCGTGGTACTGGGTGGTGCAGAACATCTTTGTGTTCACGTGCCCGGCCGGCCAGCGGGCGGCGGTCAGCGTCTCCGAGGGCAATCCGACCTGGCGGTACCGGTGGTTCGGCGCGTTTCCCAACACGCTTCTTCCGTGGATTCCGTACAACGGGTCATGGCATGGGTCAGAGGTATGTTCTCCCCTTCGTTCCGGTTTTCTCTTCCGGGGCCTTTGAAGTGTCGTTCTTGGCTGTAAAGAAACCATGAAGGCAAGTTCTAACAAAGTCGCAAGCTTCCGTCGATATTCGATACGGCGCCGCAGTACTACTACACCAACACGGAGCGGGAAAACGCGATAGGCAGATACATGCGCGGTGCGTGGGCGGCCTTTGCCAAGGACCCCGTCGCCGGCTTGTCCGACTACGACGAGTGGCCCAGGTACAAGCCCAACGGCACGACGCTCATCAAGCTGGCACACGGCAAAGACCCCGAGAAGAACGGCACGTGGGACGGCTTCAACTCGGCGCCCAGCCGTGCCTACGATACTGATTGTGTGGGCGTCTGATGTGGAAGTAAGCGGACACTAATATTTTGTACATACTGTATATAATGAGACGTGGTGCTGTCGGGCTTGATAGAGATCTAGACTTCCGGAGCAACACTTGCTTCACCTCTTGTCCGTGGACTATGTGGTGAACTCAAAATGCCGACCCCGAGGGTAATTCGCCTGGGGGGTTCTATATCTTGAGTATATCCATGCGGTATTCGCCCCTCGCCGGCCCACCACCTACTTTATCTGGATAATTTCCAGCAGACACGGGGCCCCGCGAGGCATTAGCCATGAGCGAACGGTCAGCTGTGCGCGACTCGCCATCAATTTATTTCCGGAAGAGCTGACTCCTGGAAGAAGACAAGAAGATGCGTGAATGATAAAGTTGATGCCAAGCATGTTCCTACGCCAGTACTCTACGAATCGGTATATCGCAATGTCTATCATCGAGCATTGATGTTTCACAAGACTGGGACAAGTAGTCCCCACGTGCCCTGTGATAATAATGGACTCCAGTGTAGATACCGGCAGTCGGGATAATGCTGGAACCCAAATGCGCAAAGCCGCTGCCCCTCGACCGCAGCTAGGGACCAAGCGCCTACGATAGGCTCGGTGCTTGCTGGGTGGAATTTGCGTTGTACAAGAGGCTTCGGTTGGTTCATAGACACGATGTAAGAACATTCCACATACCTTTTGGCGTTGCCTCGTATAAAGGGCCGGGATGGGATGGAAATAGATGCCATCTGATGTACGGATATTGCCAGCCAAGCTGAAGCTGCTCACCATGGATCATTGCCACGATCTGGCACGATGGCAATAGAATTGGCGCATCGGAACGAGTATCCCTCCTTTCCCGTATTTCGCGCCAACTGATCTGGGTATGAAATCTGTGTACGTCCGTAGTGTGGTCGCAAGCGCGGAGGCGCAAAGCCAATCTGCCGCAAAGGCCGGGGCTGGCGCATCACTGGCGTCGTGTATGAACCGAGTGACAACTATTAGCGAGCAATATAGCGAGCCTTACAATAGCAAGAATCTCGGGGCTGGCACAGGCGACCTGCGCCGGAAATGCTGGTGTTGCTGGAGATCGAGGTCATGGTCTGGGTCCTGCGATAGATGAAGACGGGAATCGTCAACCAACCCCAAGAGCCAAGATGTCCTCAAGACCTTTGTATAGTGAAGGAAACGGCAGTAGTCTTCTGATAGTGGTCGCGGAACGTGCGAGACAGTGGAAAAGCCCCTAATTTGGATTTGGCTTTGGCTGACTTTCTGCCCGCCAGTCGCGAGTGCCTCATCCTTGAACCCGAGTTCCCTCGGCCCCGGTGTGGTTGGCGAGTTGAGCTGGGCTGGGCTGGGGGGCAGTTCCCAAAGAGCTGGTAACAGGACCCTTAGGGTTGCGCCAAGACGCACGGCCGTCGCGAACTGCCACGGGCGAGGAACCGGCTAGGTTGATATGTGTTGGCATATTGGTGTGTGGCACGTACGGGAGAGGTAGAAGCTTTAATCGAAGCTAGATGGAAGGATTTCCTGACGGCAGACGGGCGCTCGTTCTAGAGGAACGCGAAAACGAACAACAAGGACGGCGACAAATTGTCGACAGAGACAATTCGAGTCAAGGAATCCGAATACCCCACGACCCCGAGTCGGACACCCGTTAGATTATCCAGACCATCGACTCGAATCTCGATCCGTCCGACCTAGAACGGTTAGACAGCCGACGGTCTGCGGCCCGGCTTTTTGCTCTGCTTGCTTTTTGCGGTATAGAAGACGCCGATCATTGGAGTGTTTTGGCAGAACATGTCGGTTTGTGGGTTGTCATACCCATCGTTCGTTCGGCTGGCGCAATTCGGACAACCAGAAGAGGGCGGATTGCTTTCCTCGCAATAGGAAGGACGCAGCTCACTTGTCAGAAGAAGCAATTCCCACAGGGGGTAGCAGCAGCGGCAGCGCGGTAGCGACACAGCTGCTTCCTTCTCGCCAAGGTGGTGTGCAGAGAAAGCGAGGTCCTGGTGAGCATTGCGTCATTGTGCCGCTGGCATCTGTGGGGAGAGTCTGCCTCCGAGATGGGTGATATGTGTGTGACCTCTGAGGAGATAGCAGTTCGTGGCTGGTGGATGATTTGGCATGGCCCGTGTGTCGCTTGTAGTCTTTGTGCGTTATCTCGGAATCGGTTCCCTTTGCTGGGACTGGCCTGCTCGAGGTGACATTGTGGTTATAATGGTCCAGGGCTGCGATCAAAAATCTCCGACACAATTAAAAGTCGGTAAGTCGAGCAGAGAAAGCGCAAAACAGATGGTAATGAAATACAAGAGGCGGGGAATGGAGTGGGCTTTTTTTTTCTTCTCAGTGCCAATTGTCTGTTGTCTACGCGATCGGAACGCGACAATGGATATCATCCATCGACCCACTGTTCCAGCAGGGCAAGTTGCGCATAGGTACTACAGAAGAAACCCAAGTCCTGGGTTGCAGCTGTTCTTTTGCGTGAACTGCTTTTGATGATTGTCAAGACTTGATAGCTCGCCTATTTACTTTGTCTACACGATAAGTATGTAATTAAGAAAGGAAAAACTTTCATGCTCTGTGGATAGGCAAGTGCCGCTTTGACATGGACGCAACTCGAGATTAGACACGCAAGCCAATTTTGTTTTGTCACTTATTAGCCGACCGGGTCAGTGTGTTATGTCTGTGTATACCGGAGAAATCAAAGCAACGGTGAGCTTGGTAACAAGACACCGCAATTTACATAACCTATGTTGGTCAGATCGTTGATATCTGGAACTGGACGTGGTGAACTACGGGAAGACCACGACAGCGAGCTACTGCAGCTGCGAAACCTCTGCCATAGGCTTTTGGGTACAGAGTGAACAACAAGCCACTGCCCACCTGGGCTGCAAGGTCGACCCATCAATGGCTGAATGGGCTGCGAGGCGGCGCTAAATGCCGACTCAACAATCATCAGGGGATACCCAGATCTCTAATAATGTGGACACCCCGCAGCATCGAGGTACCCAATCTCCCTAACCTCGAGGTCGACTGCGCGAACCCAAAGGCGGCAATTGTATTCCGGGTCTTGCTGGATTCGATGGACGGATGGGAAGGATGGGGGTTCATCTGATTTGCGCCGTTGTGTATAACGGCTGCACCCAAATCATATTTGCAAGTCAAAGCCTTTTCAAGGGGAAGGAACGAGAAAGAGGAAATGGGAAATAATTCGCCCGTCAACCCAAAGAAGATGGGAAAGAAGGAAATGTCATGTACAAAGTAGTATTGGGTTCAGATGTCGCACATGCTGCACGCTGGATTCGGCAAACCTACAAGGACCATTTATGGCTGCTTTTGCCTTTTTGCCCCGCCTCGGCGCCTACCGTCCAGTTGTTCGAGTTGGGATAAACTGTCTTGAGACGACAACTGACAGCAAAGTCAGAATCTTGACTCGAGCTCGAGGACTACGTGTCCGGGGAATAATGTCACCATTTTCGACAGGCAGGCACATGGAAAAGGAGGCGACGCGCTTGCATGTAGCCAGCAGTCCTAATTACACAGCGGCACATTTCCGGGCGGCGGACACGCGCAGCACAATTACTCGTGCTTTCCAAAAGTTGGTTGAGTAGATGATCACATAGGAGGCAGTTGCCACGAGCGGCCATGAGACTATTGACAAAGGAAACAATTGGACAGGAAGGAGCTGGAGAGAATGAGAAAGGTAATTAAAAGAAAAATTGGAAAGTGGAACTCTCTTGTCTGTTGCGAGGTCAGATACGGATCTGTAGTATGTAGGACTGAACTCTGGTGGTGAGTGAACCCTCGGGATGCCTAGAATGGGACAGTGTGACGAGGGCACGCGAATTTTAATATTCCCGCCCATTTCCGTGCGAGACTTGATGTCTATTTTCTCACGAGGCAGCATGCGTCAAGAGTCAATCTTCAACGTTTTAGACATGTCAGATATCCCATCTCAATCACCATTCCAGTCGGCCGACTGCATCGTCATCCAGCAGAGCAGTATCGTTTCTTTGTGGCAAGGTCACGGCTGGTCACACCGGTTACAATCCGTCATGTCCAATCTTTGTCTGTATGATTATATCTCTCAAGAAAACCTCGGTTAGTGCCTTGCCTAACTGGTTAGGCACAGCTATAGTCATGCAGTGGTGGCATTGTATCGCCAAATACATTGAAACAACTAGATACAGCACAGCACGGGCAATAGTTGGGGAGTATAATTGTGCGACACACGATGGGATGGAAGGCGACGACGAGATACAAGTGACTGGCAGAGCCGCAACAAAGACAGAGCATCTAGAACGTAGCAAGAGATCTTGGTAGGTGACGATGGAAGAGATCCCAAGGGTTCTTTCCAGTCTCCCGCAATCCTGAGCTGGACGAGGCGCCCGTCTTGTCTCGGTTCATTCCTTCTTGTCTCTCGGCTCTCCCTCCTCTTGCCTTCCTTCCTGCTGGCTGGCTGCCACCATCTCTGTGCTCTTGCTCTTGCCCATGGGAGGACGCTGGGATTGTCCATATGCTTGCCCAAATGCCCACCTCCCCCGCAAGCCCAGTCGCACTGGACCTTGTCTTGCTCCTTGCTCCCTGCATCTTCAATCTGCAAGCACCACGGGTCACCCAACCAGCTACGGCCAGCCACTGGGGAGACAGCCCAGCTTCTGACCACTGATCAGGCAAGGCAAGCAACTGACCCGATTCAGTCCCCACCCATCCTTGCTCGATGCCGTCAGAGGGCCGCTAGGCTTGAGGGTCAGCGAGCTAGTTTTTTTTTTCTTCCCTCTCTGTTTCTCGCCCATGCCCTGTCAGGTTCCGTGGCCTGAGTTTATTCCTCCTGTCCCAATTCAGTCCCGTTCTTGCCAGTCCAAGTCCAGTCCAGTCCATCCCATCCTGAACTGAGTTGAACCTGCCCTATCCCATCTCGAGGGCAAGCCCGCAAAGAGTTTGAACCTCCGACCATTGTCTGTTGAGTTTTTTCCTCCCTCTCAACTCTGTCTACCCTTACCCAGCACCGAGAAAGCAAAGGGGGACACTTCTCAGGTCGTCTCTGCTGCCCAAATCAATAATATCGACCTCAGGGGCAACCGCACCGTACCTGTCCTTCGAGCTTCCAATTGGGCCACAGCGGGACATGCAACATTAGACCACCTCTTTCTTTCATTTATTTTTTTTTCCTTTCCTCTATCTCCCTCACTGACGCAACGACGCCCCTCGACCGCGTCACTACGTCGCATTGTTACCTACCGACCGATGAAGCGATCGTAGCGATCACAATCAGAGACCGACCAGGGCGACAAAAGCTGCGAGGGGATTCTGGTCGCCTGTGATCACGGCCGTGCACGATACAGCTTTTGCGCGCCTCGAACATCGAACAGGTGGACTGCGCTGCATTATCTCTCTACTACAATTCTACGATTACCACTCCCATTATACGGGCGATACGTTCCTTTATCATCAACATACCAATATCCTGAGCGCTATATTAATTTATCGCACTTGGTCGGGGCAAATCCCATCTTATCGCCAAGATGCCCGAACCCGAAATGTCTGTTGCTGCAGGTGGCAGCAACAACTCTAGCGACTTCGTAAGTGCACATCTTCTGCGACTCGCGGTCCGTCACTTGGACGCGACGCTGGATCTCAAGTGTCGTATAGTGGCGATTTGTCTGACTGACTCTGGCTCGATATAGGTTCGCAAGCTCTACAAGTAAATACACCCCACATTCTGGAGGCGCTTTTCCGTGATTGGATGCGGTCAGAAGTCTTGACCGTTCAGTTGGATTGACCATGTCGTGCCTACAGGATGTTAGAGGACCCTTCGTACAGCGAGGTTGTGCGCTGGGGCGACGCTGGCGACAGCTTTGTTGTCCTCGAGGTATGTGGACTGCCGTGCGGGTGTTTCTTATCTCTTTTGCCGTACTAACCCCTGTTGCAGAACGAGAAGTTCACGAAGACGATTTTACCCAAGCATTTCAAGCACAGCAACTTTGCTAGCTTTGTTCGCCAGCTGAACAAGTATGACTTCCACAAAGTGCGCCAGAACGAGGAGACAGGCCAATCTGTGTATGGACAGAATGTGAGTGCATGCGTTGCTCGGTATGCCCTCGTCCAAACTGACTTGTCATGCAGGCCTGGGAGTTCAAGCACCCAGAGTTCAACCGTGATGCCAAGCACAACTTGGACAACATCCGCAGAAAAGCTCCTGCCCCGCGCAAGGCGCAGAACAACGACGACCAGTTCCATCACAGTTCCACCCAGATCGTGGCCTTGACTGAGAATGTGGCCGCTATGCAACAACAAGTCCAGAGTCTGCAAGAATCTTATTTTGCTCTTACGCAGGCGAACAAGGTCTTTGTTGACGAGATCGTTCACTTGCAGCGTGTCGTCAAGGCACAATCTCAGGTTAACAACGAGGTTTTGGCCCATCTGAACAAGATGGATCAGTCTCGCCGTCATGCTCGATCGACATCCAACCATGCATCTCAGGCATATACCAGCGAGAACCTCATGTCGGACGGAACCATTGAGCCTGCAGCTGAGCTTCGAAGGGCCCGGGAGATCATGAGCAGCGTTTCGGGTGACCACATCCCAGAGAGAGATCTTCGACAAATGTCGGTACAGTTCCAGCAAGTTGGCGCTTCGCCCGAGTCGGCTGGCTCCGGCACCATGATGGGACCTCCCGGATCGGCAGGTATGCAGCCAAACTTCATGCACGACCCCATTGTCGACCCTCGCCACATGGTATACCCAGTTGGACAGGATATTGGTATCGACCCCTTTGCTGCAGAGCACCTGAACAACATCCCGTACAACCGGCCCCTTTCCCAAAATGCCATGCCAACTGCACCGGACACTGTGCCTGCTCTGCCGACCATCAGCCCTCCCAGCGGCGGCAACAGCGGCTCTCCCTGGGGTGCGAAGAAGCCCAGAATCTTGCTGGTTGAAGATGATAGAATCTGTTCGAGAATTGGAAGCAAGTTCCTGGCCAACTTTGACTGTGGCGTTGAGGTCGCTGTAAGTATCATCCCTTGAGTCTTGTCCGTTGGAGCACATTGCTAACATTGCCGTGTAGCGTGATGGCCTCGAGGCTGTGCACAAGATCAACGCAAACCCGAACTGGTTCGACTTGATCTTCATGGACATTGTCATGCCGCAACTGGATGGTGTGTCGGCTACCGCCATGATTAGAGAGGTCAATCCTAGAATCCCGATTATCGCCATGACGTCCAACATCAACCAGCAAGATCTGGACATGTACTTTCACTGGGGTAAGTGCTCACCTCATCAGCACATGCGATTGTGTCGATACTAACCTCTTCTCTGCAGGAATGAAGGATGTTCTTGCCAAGCCATTCACTAAGGAGGGTATGATCAGCAAGCTCCGAAAGCACCTCGCCAACTTCATGCGTAACCCGCCACAGCCAACCGAGGTGTACGTGGATCAGTACGGCAACGGTCAGCCGCCGACCCCCGGTCCCTATTCGAACCCGGCCATGAGCCTGCCCATTTCAGCGGCCTCGTCCTCGGGAATGGCCAAATTCGAGACGACACCGGTCCAGTCGCCAGCCACTAGTGCTTCGTGGCACTCGCCCGGACAGTTGCCTCATGCCTCGCCGAACCTCAACCATGAGCAAGGCTACATGGCTGCCGGAAACGGAGTGCAGATGGGCATGAACCCGGGCGGCCCTTCGCAACCTCGATTCCCCAACACAATGCTTCCCGCCATGACGACTGGCCAGGGAAGAATGCCTGAGGGCATGCCCAACGATGGACCACCCGAAAAGCGACAGCGATTGCACGGCCCTACGTTCCAAGGCCAGTATCCGCAATAGAAGGGGTATCCGATATCCTCTTGTCGACAAAAGTAGAAAAAAAATCTCGGACTGTATATATATGCCACGCGGAGATGGCATCATGACAACTTCATTTCTCGGCTGGCGTTTTTGGGAGTCCGGCACGCTTTGTTTTTTTTTCCAACCAACGGCATCGACCTTTTCGCCGTTTTTCCTAATTTTCGTCTCTTTGCTCGCGGCGCTTCATGAACATCGGTCCCCGGAACGATCTCGATGGGATCGGGACAGATGGTGTGCGCTTTAGAACTCTGTCATAGATCATGGAATACCCCAAAGATTCGCATTGATTGCACGCGTTGTCAGGAGGAAAGGAGTGTAGGAGAGGGAGCTTGTGGACTCATGAGGTGGACGGAGCGGAGGGGCTCGTAACAAGAAAATCGAGAAGATGGTGGTTGCTGAACGACGTTGGAGGGCCAGCATTCTGATGATCCGACAACCTCTGGACGGAAGTATCTGTTATATCGTCAATGGATCTCGGGTGGCGATGGCACGGCACAACGGTCAACTCTTGCTCAGTCTTGCTGAACATATTTTGGGCAGATTGCGCGTCCTTTGTCGGTCTGGGAGTCGCAGCCAATATCAAACGGCTTCCGGCAGCAAACGGTTGAATCTGAGAAAGAAACCAGAAGAGGCATTGCAGCCAAGCATGCCGAAAAAATAGTTGGAAGAAAAGGCTTATCGACAGAAATTTTGAGAAAGTGATTCAACTCTTATTGACTTGAGAGATGTTGCGTGTGATTGAATGCCCGTGACCGAAAGAGGAATTCAGCAAAGGGCCGAGACCGACTGACATGGAAGCCCTAAGCCTGGCCACGTTGCTCTCGGCCCCGAGTTTGTTAGATCGTCCATATCCCAAATCGTACACCGACATATGTATCGTGACTTCCACTTGGAGAAAAGCAGAACTTTATTGTGGTTGTTGTCATGGTGACTCCTCATTCAACGCCGAAGCAAGCGAGAGTCCTGCCGCAGGTGGCTAGAAGGATCGTTCGAGCTATTCGTGTCTATGGCGGTGTCGGAAATGGGTATGATTCGGTAAGTTCACGGAGAGAGGTTGTATCATCCAAAGTCGAAACTGCTGTCGAGGAACACAAATATTGGCGTCGGTCTACATCTGTAGGGAAGCTGACTGATGGTCAACATGGGGGTGGTAGGAGAGATATATGTAAGTGAGCCGTGGGGGTGGGTGGTGTGGGCTGCATCAACTCAACGTCCAGCTAGAGAAGACGCTGCATCTGCAGTGGAGAGACAGGACCCGCAGGATGTAATCTATATCAAAAAGGTAGTCTGGAGCGCCGATCAGTTCTATAGGCAGATCATCCGATATATGTAAGCCTGGCGGTACGGCAGTCGCAAACAAACCCCGGAATTCCAGAATCAAAGACAGACAGGGCCCCTGGACAATCTTAAAAAGAGAAGGGAACAACCAAACCCTACCTACCTAGGGCAATCAGTTGTCTAAAACCTCTCCCCCTCTCCCCCGAAAAGGACCACCAGACCACCACCCCTCCCACAGAGGAGGGCCCGGGCAACATGACAAGCCCAAATGTACCTTGCCGTGCTTACACCCTTTCCTTCTCTGCAAAAGCCCAGATCCTATGGGGAGACCGCAAACGCGCTTCCGAAGACGTGGCTTGAGGCGTACCGATTGGTGTGTCTTTTCTTCCAATTTGACTACTTTGGGGTATATGATTTCCGAGCGACCCAGTCCAGCCCAGCCTCCCTTCGCGAGTCTTCTGACGGGCGGGCGTCGTCGGATGTGGGTGGTCATTACACCTAGGCGGCCGCTAAGGGGAGAGTTTGACAGGCGACCAGAGGGCCCAGAGTTGGCCATATTGGGGGACTATAGGTTCGGGGCCGTTCTATAATATAATCTCCACGGGATCACGGATCAAAGGCACGGCGAGAACTGTATACCTCTACAGATCGTGATCGAGCTGCAAAGGTTTGTAAAGTGCTTCTGACAGAGTAGCTGAGTGTTGAGTTCATAGACCTGCAATTCGAACACAGTGACCTTTTGATTGATGAAAGCTACATTCTCCCGTTTGCAACCAAGTCTTGTAAACAGTCCAGCTTACAAATGGAAGTACTATGCATCCCGCCATGCTTTCCACTTCTCTGGCTTGAAAACATAAACCACGGCTCTCTTTCTCTACTCTGGTTCCACGCAAGAGCAAACGAACAAGGAAAAGGAGAGACTTTCTTTCAGCTAGCCCGCCGCCTGATTGTGTCTCTACTGCAGTCGGCCGCGGCCCAGTTGGTTTCGATCGTGTGTTGTCGAAAGCCAATAGTTTTACCTCCTTGTGCGTCCTTGCCGAGGCTCTTCTTGGTGTTCTCGTGCGAGGAAAGCAGAATCCAGCGTAGCCCAATGCGTCGACAAGAAAAAGCCACTCTAGGTACACTGCACCCCCGGGGGGCCATATGATCGTAATCGTGGGCCAGGCCGGGCCTTTGATCATATAAAAATGTGGTCCCCACGCGGCGTTTGCTCTTTTTTTTTTTTCAGCCAGCCGCTGTCACGACAGAGTTGGATATAATCTTCTTCGCCTTTTTTCTTTGCAAATTCTTGAGGGCAAAGAAGGTTCACTTCCACATGGTCTCGTTTCGCTGCTGCGCTTGTCCCACGTGTGACTGTATCTCTCTTTGCTCTCTGTGCCTTCAGAACCCCGTGAAATGAGACGAGGACGCAAAAGTAAGGCGGTACGACGGCCGGATCGTGGGCTGCGTTGGGTCCAGAACGGCCCTTTCGGCAGGGGTTCGGGGGCCAGAACGGTCCGCCCGCCTCTCCAGCCAGGCATACACACATACATGAGCGGTAGGCTCGGGAAAAGCTTCGAGGTTCTCCTCCTCCACAAGGTTGATCGTGATACTCTCTCTCTCTTTTTGAGTTTCCCGTTATTATTCCCGGATGGTGGGTATTCTCGTTCCCACGATTCCGATCTACGTTTATAAAGTTGTAGTATCTCGGACTAGGTATGCGCTCGTTCTGGCCAGAGTGCGGGATAGCTTGTAGCATGAATGTCTAGGGCGTCGAGATCACTTGCCATCAATTCTTACTGAATGTGCCAAGAGGGTAGCCAGTACATAATGCAGGCAGCTATTGAAACAACGCGATTGCAACATATAACATCCGCGTCAGCGCATTCGTATATGAGAGATCTCTCCAGCCGTTGTCCCGTCATACAAGGGGGGACCAGGGGGAGCCGGGGGCAAGCTAATAGCGACATACGAGGTACATCCCACTTGGCCTCAACCTTGCTTTGCTTTCCCGCATGCTCAAGCGTTTTCGAATCGAGAACAGAGTGCAGTAGTATGTGCGACCGATTTCTTTCAACGGCAGATCGGAGGCGTAAGGCTGGAACGGTCGATCAATTTAATCTGCACCCAGTCTCCCCCTAGTCGAAGCTCTCGCGCGCCCAGCTAATCAAATGATCAGACGAACACTGGCAAAGCTTTCGATAGATTCGAGGTGTCGTCTTGATGGTGGAAGGGGAGTACGTACTGCTTTGGTCCTTTTGGACATGAGAGTATGATTTATTTGGGTTTGCGCAAGGTGGCAGCATATGGCAACCTAGTCAATCTTTTTCTCAGATGATTGCCTTCTTCTCTCTTTGGAAATCTACCCGTCCTTGATATATCATTTGCGTAGGAATCAGATTCACTATGGCCCTGTGGAAATGACTGGGTACTTTCAATCTTTGGGCAGACCGAAAAGAGGCAAACCAGTAGCACTTGACTAGACCTGGGAACAAATTCATCTTGAAAGTATTGGACCTATCTAACCGGTGAGGAATATCTGAGCGTCGTGTTCCAGGTGTGAGTAAGAAAGTCTCAGAGTGTGCCACAGGATCACTATAAGTCGTTGATTTCACTTGCGCTGAACTGGGTACTCTAGGAGTCTAGGCATGGACAGAGGACACCTAGGTAAAGATATAGTTCACCATGTCGCTTGGAATCTATGTAGGCGATTGTTCATCGTTGAATTCAAACGTGAGATTCTCAGGCAGGACCTCTATGCTTAAAATGGATTCAATTCCCAAATATCATGGCAGGTATTGACTGGCATCTGATTCAGGTATTGTACGGAGTACAGAGCAGTTTGGATGGTGACTTGTACCTGACTGAATTGACAGTGCGTACACCCCGCCATTTGGACAATGACGCACGGTAACTTTCTGTGCCCCGCCAAATGCCGGCGCCGCGATTTGATTGCGGGGCCCAAAAAGCTTCACAGCTCTCTGGTTGACTCACATTTTCTTGCTGCCAGACAATATTCACTCGACAGCAACTCGCGACCAACTGGTGTCGGCACAGCACGCGCTCATTCAGATCTGTCCCTCACAACATCGCCCGTACCGCCGCACCCGATTCTTTTTCGACAGCACGACTACTCATTCCTCAGCAGCTAGGAGCTACCACACGTCATGTCCAAGGCCGCCAAGGGCAAGAAGTCCGCAAAGGGCGGCGGCGCAGAGGACAAGCGCGAAGATGTCCTCCAGGCTGTGCTGATCGCCGACACGTTCCAACAGCGATTCCAGCCATTCGCACAGGACAAGCCAAGAGTAAGAAGACCTCCAAAGCCTAACCTCATGTTGCGCCTGGGTGGTGGACTGACGCAGTTGCTCAACAGTGCTTGCTGCCTCTTGCGAACACGCCTCTCATTGAGTACACCCTCGAGTTCCTCGCCATGAACGGCGTGCAAGAAGTCTTCATCTATGCCGGCGCACACCAGGAACAGATTGAGGATTACATCAGACACTCGCGCTGGTCCCCCGTGCAGAGCGCATGTCCCTTCAACCTGGTGGACTTTGTCAGGGTCTCCGACGCCCGATCCATTGGCGACTTCCTTCGCGACCTCGATAACCGCGGTCTCATCGATGGAGATTTTGTCCTGGTCCACGGCGACCTCGTCTCCAACATTTCGCTCGACAAGGCATTGGCAGGCCACAGAGCTCGGAAAGAGGCCAACAGAGACTCCATCATGACGCTTGTCCTACGTGAGGGTGGAGATTCGGAACACCAGACCAAGGTCAACGGCATCACTCCCGTCTTTGCTGTCGACCCGCGAGCCAAGAGATGCTTACACTACGAAGAGATGGACCCGTTCCAGGCCGACCACTACACCAGCCTCGATCCCGACCTGATGAAGACCCGCGAACTCGAAATCAGAAGCGACTTGATCGATGCGCAAATCGACATCTGCACGCCCGATGTGTTGGCCCAGTGGTCCGAGAGCTTCGACTATGAGCTGCCGCGAGCCCACTTCCTCCACGGTGTTCTGAAGGACTTTGAGCTCAACGGAAAGATGATTCACACCGAAATCGTCTCGGAGGGTTACAGCGCACGCGCAAGCAACTTGCAAATGTTCGAGGCAGTGAGCCGCGACGTCCTGGGTGGCTGGGCATATCCTTTCCACCCTAGCACAAACCTGGTCAAGAACAACACATATCAACGATGGGACGACGACGTTTATAGAGAAGACGGCGTTCGCTTTGGTTTCGACTGCAAGATCCGGAATTCCATGTTTGGTCGAAATACCACCATTGGGTCCAACAGTCAAATCATCAACAGCTTCATCGGCAAGAATTGCACGATTGGCAAGGACGTACAGATCAAGGACAGCTTCATCTGGGACGACGCCAGGGTCGAGGATGGCGCAATCATTCAGCATTCCGTGATCGCTGAATCCACACACGTCGGCAAGCAAACTCAAATTGGCGCGGGCAGCTTGATCGCGGCCGGCGTCCACATTGGTGACAAGATCCTCCTACCGCCCGCCACCGTTCTTTCGCTTGTATCAGCAGAAGGCGAAACGATCCCATCAGACACAAAATTGCTCGGTCCTCAAGGCAGGGGTGCCAAGTTCCAAGACCCGGACCTCGACGAGCTGGACGACGATGATCCATACCGCCTTCAAAAGTCGCTTATTTACTCACTCGAAGGTTACGACCTGGAGGATTCTGATGTCTCGACTTTGGCTTCCGAAGACGAGTTTGACGAGGACGATGACGACTCGCAGGCTGGCGGCAGAAGCGACTCCCGATCCCGACTCAGCTCGTTTGCATCCGATGACTCCTCCGGAGGCGGTACAGCATTCGTGTCCGAAGCCGTGAGTGGTCTCTTGGAGGTATTGCGCGGCGAATCTGGAGGTGATTTCAGCTCGGAGAAGCTCGAGTTCATGTCCTTGCGCCTGGCAAACAATGCTTCAGACGTAGCAGTGCGTCGTGCGATTGCTACGGCCTTTGTACGCCGAGCCGTGGAGCTTTTGAATTTCGAAAACAGCCAATACAACCACGAAAAAGCCGCCAAGACTGTACTCACCGAGCGCGAGGGGGCCAAGGAGTTCATCGCCGATGTCGGTGTCGGAGGCGGCTCGGTCGAGGAGCAGGTCGAGTTCGCGGTCGCTCTGCAGAAGGCTTGCGTGAGCATCTCGCGGATTATCGAGATCCCAAGTGCCGGCACACTCTGCGCGGCGTTCTTCAGATACCTTTATGAGGAGGAAGTTATTGAGGAAGACGGCATTCTGGGCTGGTGGGGCGATGAGAGGTCTTCCGAGGGTGAGCCGATGGCAGGCGTCCGCGAGAGATGCCAGCAGCTGGTGAGCTGGCTTGAAGAGGCTGAGGAGGAAGACAGCGACGAAGAGGACAGCGACGACGAGTGAACGGACCGGGTTTAGAGAGAGATGGATGGCATTTGCGACGGCGTTCAGAGGTAAACGAAAAAGATATCTGGCTGTGACCGCTAGTCAAGACTAGATTTGGTATTCGATCGCGGGATATGCCTAATCATATAGGTAGCTTGGCTACGAAGGAGGATCGCATTCGGCGCAAGTCTAAAGGATCCGAAATAGGTATGAAAACAGAATTAAAAAGACGTCTCGAGAAACCGTTAGTCGGCTGAAGAAGGCACATTGCTACGACTTGGTGAGGCCAAGACGTTTTGCCCACATCTATACACTGGACCCTCTGATCTCTAGTTCGTCTCTCAGGTTGGTGCCTCGTGATGGATGATGTTTATACAGCAAAATGGATACCTAGAATTAGACTACATACAATGGCACGAATAAGCTTGGCAGATTCATCAGCCTTGAAAATAGGAAAGGAGTCATTCTTCGAGGTCAAGACACGAAACGAGTTCTGATTTATACATGGAGAACAGAGGGCAGCAGTCTTTGCAAGTGTCGCCGACGTCGATGGGCTTGTCCGTATGCCGACTATGATCGCCCACAAATTCATAGGAGCTTCACCATGTGGGCGTAAAAACCTGGAAGCCGCCAAAGTGGCCTTTTTGATCACCGCATATCATGCGCAAGGGCATACTCATTCTTATCACGTCACAACTCGAATAATACGTCTGTACCACATTCCCAACCACCCGACTACATCTCCGGACCCCCCGCCAGAACGCCCCCCGACAATCCTTTCCCTCGATCCGTCTTTCAACGTCTCTCAGTACTCCGACAGCGGGAGAGGAACACGGGCAGATGACAGGATCCACGTAGTTGCGGGCCGGAAAACAAAAGGTCAAATTTCTGCTGGTCTCCATTGAAGAAGTACCAAAAAAAGTGACAACTCTTACCCAACCCACCCATAGGAACGTGGCTTCTCGCGTCGGTCTAAAAAGCGACCATTGTTGACGCGTAGCTCGGAGGCTATGATTGATCTACCGCGTGGATTACAGAGCAGCAAGGAAGGATCTCGCCTTGTGCTCCACCTTGCCGCACGGAAATGTCTTGATAAGACTGAATAAATGAAAGAAAAAGGGCAATATGTGATCGAGGTGGGGGAAATTAATGTACTCGAACAACGTGAATGGCAAGCAAGAGGAGGTTTCGCAGAAGGGACGGGAAAGGAGGCACCGTTCACGACAATTTCGAAGTCCTCAACAAGGGTGTCATCGGTTTCGGTTATTGGAAGCAGCCTACAACTTGCCAATGTTAGCGCGGGTATCATGCATTTGCTTCGTCTCTTTTTGTTGTAGTATCAATCCCCACATCGCCCGAGGCTGAAGCGATCACAAGGCTTCGAAATCTTCCTAGCATTCGAAGTTGACCTTCTTTCGTCCCCGTCCCCTATCGTCTTCCATTGAGTCAAGAGTGTTCTCAATGTCCATCAAGCCCAACATGTCGGTCTCGAGCTCTTGCTCGAAGTCCCGCTCCTCCTGGTCGTCGACTTCCATAACATCAGCAGCCGTGTTCAGATTCTTTGCAAGGTCGAAGCCTGAGAACGAAGTTGCTGCAAAGTCGGAGTTCTCAGTCGATGGTAGTACAGTGTCTGCCGACTTCTCTGTCTGGATCGGAGCTCTTCCGAGGGTTCCTCGTTTCCTGACCGAGAGGTTGTATTCCTGGCTGGGAGGTAGCGCTGGTTGGGGATAAGCAGTCACTGCACCATTGCTCCTTGCTGACTGGCTGAGCTTCCTGTGGAAGCTTCCCTTGACGCCTCCAATCCGCGTGCCGACTGCAGTCTCACTTTCGCGCACAACGACAATTCGACTTTCGCCGGATATGACGACCTCGACTGGGAGGCCTTCATTGCTGGAGCTTTCGCCCGCATCCGCCTTGGGGATGGCACCAACGCCAACACAGCGTTCGCCCATCAGACCGACGATGAGATCAGTAAGCTTGACCATTCTTGTAGGCTGAGCTCCGCTGAAAAGGTTGACACCGCCGCCGACGCCCTTGCGCAGCTGAGCCTCCCAGAACTTGAGAACACCTGGGATCACAACAACGTGCTCCGCTCCGCCAATCCACAGCACTGCACTCTCGTCAGACGTGGTAGTAGCACGTGCTGGAAGTGGTGTTACTAGGATTCCGCCTTGCACGGCGGCAGCAGGTTGTGGCCCAGACACACTGATCGTTGCTTCGCGGCGAGTGTGGGGAGTCATGGGCACAAAGTCGCTGCTTGCGCCGGAGGCCCTCTGGTTACCAAAGCTGCGAAGGGGGCTCGTTCCCTCGATATGGCCGGACACGCTGAATGAGGTCAGAGCTGCACCCTTTATGCCCGAGCCTGGCTTGCCAAACAATGCCGGACCCTGAGGCGAGACACCGTCAATATCCCAGATGCCCCATTGGCCGTCCCCCAGGAGAACTAGAACAGCTCTGCCATGGGCAATCCACGAAGCTGCCAATATCGCTTTTCTAGACGCTGTGGGTCGCGCAAACGGCGGGTAGAGGGAAATGAGCCATGAGCCTTGTGAGGGGAAGGGGCCCTCAGACAGGTCATCCGGGATCGCGGCTTGCGCATAGTCGTATATCCGGACTGCATGTGGAGAGGTATTGCAGAGCAGTTGAGTCGAGTGTGTAGGGTTGAAAGAGATTCCCGTCAGAGGACTGGGCAGAATTTCAACCTGGAAAGGCTCTATCGGACGATCCTTGGCAGGCTTCTCCAGAGGTACGTCCCACAAACGCAACATGCCAGAGCCTTCCGTGGTATGTGCGGCGACAACTGCGCGCGGGGTTGCTCTTCCGGCTGATCTGGAGCGCTCGGTGGATTTGCTGCGCTCTGATGAATGCCTGGGCTTGATGAGCGTGATGGCGAGGCCGTCACTTGGCTTTTCTTGGCCATTGAGCAGTGTCAGGGTCTCGCCCCATTTGCCATGGCCGGCCTTTGATGCGAGAAGGTTCCCCCGGAGATCGTCGCGAGCTTTGCTGCTTGGCGAAGGCGGCGTCAGAGGAACTGTGACATAGTAAACCTCACGGCTGGCGCAAGAGACGGCGAATACAATCTTCTCCTTGAGTATCTCGGCTCCTTCCCACGCGGCGTCCTCGGCCGAGCATGGCGTCATGGGCAATGTCGCAATGCATGTGACGGGAGTGCCCAAGGAGAGGTCCAGCGTTTGCGTGATCTCGGATTGTGTGTTCTCATCATCCTCGGCGGTCTTCTCGAACTCTGGTTTGTCGACATATGCGCCTTTGCCAGACGGTGCGTCGTCTTCATCGGAATCTATGATCATGACGGCATCCGCAGAGGCATTGCCATTCTGTTTGCCGCCGTTTGCCACGGGGGCTGCTTCGGCGTATGCCGACTCCTTGAAGCGCTTTCCGCCACGCCATATGATCGTCACTCCGTCTTCGTGTCCGTAGAGTAGTACTGTCGCTCCTTGGGGTGACTGCACGGGGTAATTCTGAACAGCATGAATCCGGCGGTTCAGGTTGTATCTGTGGAATGGGATGTTAGCCAGGAACAGCAGGTAGTTGATGAGCATTCCGTGTCTTCCTTACGTCTGCTGCGTGTTCTGTGCCGTGCGCCGAACGCGAGGCCCAGCGTTGGCGGCCATCTCGAGGGCTTCTGCACTTGGTGGTGCTTGAAGTTTGTTTAGTCGAGGCCCAGTAGTGCAATGTCACAACCCAATCGTGTACGGCTAGAACTTGAAATCGCTTTTCAAGCGACCGCACCGTCTATGATGTGCGTGTGCTGCTGCAAGACTGTTTGCCACCTTGGCTGTAATAAATCTGGTGGTGGTGGTGCTGAGCTGCAAGGCGGGAAGCTGAAGCTGCCTTGTACCCAAAAATCCACAAACGCGACTGGACTGGAGGTCGAAGCTCTTCTGTTGGCGCGCGAGCTTCAATGTTGCGCTGCCTTGCTTGTATGGCCCGTGCACCAAGGTAGCTTCGGGTAGAATCCCAATGGGCAGCTGGCAGGACTGACCGTCAGCTGCAAGACTATTTGGCCTTCCCTTGCATCTGTCAATTGCTTCATGTGCAATTAGGTAGGCATTCACATGAAAGTTGGCCACTGTACCAGCTAGCCGAGTATGATGTCTGCCCTCTGGCGGCCTGGATTCTGCGTTCAGACCTGTTCGGCATAAAATCTGCCACTCCCCATGATTACGATCACCCAGCCTCGGCGCTACAGGCAGCTCGTTCGCTTCCCAGTCTGCCAGGAGCTTGCCATGGGCCGAGTCCGGTTGCTGACAGGTTCACTTCGTGCTACACGGTCTCCAGCGCTAAGATTGGTCGCATAAACACCCGTTTCAGGAACGGCCGATCTTCACGTCACTGCGCATCGGGCACTCAGGGTCGAATCTGGGGAACTCGGGACAATCACACATGCTTTGTGCAAACGGTAAAACAACCACTGCATAGTCTTGTCCTCGACCAGGCTGATCATCTCTCGGTTCCAGCTTGGCGGGTTTGAAACCAGAAAACCAACTCAAGCATGCTTTTGGCCATGTACAGCTCGATAGTCTGTCCTAGGTAGTCATTATCAGTCATGTCCGGTGAGTTGGAATGTTCCAAGGGCCGTTTAGGTGATGAGTCACGTCACGTCACTTCGTCCCCCACCAGTAGCAAGACAAGGTCATGAACACTTCGTCCATTATAGAGGACTATCTGAATAATATACAGCAGAGTCCCTTCATTTGCTGCCATTGCCAGTACACCACCGTCTATCACTTATAGTATCCTTCCGTAGAGTCGAGGCCCAACTCATGTCGCTCACCCATGCCCCCTGGGGCTTATATGTCGAGGAGGCGGGAGTCCAATTGCTTGGCTCCTTTGGATGGCTTCATTCGCAACCGCAAAGATCTTCCTGGGGTAACCAGGTCTGCAAGATCGCTCGCTCGCTGTTTGAACCGCTTCTTTAAAGCACCCCCAGACTTTTGCCATCTGCACATCCCTTTTATACGAGAGACGTGTATCGCTGGCCATATCGTTGATTTTTGGCGTTCCGCTTCGGATACTCGGCCACTGCAGAATCTAGAAAGGAGAGGACAGTGCAGGGAGGGTCCAGCAATATGTAGGGCTGCCAGCGGCCACGGATCCCGTTTCGTGGCCACCACAGACTACGCTGGTAAATCCCTGCACCCAAAGCAAAATAAAACGCCTTAGTATCGTCGGGTATGATCGATCATTTGATGACAAGGGGGTGACCACCATGAACGCCGTCGAGAATGCAAGTGGGAACAAGAACTGAAATAATAAAATTGATACAAGCGAAGTCGTCGTTCGTCGTAATCTGCTGCCACGATCGTGCCATTGGACGTCAATCATGCGTTGGTGACCTGAGTAGTGTTAGCTCGTGATGCTTCTGAAAGACGTCTCTCTCCATGGAACTTACCCTGAGGATCCTGCGCGAGTAGTCTGCTTCGTCGGCGATACTGCCACTGCTCATCCTCCTTTGAGCCATGACGGGGTCGAGACGCTGATCCGAGATGGACATGCCACCACTGCTAGACGGGGGCTTTCCTCCGGAGATGAAGGCGTTCACTGCGGCATTACGGCGGTGCTCCTCCTCGATCTCTCGGTTGCGTCTGCGGCGGGTGATGAAGATGAGAGCACCAGCGATGGCAGCCACACCAAGAACACCGACCACAGTTCCCACGGCGATGCCAACCGTCTTGGATGAGCTATCCGAGTCGTTTGACGCGTCTGATGTTGGTGTGACGGTAATAACGACACCTGGCGTGATGGTTAGCATTTACATCGCGACACAAACGACATGATAGACGTACCTGCGCTGGTCATGACAGCCTGGGAAGTGGTGGAAGAGGCGGAAGAGGAAGAGCTGGACTCGGTAATGTTGTCGGTGTTGGCTACGCTGACCTTCTCACCCGTGTTGTAGACGGTCCATGCGTTGATACCACCACAAGCTTGTGTACCGTAACCGGGGCAGGGCTCGTTGCAATCGCTGTCGTCGAGGAGGGTGTTGAGGGGCGGGTACTCGTCACCGCAGTAGCAATCCGACGAGTAGGAAGCGCCTACAGCTTTGCTCATACCGCGGCAGGCGGTGCTGCACGATCCCTGGGTGTTGAACTCGTCCGTGCCGTTGAGTACCAAGTTGTCGACATTGCCGTAGCATCCGTGGACGGTATCTGTGCCCTTTACTGGCGACTCGGCAGCCACTTCCACACCCTGGTCGTCGGCGCGAACGAGGTTCGAAAAGGCCAGCAGGCCTGAGAGGGCGATGAATCGCAAAGACATTGTGCTGTACATGATGAAATTGGTGCAAACGTTGAAAATTGCAAGAACGAGTGAATTTATTCCACCGAACCGGTCAACGACTCGAATGGAATAAGAAAAGATAGGCCGGGTCTCCGCTGGGGAGGGTTGATGCTTCAATCTTTCTGGAGGGGTGATTGGAAGGATCTAGGTCTGCATCCGAAGCGTATTGTCGTCGAGGAGATATCGAGATTCGAGCCAAGGCGTGGTGCTGGTCGGTCGCAATTATGAATGAGGCTCGATGTTCTTTGATGCCGCGCCTCGTTCTTGGTCTTGGTTGAGAGGGGTGACGTTTGGTCTATTGAGACTCTTTCTATTTGGCCCTTTTCCTAACACTTGGCGGTAGAATGGAGCAGTTTGAACAAAGAGGCAGAGGCCGAACAATGTCGTGCTGTGCTCTTGAACCCTGGGTATTGCCCTTTTGTCTGGCTTCTTCCTTGTCCTGTGAGTCCGGTTGACTATGCCTCCGGCGTCAACAACAGCCGCGTGTTTGCCTTCCTGGTCGCGAGGAGTGTTGAGTGAGTCGACGAGGTTTGACGTTGATGCTGTCGAGTGGGTTGGATGACCGGTATGACTTACGACAGCACACGTCTGGGAGGCTGAGTGGTTGTCAGGACTGGGTGGGTTTAGTCGAGTCTGGTCGGGGGTGGTTGAATAGGGAGTAGGAGGGAATCGAAAAAAAGATCGCAGAAAAGAGAGACAGGTCAGATGAAATCAGACGAGGTAGGTAAGTGAATGAGTGGATGCCCGAAGAGAGCGAGGGGACGGGACCTGGGATTGGGGTTGGTTTTGCTTGTTCCGTCAGAGATGCAGCAGAGGGCCCGTGAAGGAAAGTAGGTCGGGAGGGAGGAAAGAAGAGAGACAAGCAGCAGCAGCAGCAGCAGCAGCAGCAGCAGCAGGCGGGCGGACAGGAGATGGATGGTGAGTGGATGGATGGGGGTGTGGATGATGTGGGCGTGTGGGTGGGAAGGGGATTGGATTGCTGCAAGAGGAGCAGGACCGGGAAGAGGAGATGGTCAGACCCGCTTGGTTGGTCCGGGCCCCCCAGCTGCTAATCGAATGAGGAGCCAGGGCACACCCAGGGCACCCCTCCGCCCTCGAGCTGGGGTGGGCCCCGAATGGCTTGCACAAGCACATTTTTCTTCTCTTTCCAGTGCACTGGGCAGGGTCGAGCAGCGCGTTATTACCGCTAGGTACAGCCAGCAACAGACGGCAGACACCCTAATTGTACTAGGTAATAACAGGAGAGCAAGTCTCAACACGGCGGAGGTCCCCCATCATCAACAACAGCACAAATCATATGACAGCCAACCCGAACCAGACGCCTCTTTTTCTTCTTACTTCCCACCAGCAGCCAGCCAGGAAACGACAGGCAGAAACCAGAAGAAAAGAAAAAAAAAAAAGCAAAAAAAAACCATCCATGGCAGTCAATTCAGGTGCGGGTGGATCGCCTCTGGCCCCCGGCAGTGGAGCGATGTGACTGGACAGCTCAGCGCAAGCGATGACCCTGGGAGATTACACCGGACCAGGATCGTCGTACACATCTCTTTCCCCCAAGCTCTCGCCCAGATGCTCGGACACAGCAACGGCTTTGTGCGCACATATATCTATCTCCCGGGGTCGTACTGACCACGGCTGCACGGGAAAACCACATGAGCTTTAATATCAGCGTACCACGAGCCCGACGACACAGCCTTAAGCACAGTCGTGATAGGCAATGTCCGCCGCGCGCCGACCAGTCTTGCAGTCTTGGACTCTCGAGAGTCGAAAGCAATCGGCAGGGGCACGTGTTTCACGGCATTCTAGAGGAAACGCTTCATTCTCGCCGCTGGTAGCGTCCGTCCCTGCTGACTGTTGTTGCCCAGCAAAGGCCCAGCTCGGGGCTGTACGCGTGCCATGATAATGCTGCGGTTGTGTACGTTTATGCAAAAAAACAAAGAAGCCCAGTCAGCGTTCCCGCTCACACATACGGAGTACATGGCGCTACCCAAGTGTCACGGTGCTAATGTAAGGGCTGCGTACCACCGGCTCAGGTACCCTACGACGCTGCTGTAGCTGTGCCGGGTGCCTACAGTTCGTGTTTACTGCTTTCGTCCTCGTCCCTTGCAGTAGTGGACAGCCACTTGGGACGTTCCGGGTCTAGCAAATCTTATCGACACTCCAATGAGAGATTGACTACCGCCGGACGCGCTCATCTGGGCGCCGCCTGATTGGCAAATGCGCCTCTATTGCGGAGTGGAAATAGCGATGACTGGGGAAGACCTCCTGACATTTTGCCATTCATTTCCTCCTTGCACAAGCCGGCACAACTTGTGAAGAGGAGCTTGGGAGCACATGGACAGTCTTGGTGGATGCCGCGGGATCTGACTGGCTCTGCATAATCAGGGCACAAGTCCGTGGGAAGATCGCCGGGAACCACTCAAGCCACTTGCTCGAATGGGGAGACCAGGGACATTACCCAGGCCACTTGGTTCAAACCGGGGTGGATGCACAAGTGCTTTCATTACCAACGGCCGAGCGAATTTTATTCGTCTGCTTCAGTTCTTCAGCACAAGGTTGGGTTATGCAGGTCGCTTGGAGCGATGATCCCCATTTTCAGTGTACGGAAAACAGCACTGCATTTACCGACGGGTCTGTACTGTTGTAAAAGACGATCGTCAACCGCCCGCTATAGGTACGGGAGAAGCAAAGATCGCTGTTGCGAGCTGCGCTGAAAGAGTCGCTGACTCTCGAGTCTTCGGATATCGTGGATATCGCAGTCCAATGCCCAGGATATGCCCAGGCTGCCCAGGACTCTCGGCAGACTTGCGGCATTTGACTGTGCAGGTACCCGCGTATCCGTGTGTACTGCGCATTTTGCCTACGGAGTACAGATACAGGCTACCTACAGTGCAGCATACACTTCCTCATGGAGCCGCTCAGCAATATGTAGCACGACGCACTCTGTTCCTATCGAGCGATCGAGACTCTTCATACATAAGCTTCCAAACTCGCGCGAGCGTCGCAAGCTGGACAAGCCAGAAAGAGCAAAAGACATAAGACGAAGCCTGCGCCAGACACGAATCAACTGCCGTGAGGTTCGTTCGTGACTCGCTGTTTGGTATCATCTTGAGACAACATCTGCTATTTGTGGCATGTCGTACCAGAAGGGGAGACACCGACGACTTTTGAGCTGCGGAAATGGGCCCCAAAAGAGTCGAGCAAGATGAGATGGGCAGTGCACGAAACACATGAGAAGAGGCTTCTTCAATTTTTAACTCTTCAGATAAATACCTGCCCATATCATCGCAACTCTACACGGTCCCAAACGACGGCTAGTAATGTTCGTCGTCATCAGCTTCCTTTCCCACCCAGTGCCACACTGGCTTATTACGGAATAGCTTTTCTCGGACATCCAAAAAGAGCACGAAAAGCCCAGGGCTTTGTTTGATGTTCACACACAATTTCCTCCGACGGAAGGCCAGCCCGTTGCTTGACTGCTGCTGGCTGGGCTGGGCTGAGCTGGACAAGGCCTAGTAAGCACCGTGATTGACATTGATGAGACCCCCAAAGTGCACACACTCAATTGAAGACGCAAGACCGGTCCGCCAAGACCAAGTTTGAAACAAAGAAACAGCAGCGACAACCCTGCTTCACAAGGAAGAGCCGGGATCATAAATATCTCGTGAAGGGGGGAAAGAAACCACCACCAGCTCGATTTGGCAATAGATGGCAATTGGATGTGCTCGTGGCTTTGTGGATGGCTTCAAAAACGTTTGACCATTATCCAATCGTCGTGAACAGTCATGCTAAACTCCGATGGTTGCGAAGACTCTTCTTCTCTCGGCTCATTCCCCTTGCTGCCCGACGCAACCTTGCACAGTATGACTGCATAGTATTGATTCTTTTTGTCTACCTACATATGCCCGTTGGGATCTTTTCATTCCACACCACAACTGCTCGTATCACAGGATTGCCAACCAATTAGATCCTGCTTCTTCGTTCGTATGACTGTTTTATTTTTATCTTTTTGCGCTCTTCTCCTCTCTCGCACATGTTCTCGGCCCTTGAGCACGTCGGCATGTAAACACGCGCGAGCGTGAAAGCAGCGATCCAAATAATTCCGGGGTTTACAGCGTGAAAAAGTGAGTCCTCCCGGAAAAAAAAGCATTTTCTTGCGGATCGGCCGGCTGCAAGACCAACATCCCCATATCTAAAGTACCTGCATCTGTGACAAACCAGCGCAAGATGGCTCCGAAACGGTGCGCAGATGGCTTCGACTTGATGGCGGGCTAGTCGTCCCAGGTGCCGCGGATCGCCCTGGTTACGGGCACTCTAATGATGTAGCTTAAAGACAACATCTTGGATCTTTCATGGACTTGGTCTTTCTAGCAACTATTCACAGTACGCCCTCCAGGATGGCCAGCCTTTCCGAGGTCCGCATCGGGGCTGAGATGACAGACTTTTTTTCGCCGGGTCACATTGGATGTGGCCGACTCCGTACTGTATGTGACGCAGGTCTCGGCATTTGACTGTTTTCTTCTTTTTATTCATATTTTCAGCTTCGTGTTGAAAATTGCCCGGAAAGCAAAGTTTCTCTTATGCTTGCCTGTCAAGGCCTGTCATGGTAGCAGAGATTGACGTACGCGGACCACTTGCAAGGCTACATAAAGTTGCACAGCCTCAAACCGCGTCGTTTTTTCTTTCTTTCTTTTATTTTGTCTCGCTGCTTGTTTAAACCTGGAGTGTTTGTATCCAAAGCCGAGGGGTGGCCTGGGGGGCAGCAGTCCCACGAACGCATTAAATGCAGTGAACAGTAATAAGCACGTTTCCCCCCAGTCATCCGTCGGCGGCGGCCATTATATCCGTCACGGGCTAAGGATGTACGTACTGTCTTGTTACCGTAGAGAACAAGCTGGAGAACGCTGGAGCTCCAACCTGCCAAACAAGAGGATAAATTTAAACTGGGACTCGTAATCCAGGTCCAGGAACAAACACGAGCTGGGCCAAGAAATGTCCGCTGCCCACCGAGACAAACCAGACGTGGCCCGCCATCCGCATATAGAAGTAAATAAGGGGAGGATGGATATTTCAGAGATTTGATGCTCTTGTTCTTCCCGTTTGCCCATGGTTCCTCGGGAGGGAAGGGAAATGGCATGTGTGCTCGAGCCCGCTGGGCAACCTCTTGGTGTATTTCGCGATACCCAGCCGGGCCCAGCAGGCTTGACGTCGATCATTCAGGCGACTCGTGGGTAGTGGATCGCTGACGACGATATAGAAACCCTGGCCGTCCATTCTTCGCAGTATCGTTAGCATCCAGTCGAGCCAGTATCTCGCTAGAAATCCGTAAATGGATTGATGCGAAAATGCACATGCCCGCAGCAACGCTAAACTGGTGCACCCGGGCGCGGGACGACAAGACCTTGGGACCCCCCCTGGGAGAAAACAGTGGCGACGAGATCCATTGGGGAAATACATCATCTGCGTGCTAGGTTACTGGAGTACTATTCCCAGAGAGCAGTCGTCGTCGTTGGTCCAACTACCTACAATACTAATACTAGTCGTACGACCTGATTACTACTCCTGCTTCTTGCTTGCTCCATGGAGTTCTCGACCGAGTACGACGACGACGATCGCTGTACAGTTATTGAATTCCCGATCGATCCTCATCCTCATCCTCAGGCAGCGTGCCCCCCAGCCTCCCGAGCCTACTATACTGCTATACTCCTTTTGTTCGTTTCCACTGGACCATTGCTGACCCCTCTGCGCTGCGAATCCCAACGGTCTAGGCCCGAGTCTTCTCGGCTAAGGGGCCCAGCGAACATTCATGGTAATTAAGATGCTAGTGCCAAAAGAGGTCCAACCCTAAATCCTTTCTTCGATGCGTGGCACGCGTCGATTGCTTCAATTCCATGTAGGTCTCTCTTGGTTGAAGTACGGTCAGAGAAGCCGTGGTCATGGGATCGAGATCGCCGACTTCCCCTCCTCTGACGGCCAACGAAGCTCAGCTCGGTATTGGTCGTCCATATTGGCTGGCCCCTTCTTCACGCAGTTGGAATCATACTGACAACCATCATCATCCGACATTCTTCACGTTTCGTCTGAGATCTCTTGACTGGCAACTAAAAAAGCCAAAAACATCCACCCATCAAAGGGGGCCCCCCAGATCTTGGCAAAAGGGCTGTGGGTTTTTGGTCCTACGCAGCGGTAGACCCGGCATCTATCTCAGTGTAGTAGTAGTACATAACACAGTAAGGTACCAAACTAGTTTTCCTACTGCTGCAGCTCGCAGCAGCAGCACCCTAGCCTAGCAGGCTCCGCCTACCAACACCGTTTCTCGGGTCGAAATTGCGAGGCTTGAACCAGGAGGCCGACGGCGTAATCGTCTGTTTTGCTGCTCCTTGCTGCTCCATTGCTCCCTAGGTTGGCTCCCTGATGAATGAGTAGCAGAGGTCTCTGTGCGTCCATTGAAAAGAACCTTATTGCAGGCAGTCCCTGGGTAACGAGAGAGAGCATCTTGTCTGGTTCATTGAGAGCACGCCATTGGCCTCGCTCGGGAGTCGGCGCAAGCAGTGATATACCACCAATAAGCCGCGAGATCGGCACGAATTGAGATTCCCAGAATACATACCCCACGAGCTTCTAATAATTATATCGCAGAGAGCAACGCGGCTCCTGCGTATGTTTCGGAAATTGTATCTCACCTAAACCTAGGTACGCGTGCCTGGAATTAAAATCATCACATGTGGATATAACACAAAAGGTCTCCCAAGGCCCCACGCACAAAAAAAAGGTGCGAAAGCCTCGTTCATCATCGAGCCGTCCAGGGGTCCGTGGGATCCAGAACGTCTGCTCTGCAGGTTCTGGTCTTTCTAGATTTGCAATATGCGGGCACGTACAAACGGTAAAATACGTTGATACGTACACCCAGTACTACACAATACTAGTAAACAATTTTTGTTTTATTTATTGTGCAATTCGCGAAGCTCGCCAGAAACAGACTCTGCAAACTCCACATGGTCATTATTTTTGTTTCCATTTCACCTGTTCGTCGGGCTTCCAAGCTATGCCAAGTTCCATCGAGGAAGGGGGCAAGGCTTGGCCGAGGAAAGGGGCCGAATGCAAAAAAGTAACACAGACACATAATTTAGAGAATGAAGAAGAGAAAAACTTTATTTCTTCAGGTGTTCATGCTTGGCCTTCCGCCTCGCAAAACCCAGCACGAGTGAGCCTCGCCTGTGGAGAAGGATACGTAGAAAGAGAAAAATAGGGGTCCTGTTTGTGTGTGTGTGTGTGTGTTTCTCTCTTTGCGCCGCCTGCGGAAGCCTAATAAGTAGTAAGCATCATTCCGCTCGAGATCTTCCCACTCCCGTGTCTGGGGAGTCCCGACCATCGTAGGAACAAAATCTACGAGTTTTTCTGGGGACCTTGTTTATGCGCCGCCGCCCAATTGTTCGAACTTTTCGCTTTGTCATGACACACGGCTCACGTCGAGAACAAAAAGCCAGTCCTCGTCCGCCGGCACACTCCCTGCCCCCGGCCCCCCATCCGTAGGGCATAGCGGGAGAGCCGAAGCGGTCGAGCATGAATGAATCCCTCTGGAAATGGCAACGGCGTCGAAGAACTGCATGAAGAACGCGGGTGATAATCCCCGGTAGCTCGGATCGCATTCGCTTGTCATTTGCAGTACGGATAGTTCCTGTGGGCAGGCATTGATACCGTCTCATCATCTTGACATCTTCGACAGCCTGCGGGCAAGCAAGAAAAATAAATCCCATTTCCATCTTCTTCCACCGACTACTACAAATTCTTCACGGGCGCGTCCCCCTGGACGTCCCCACGCCCGTACTCGCGCCGCGGCTCCTTGCCGGCGCCCCGGTCCGCCTCAAAGGCCGCGACCTCCGGGCTGTCCATAAGCCCAGACACGTTGTCCGCCTGCCACTTCTTGAAGGACGCGCCCAGGCCCTCGTTGGAGTAGTCCTTGTCGTTGGCCTGGTCCTTGTGGTACTTGACCCGGATGAAGTCGGAGTCGATCGTCGCCGGGTCGAGCGACAGGCTCACCAGCGCGTTGATCACGGCCGTCTTGGGGATGATCTTGAACGTCCACTCCTGGTTTTGTGTGCGTGTGTTAGCTATGCTATCCCCCGTGCATCCCGCGGTTCTTAGTCAACTTTCTCCGGGCCCCAGTAAATAAGAGTCGAGACTCGAGAAAGCTTTTTGTCAGAAACAGGCAAAAATTCTCGCGGCTCCAGAAGGTAAAAGCAGGAATGATGGACGGCATGACCGCATCGGTGGGGCAGAATGGGGTTGATATGGGAAGATCTCGGAGGAATGTACTAGCACTGCAACCGCCCAGTAGTATACAGCCTGTGGGCTCGACTAACCTCTTCGTGCCGGAACTGGATCAGGTCGCGGTCGTTGGTGACGACCTGGTGCCCGTGGCTCTTTGCGCTCTTGAAGAGCTTGGGCAGCGCGAACCACTGCCCCGCCATCTTGTATCGGTCGTTGGCGTAGACGAACTGGTCGTTGTAGACGCAGTCGGGCGTGTACCGCTTGACCCGCTCGACCGTCGGCCTCATCTCGTACAGCGCGATGATGTCGTCGACCAGGGCCTGCCGCGCCGGCGACAGCGGCAGCGACTTGGACGGGTCCGGCGTGTAGTCGCCGCTCGGGTGCGTCTGCCGGATCTCAAAGTGCTCGCCCGGCAGCGACGCGTCCGTGGGGAAGTTGGTCTTGCCGCTGTCGCCGGATTTGGTGGCCGTCGTGGTCATCTTGGAGGAGTGGATTAAAGGTTGCTTGTGGATGGTGTTTGATACAGCTTGGAATCGTATCGGTGCCCGAGTTGAGTATCCCGGTTGTGCGAACTGTGCTCGTGATAGGTTTCTTGCCAGGCGTAATGTCAAACGCATGATAGTGCAATCAGTCTAAAGACGATAAATTCATGACTGCGAACGCGGATGATGGGTCTGGATCAATTATCTATAGAAGAGTCTGTGATGCTATCATATACAATGTCAAAAGTCATCATCACGTAGTTGTCTCGCGCACGGAATCCTTCCCAAACTCATGAACGAATCATGGTGGCTATCACAAAGACATGGTAGTCTATAACACGGGAATAATAATTATGGTGATTCATAGATGGAGGCCATCATGCGGAGGAAAACAATTGCCAGACGTCATGGGAGCCAATTTGGGGAAACTGCATAGCTGGAAGTAGAAGCGCTATTATGATCTCAGGTAGGCGTGTCGTTATGTAAGCCAAGTCTTGCAAGCTGGAAATATATCCTTCTGATCTTTTATAATATGGTATGATATGAGCTGTCAAATTGATTTTCGAGAGGAGTTCAGCACATTATTAACATTATCAAATGGTTGCCCGATCTATACTGCCCGTTTCGGCATTGACATGTCATATTCGGAACTCAAACCTGGCTACCTAGGTAGGTTCAGCTATAGAAACCACCGCGCTTACTTGATTCATTTTTTGCTTCTCGAAGTGTCTCCAGGCTTCTTTGAAGTGTAGTAGGACAACTAGAGTTCACAGGTTCCTTGTTGTCGTTGAACTAGCTGATATGCCACAGCTGCGAAGCTTCCCGGCCGATTTGGTATGTTCTTGTATCCGTTCTTGGAATGGGCGGGCAGTCTACGAAGAACTCAGCAAGCTGACAAAGTTATGCTCAAACTTTGTGTAAAGGCGTGGTAGGATATTTCTCTTCAGGAGCATTGGTTCTGGAAACATGAGTCACGAAAACACACATGCATTGCCTACGAAAGTAACGGATGTCCTGAGCTGACGAAACGAAATCAAGCCACAGAGTTAATAAGTCCGAGCAAAGGCTGCAGTCGGACCGAGAGATTGACGATGCAGATATGTCAACAATATATACTCCGCATATACATCCTAAGGTCACGACACGTGTATCAAAATATTTTCTACAAGTCCTTGTTCATCTCTAAAGGGTCCAGACGATATAAGGAACCAGCATATGCAAGAAGGGCATTCTCAATCGGGCCGTAATAATGGCTTCGTTAGATGTAACCTTCACTTGACTGGTAGAAGTATGATCATCCGGACATCCGGCCGTTGATCGTGCATGCCTGCAGACATTTTATGTACATAAAAAGGCAGTCTCCTCCGCTATCAATGGTTATTTCTCTCTTTCTCTCTCAGGCCCCCCTCAAGTTTCACATGGCAGCACACAGAATGACAGGTCCATCGTCAACACTCCCACTTCTCATCCTTTAATTTCTTGGCTAGGTCGGCCAATGTGCCATCCGGGGGGTCTCGCCAGACCAACGCGAGGCGGCTGAACAATGTCAGTTCAGCGCCGGCGGCGGCATCAGAGTCTTACATGACTTGACTGTCGACCGCCCAAGGCGTCGTGGCTGTTTTGAACGCACGACCAGCAGCAGCAGACTTCCAAAGGAATGGGTGCATTGTGAGCACCGGTCCAGGCAACAGAGACTTGCCACCGCAACTGGCGGGGGACCAGGACCAGCACCAGAACTGGACAGCATCATACTGTCATACAGAGACAGCGCCCTCGAGAAGAGAGAGGCGCCGGCCAAGAAGGACTGCCATGAAGGGGTGACTGCGAGCTCAGTACCCGGCGAAAACAGAGATTCGCCACGAGAAAAGGGTTGACTTGGAAGCCTGGACCAGTACCCGGCAGCGTCCTAAGCGCCAATGAAGAACGAGTGCTCAGAGAGAAGCACCGATGGGCAACAACAGATTGCCTCAGTGGGGTGACTGAAAGCAAGTCAGCACCCGGCAGCAGTGACTGCCACACAGGACATGGCTCAAGAAGAGCATCGCGGCAACAGACAATTGCCGCAAGGGGTGACTGGACACTGTTCCAGTGCCCGGCAGCAGTGGCTGCCACAGAACCCGCCATGGGTAGTGGTGCTACCATTTGAGATTCGACGGAGACATGTCAAGACTAGCAGGTCGACACAGCTTTCCAGTTGTGTACTACGGCTTGACGTCGGCAGTGTCGTCTCCTGAGCGTTTTATTGCAGTACCCGACATGGCGCAGGGTCGACCCTTACCGTTCCCCTATGTTGCCGTAACGAGAAACTTCCGGATGATAGGTGGTGCTACCTTGTGGAAATTTAGGGTATGGCATTGAGATCACTTGGTGATGGTATGGGAATGGCCATAAAAATTGTGAAGGGAGTTGGGAAGTAACGTAGTGGCGCTTTGTCAGGGAGACAGACGTCCCGTAGAAACACGTCATGAATATAATCCAACTTCACCACAACTATGATCTCTCTACGACACACTAAAAGTGAAAATTATACCACCAAATCATTTGTACACTCATGAGGAACAGCTGTAGATTCTGACTGGATTGCTAGGTGACAACCCAATGCCCCGAGACAAATGACAATAGCATCAACAGGTTCTTTACGATCCTAATAAACGTTCTTCAATCCACTGGAAAGTCATAATGTTGAGCAAAAGGAATGTATCATCCAAAGACGTTTGCAAAAACTTCTATTCATAAACAGTTCTACAAGACTAGTCTACTCCAAAGGCAAATCCAGATTGATCTCCTCCTTCCGCCGCCGGAACTGGATCTTGCCGCTCGTGCTGACGCCGATGCTGGACTCGAACGACATCTCGGCGGGGCGCGTCTCGCCGGGGACGAAGCGCCAGTCGTACTTGAGCAGCATGTGGGCGAGGGCGATCTTGACCTCGTTGGCGGCGAAGAAGCGGCCGGGGCAGGCGTGCTGGCCGTGGCCGAAGAGCATGTGCTCCGGGTGGGTCGTGACGAACTGCCAGGCGTTCTCGCTGCCGCTTTGCTCGCGCAGCCGCGCGAAGCGCGCCGCGTCGAACGTCTCGGGCGCCGCGTAGACGGCCGGGTCCATGAAGCTCGCCGCCACGTTGATGCGGCTGCCGCGCGGCAGCACCGTGCCGTCCGACAGCGTCACCTCCTCCTCGACGAAGCGGTTCATCGACGTCGACGCCAGGGGGCGCACGCGCTGGCTCTCCTTGAGGAAGCTGTCCATGAGCCGCAGCTTGTACAGGCTCGTCTTGACCCAGCCGTGCTCGCCCACGACCTCGACGATCTCCTTTCGGAGGGGCTCGACCGCCTCGGGGTACTGGCAGAGGTCGAAGACGGCCTGGGCCGTCGTCTCGGTCGTCGTGTGGATGGCGGCCAGGGTCAGCGACAGCTGCGCGCTGACGTAGTCGACCTTGCGGCCGCGCGACACCTCGTGGATCCAGCCGATGGCGTCGGCCGTCTTCTTGGGCTTCTCGCCCCGGGCCAGCGCCTCGTCGACGGCCCGGACCCGGCGCTCCACCTCGGGGTCGATGATCCTGTGCGCGTCGGCCACGGCCCGGCGGCACGAGCGGCACTGCGGGATGAGCCAGTACGCGACCGGCCGCAGGATGCTGGGGACCATGCGCAGCAGGAACGACGCGGTGAAGCCGTCGACGGTGTAGTTCTTGGCGATCTCGAGCCACCGCTGGTTGCGGCACAGGTCTTCGCCGAGGAAGACCCGCGAGGACAGGCGGGCGACCAGCTGCAGGATGGTGTCCTTGAGGACCGCGGACTGCCACTCCCCGCTCTCGCCGTAGATGTCGTGCAGCGAGGCCGTCGTCTCGTCGACCAGGTCGTTGGTGACCAGGCCCAGGGACTGGGTCAGCTTGACGCGGACCGTCTCCTGGATGAGCGTGTCGTCCTTCAGGCCCTGAGCAAAAGGCTCGAAGCCCGGGTAGTTGGTGAAAAAATCCTTGGAGAAGGCCTTGTTGAAGTTGAGGTGCGGGTTGTTGCGAAGCTCATCGGCGAACCTGTTGGGAAGGACGATCTTGGGGCCAGTTCCGCTCATGACCTGAAAAGCGCCAGAGTACTAGAGTCTTGATGAGCTTTTATTTCGAGAACCTTCATGATAATCGCTCTTTCTACATACCTTCTTGAGTCCCTCGTCGACGAGCTGCCTTCCATTAAATAGCCAACTCTTCTTCGGTCCCTTTCCGTCTATAGTAGCTAGGGGAAATCCTGCTAGAGGCCTCTCCTGGGTGATGAAAGAGTATACTATGCCGATAAGCACGGTAGCGACAATGCCCACGAGGGACAGTGGGAGGTTTTCCGGCAGCGCATCGCGCAGGGCGTCGACGCCGGCAGAGATCGACATGTTGGTGTTGGTGAACAAGCAAAAGCCGTATAGGGCTGTGGCGATCTTGGACCGAGAGCGACCGGGACGGCCATCATGTTCGGGGATGGGGATTTATATAGCAGCCTACCTATATCGTCGTCAGTAAGACGTAGACTAGACTGAACCCTGGAATCCCAGGACTCCATGTGAATAAGAGGCCGGCCGCCAGAGACGCACCAAGATGATTTGGTCTGTGTGCCTTTGAGAGCTGAGGATCTACCGCTAGGGAAGATTAATTCCAGTGCCCACCTCACCTAGCGCTTCAGGAAACCTCTTCCACCAGCACAATTAGCACGACTCCCTACCACGTTAGACAGGCAAACTACACCAAATGTGGTGGTGGGCGCCGCTGCTGAGAAAGGGAGCGAGCGGCTCCTCCTCCTCCCATGGACAGACAGAAACGTTGCTCCATACGGACATTACGGGGTGGGAAGGCTTGAGCGAATCACGACTCAGCTAAAGAGTTCCGAATACGATTACAATGCCATGCCGAGCACGATCGGGATGGACGAGGGCACGGCCCAACTGGGAAGAGCCTGTCAACGATGCATGTCATTTGCCGGTCCCAGGGATGCCACATAAACATATCAAACGCGAGTTGATTAAAATCTTTAGTGCAACCCTTTTCTCCTGGCCCCTGAGGTCATATTACAGTGTAAGCGAGTTCGTGAATCTAGAGGATTAGTTTTTCGACCTTCTCACAGCCGACAGTGAAGAAAGATCCAATGGGCTTTTCGGCATTACCCATCCTACCTACCTATCTGTCTACCTTTCCAGCCGTGCGATAGAATGAGCCGCCGAATTGATGTCTTGCTGCTGTGCCGCTTTCTATGATCCTCCTTTTGTCCAATCGCCAGCTGCATGCCGCCGCGACTATATCTTGCACATGAAAGAAACCTCTTGGCTGATGAGAACATATCTCCGATTGGACTCGCGGGATAGAGACCAAATGACTCGAGCATTCCCTTCCCCTCCATTTCTTGGAAAAAATCGCGGGGGGTTCTGCGTTTAGGATTCGCCCGGCACCGGGTTACAGACAGCCGAATACGTCTTGTCTCGCATTCGCGGTGGGCGGGGAACGCGATCGTTTTTTAGATCCTTTGGCGGCCGGCCGTATTCGTAATCGCTCGGTCCTGGCACGCGGCCGACCGAGTGCATACACAAAGGACTGGGCGACCCGCACCCCGCGTACAGAAGCGTTGATTTGCATTTTGTACGGAGCGCACATGGCTCCCGAGAGACCGAATTCATGTGCACGAGTTTCCATTATATGCACTGAAATCCCGGACGACTATATCGTCAAGAGTCCCCTTCGTGGCCGGGAGTGGGTCCCGATCTTGCGCCCCAGCCGCCAAGGCGTGATAGAGCACAGTATTATACAATAAATGTAGCGACAAGCTGAGAAGCACTGATTTGATAATACCCGTAACTCTTGTTGCCATTCTAGCAGCAAACAACGAAAACGAACGCGAATCCCCACCTATTCTTGCCCTTCCAAAACTACATGAGCTTCCCGACGCCCGTATTCGGCAAATCGTACTGAAGGAAGTTGGATGAAGTGCGAGACGGCGCGGTTGCCCAGGCGGTCCTGGACAGGAGAATCCATTGATGTTTTCCATTTGAGAATGATGGTCTATAGCGTAGCTTGCCAGAATCTCGAACTTGAGGGCTGTCATACACAATTAAATATCACATTCATGCCGCAAGAAGTTTGTTTACAACTCAATCGTTATATTTGCCTATCCGAAAACAATAAGACCCATGGGCCTGAGGAGTTACGTCCAAAATAAACGAGGTCGACAGGAGTATCCCGTGACGACTATAACTCCTTGGACGCCATCATTGGAAACCGCTATCCATAACTCCCTGGTTTACATAAAAGTCCACCATCCAAATACAAAACACCCTGCCGAATCTGCAACTGCCCATAGTAGTAGTACTTTTACACAGAACTCTCTTCTTTTCGAGTAAAACAGTCCTGCTTATTATATGTGTTCCGGCATGATCGTTATAAGAAAACACCAATTCCATACGCTGGCTGACTTTGGGAAACGACGCTGAAAACGCTTTCAGACAAGACGCTATTGATTAAACGCGTCTCCAAAGAACATATCCGGATTACTGTTGTCCTGGTACATGTCGGACGAGCCGAACCCGTCTTCGAACTGCTTCATGTTCATCAGGCTCAGGTCGCCCGTGGTGAATTGGAGGAGCAGGTCGTCGTCGGCATCCTCGATACCACTGAGTGCTGGTATGTTGACGGTTTCTGATGCTGTGCTGATCAGTGGCTCCGTTTGCGAGTTGCCCGAGTCGACGTCAAAGTATTGAGCCGTTCCAGGCGGCGATGATGACTGAGACAATTCTGGAACCTCGTTGGAGTGACTCGCTACGCTCTTGGCTGGCGAATTTGCGCGGGTGGGCAGCATCTCTGAAAGGGGCTCGGCGTGTAGTGACATGTGCGATAGCTGAGAGACGTAGGACTGGATGCTCGTGGCAGATGGAGAATGGGCGCTAGAGGCCGCGGCAGTAGCTCCAAGCGACGGCATCAGGGCAGACGAGGACATGGCCTGGAGACTGCTGGGCCTGATGGTTGTGCCACCCATGGATATATCCATCACATCATCGAGCATGTCGAACTCTGGGTCGAGGGGCTCCGGTGAGTTGGCTGCTGAGCTGTCCGAGTATCCCGATTGGGACGAGGCCGAGCAGACGGAGGAAGTCTTGTTTTTCCTGCGTACCCGCTCCGACTTTTCCTGACGCTCGTCGACATCAGGGCGTTGCTTTCGGGGACGGCCTCGCTTTACCGATTTCCGCACGACCCCATCAAAGGCGCCCACGCACATGCCGCGCTGCTTGTGTCGGGTGAGGGCGTCGTGACGAGCGAAGCTGTTGCCGCACTCGCAAGGATACGGTTTGACGCCCGTGTGAATCTTGGCGTGGCGCTTGAGGTCATGCTGCCGCACGAAACACTTTTGGCAACTCGGGCACTGGTACTGTCTGTCGTTGAGATGGGTTTGCACGTGAGACTTGATGTTCTCCTTTCGTCCAAAACGCTTGTTGCATCCCTCGTAGACGCAAACCCATTTGTTGTCGTCTGGCTCGGGGCCCTGGATAAACTGGTGGATATCATCAAGGGTAATGCCCGTTGTCGTTCTGGTCTGCTCAATGTCCAGGCTTGCAATGCTTGCGGCACTTTGAATACTGGCTTGCGACTCGGTCCTGCGGTGAGGAGAGTTCCGGCGGGACGGTGTCTGCGTCGCGAGGGACTCATTGGCAGACAGCGCATCTTGGGTGAGCATTGGGTGCCGCAACTCGGGCTTCAGATCAAAAGCACCACCGGTGAATGTAGCCATACTCGGCGTCATTGGTGATGCGTGCTGCGAGAAATTACTCGAGGCGCTCAGAGGGTGTGATACCACGGGTAACCCATCGAATTGGGTGTTGATCGTCATGCCCGAGGGCACTTGCATGTAGGGGTTTGATACGCTCCCCTCGTAAGCACTCAACTGGGCAATGCTTGATCGACGGGAGTCCGGCATGGAAGGAGGGCCTTCTGCTGCCTGACGCATTTCCTCAAAGGTCGTCATGGGCCTGCTGCCAGAGTTTCGGTTCGGCTTCAGCGTCTCTTCCATCGACTCGTCATAGTCTTCCATGAACCTCTGGAGTGGACGTGAGTGCTTGATGGTGTTGCCATGGGATGTTCCCCGGGGGCTGGGGCTGATTGGGAAGTAATCTAGACGGGTCAGTGGTTCATATTCCAACAAATATATGACTTCCAGACTCACCATTTGCATTCTGATGTGGGGGTGTAAGAGGTCTCTGTGGATTCTCGAGGCCAATGGTCTCAAACTTGTTGACCCTATCCATGATCCCACCACTTATCCTCCGAGAGTTCCGTCTGGCATGAGGGCTCTCGCTCTCAGAAGCCCACGAAGGTGCGCCGGGGCTCTCGCTGAAAGAAGTGATGAATGTGGGGGTGGAAGTACTGCTGACAGTTGGGTACAAGTCAAAATCCTGAGATGCTGACATATTGTCGGAGTACGACTCCTGGTTCTTTTTCATCATGGAGCCCATGGCACCGTTGAAAATGTTAGTGTTCCAGGACATGTTCAGGCCCTGGGGCTGAAGTCCATCAAAGCCTTGACCCTCGAACCCGTTCAGGTTCGGAGTTGAGTGAGGCGAGGTCAAGTAGTTCTCGTCTTGCGCCAAGTTCTCGTACATCTGCTGTGAGCCCGGGCGTGCTAAGCGTTGCTGCTGCGCTTCTCGCAGCACATGCTGTTGTGCGTTGTGTCCTAAGTTAGTATGTTCACTTACCGTACTGTGAAATTCCTGCTGGAAGGCCGGGATCTGGAGTTGTTGTTGCTGTTGTCGTTGATGTTGACGAATATCCATGCTCATGCCCCTGCGATGTGATATTCTCTGACGTGGTCCCTGTGACTGTTGTTGGAGGCGATGCATCTGTTGCTGAGGCTGCATCGGGGTGAGCAGGTTGTTGTTTGGAGCGATCTTCATCGTCTCATAGGCGCTCGGTGTCGAGTACTGGCGTTTATGGTGACGCCCACGAGGCGGAACACCGCTCTGTGGCGGATTGGTGGACAGCATAGTGGGGAGAGGAGTCCGGAATGGGTCGTTGTTGTCGTCGATAGATATACTGTTGCCGGTGGAGGCTATCAATTTGGGATCCGTAACTGTGTTGTTGGTCAGCCCTGGAATTTCTCTGGCCGGGTTCCCACTGGCAGTCGCTCGCCTGCCAAACGGGCAGATATATATATATGCGTATATATATATCTCGAATGGTTTACATACCTCACGCAGCGCAAGCCAGTCAGGCCGGGCAATTGGAAGACCTTGTGGTCGTACTCAGCAGCAGATGAACTTTGGCGGGACGAGAACTAGATGGAGTTAGGTAATGGGCCCTTTACAGGCTCGTGTGTAAGTGTGGGTTTTGGAGACGGATGTGCGAGCAGATAGAGATGTGCTCTGTCTGGTATGAAGATCTGTAAGTAGATCTGTTCTTGGAGTTTCAATGGATTGGATTCCCTTCTGGTGATTCCTGTCTGCAGGCGACCGAAGTTGAAGGTTGCGAGCAAAAACCTGGCAGGTTGGGAATCTGAAGTGGTTCTGGGGAAATGATTGATCTGCTCAGAAGAAGCAGGGCAATGCAAGCAGCAGCTGAGCCTACTAAAGATACGATATGCCTTTGTTGACCTTCACGGGTGTGCGTCGTTGGCCGGGCGACAGGCCGCCTCTCTCCAGGAAAAAAAGGTAGAGTTGGCGCCAAACCTGCGACGAACCGCCCAACCGGCCAATGTCTACCACCTAAAAGATCTGGTTTAGTGTCGGGGCCTAAGCTAAGCTGGGAGGCGCTAGGCCTGTCTAGGGAGGGAGACCCCCTGTAGAGCCTCGCTGGGGTTCAATCGGATCGCGCTGACTGTGGGCAGCCCACGGGCCTGTTTCAGTGGACCGCTGAGCTCCAAACGGACGTCATTCCCATCATCGATCTCGGTCGCGAACCTGCCGGGCGCAATCTATTTACAGCCGTCACCCCGGCGATTCCAACAAGTCGAGGTACGGTACCATAGGTACGAGCTGCCATCTCAGATCTCTCTCTCGGTGGACAAGTGGACAGCAAGTATGGAGATCAAGGGGTGGTCTGTTCATCTCCTGATAGCAACGTCTTGTATGTAAACTATTTACCCCGGACCTAGCAAAAAGTCATCAAACCAAGCAGCCGTCGTCCATCAGAGAGGAAGAAAAGTAAACAGGCCATGCTGGTCGTCAGCAATCAATTCAGCACTCGACCGCCTGTCCACCTTATCTGCCTACCCATCTGCCACACCCCCCCAATTCGATATATGAATCAATGGATGTCTCGAAATCGCTGTGTCACATGGGATTGGCAATTTCTCTGTTGTTGTCAGAGATTTCAAGGTTATTCTTGACATATTAAACACTTGACTGAACCTTCTTCCCACGAAGCCCAGGCCGCCGACGACCCCCAAACCACGTTGCTTACCATTGCTGGCAGCTTGCTTGCGCCCATGGCAACAGGGTAAGAGAAAAAAAGAGGAGCCTGCTAACGCTGCTGCTTACCGGCACTTCACTTCGATTGCCTGACCTAGCAACGCCGAGCACCATACACCAACACCCGCGCCTGGGCTCGCTCCAATAAACTTGCGACCTGTCTCTGCCTATTCCCACTCCAAAGGATCATAAGTTCAGTCAGTCGATGACGGTCCGCCACGTTGCTCTCGACACAGCCGCCGCTTCCAGGCATTTCCCGTATCAACTCCCATTTATTGAAGGCCACGGCCGCTTCCATTGCCGATTGTGTCAATCTGGTCCACACATACGAATGGTACCCAATGGACATCGCCTTCCAGACCTGCCAGAGTCTATTCGTGATTTGATCGCCCAAGAGTTCCTTCGGTCACGGCCTGAACTAGCGGCACCAGGTAGCTAGACCGTCAATCCTGATCTTTCACCTCGTTTTCCCTTTTGAGGCTCTGCTGTAGCCAATGTCAACATTGCGCTTCGGATCCACGTACTGTATTGTGCTGATCGTCTTGTTCATTCATTGCGCCATGATCCCGTGCCGTCAAGCTGTTTTGTGAAAGCACAAGTATTTGGGATATCGCGTCATATCTTCTCAACCGCTTTTCATCCTTGAGACAAACAGACGAGGCCAAAACAAACCATCCCCGGCATTCGGATATGGCGATGAAATATACGACTCTCTTGTGGCCGATCCTAGCTCAGAGCATTGGCCACAGCGTGCAAGGCCCAAGGGTCGATCGAAAGATGCACGAACCAGATCTGCCGTCGATCGAACCCGAATTTTAATGGCGGTTTTACAAAAGTAAACAAAAACATCAAGATTCGGACGTTTGAACACGTTGTTTAGTGTCATGATACCTGACGCCAGGTTCTTCTCTGGCCTACGAAGTACAGATCGGGCACATGTCTCAACCAACACCAGTGTCTTACAGATCTCAGAGGATAACGTTATGCAAAAGAGTGGAGTTCACCATGACGAATGCGCGACACTCACAATAACACCATCAACACGATTCGTACACGCGACGATATTATCATTCATTGGCAAAGCCTAGCTCATACTAGCATCCGACACGCAAGGCCATCCAGAAGATAATCACCAGAAGCCCACGGAAAGAGACGTCAACCATTCCGCCGCGCCGGACAGTCTGGCCGGAAGTGCGCCTGCAACGTCTTGTTTCCCAGTCCCTCTACCCGGCTCTGGTATCGCCGCTCCGCCTGCCTCGCCTTCTCGGCCTGCCTCTGCTGCGCCGCGAGGATGGAGCGCTGCTCTGATGCCGGTAGGTGCATGAGGCTCTGCCTGTCGCTTTCACTAAGCCGCGACAACTGACCGGAGAACGCCTCAGCTCTCCTCTCGCTTTTCGTAAGACTCTTGGACTTGTCGCCAAGTGTAGATATCAACGCCATCGACTGGCTGGCATCTTCAAGCCGAGTTGCGTCGGAAGTCATGCCATCGATGGCTGCTTCTTGCTTCCTCTTGTCGGCCCGCCGTTGAGTTCGTTGGCCGGATGAGTTTTTGGATATGAGCTTTCCTGATGGAAGCCTGAGGGATTCCTCATCCAATCGCACAAGTCGTCCTGAATCCTTGATATTCCTGCTCTTCCCCCTATTTGACTCTTCGTCGTCATTCAAGTCGTTGTCATCTGAGTCCTCGCTTCCGCTGTCTACATCCGAAAAGTCCCAGAAGTCGGCAAACTCGGAATCTTCCCGGTCCATGTCGAAACGGCAGTGGCCCTTGCCGAGCATATGCTGCTGCGCCGCTAACGGGCTACTGCGTTGCGTACCACAGCATATGCACTCATTGTAGCCGAATATGATCAGATGGATATACTCGATCAAGACCTCGGTATCGACGATGAGATGTCGCCTGTGAGGGATGAAGAGGCCGTGGGCGGACTGCATGTGGGATAAGTTCGACTCAAAGTCGGACCTATCTTGGTTGCAGAAAAGACATCTCGCCGGCTCGAACGGTGATGGCTTGGCGGCGTCTATGTGCGTCGATGCCATGATGGTATTACTACTAGAGCTGCTGCTGGTGCTTGCTGATGTTGCACCTATCATGGTATTGACTGCTGATGACCAGGAGATGGATTATGTCAAATCGGATGTGCCAACGTGATATTGTTTTTACTGTTGCTTTCTGTGCGCTCGAATAGCTCTTGTTAATCGTTTCACCGTAGCAGCTGTTCAGTACTTATACGTCGTCATATTCATAATCGTTGATGTACCTTACCCGGGAGAAAGGAGTCGAGTGACCACAACACAGATCTCGCTTCTATACATGCGACAGGGGTAATAGTATACTCTCCGGGTCTATGATACTGGTTCGGGAGCGACGTCTATTGGTGTGGCCGAGTATGACTAGAACCCATTGCAACCTCTGGTCTGCAAGATAGAGGCAATGCATATCGTGATTGGCCAATGGCTTTGGATGAAGACTCACTATGGAAGACTTGAGCAGACTTGTATGCATCTCACAGAATGATTCATTCTGATGTGGGTGACTCACGGTGGCCACGATCCAATCATGATGCGAGAATTCCTTGGGGGCTGTGGCTACGGCATGCGTCGATGGCTCTTAGCGAGTGACTGCCACTAAACCTGGATCACCTAACCAGCCTGGCAGGACTCGCCAGCCACTCTTCATCATCGCCAATCTTTCTTTTCTCGCTGCTTGCGAGAAGAGGCCGAGGTTTTCTCAACGTGAAGACAAATGATCTATTGCAGTCACTCATACTTAGGACGCCCAAAGATGATTGATAGTGCTGGTGGATGTAACTGTCGGACTGTTGTAGCGCTTCACGAACCAGCTCTGGACTGTACCCAGGTAAGCGGTGCACCAGAGCCGAACGACGAAACGAGGATTGGCATATCATCTCGCAAGTCATCGGTATAACTTTTATCAATTGTTCTTCAGACTTGAAATTTGATCAAAGTCTCATCCGATCTCTTACAAGGAAAATATCGTTTATTTACAGAGAGCCATAAACGGCGGTGCCAGCAACGAGCTTCAATGTCGTAGAACTTCAAAACAGACACATGCAAATCAGTAAGGATATTGCGAGCCAAAAGGCCGGGTCGACATTTAAATGCCGAACAGAGTGACGGAACGCAAAAAAAAGCTTGATATTCTGGAACAATTCATGTAGTTTTCCGGCTAGGAAAGCCTCACATTGTACACCGTTCAAAGTAGGTACAAATAGGAATCTCCGCCAATTCAGCTCGCTCACGCCGTTCATTATGATTCATTCTGGCTACCTTCCATATGTGCATTTGGTGCGACCATGGAAAGCTCGGCCGAGTGCACCTCGTCGACGTTAAATACGATGAACATCTACCAATTGCAGAATGTCCCATCTCAGTTTTGCAACATTTTCCAGTACAGGCTTGATCTTGCTCTTCGTCTATTGATAGATGCGGGACAGTCACCCGCCTCGAAACCTAGCAGAGACCAACACGCACTCTGAACATTACATGCACACCTATTGGAACATAAGCACGATCAATACCACCATGGAATCCCTGTGGCCTCAAGATTTTGGCTTCTTTCAATATCTCCGGTACAAGGCCTGGTTTACTTTCTGCCGGTGGCTGAGCATCCTCCTGGACCCCTTCAAGTTCCAAAACGAGGCGCGCCTCGTCCCGCCCGAGGTGCGCCGGGATCGGGTGCAGATCCCGTCGCGCGATCCGGGCCGGTCCATCGCGGGAGACCTATACTTTCCCCCGGGCTACTCGGAATCAACACCAGCGCTTCCCGTGGTCGTGACCTGGCACGGCAGCGCCTTCACCATCGAGGCCCACGGCCACGACGCGCTGTTCTGCGCCCGGCTGGCCCGCGACGCCGGCGTCCTCGTGCTCGACGCCGACTACCGCAAGGCGCCCGAGCACCCGTTCCCGGCGGCGCCGCACGACGCCGAGGACGCGCTGCGCTGGGTGGCCGGGCGGCCGGGGCTCTTCGACCCGCGGCGCGTCGTGGTCGCCGGGTTCAGCGCCGGCGGGTGCCTGGCGCTGTCCATGGCGGCGGCGGCGTCGCCGGCTCTCCGGAAGAAGGAGCTCGTGCGCGTGCCGCTGGCCATCGCCGTCTACCCCATGACGGACGTGTCGTTCCCGAGCGCCGCGAGGACCGTCCCCCGCCCGATCCGGCCGATCCGCCCGTGGTTCCTCGATGTTATTTGTAACGCGTACTGCCCGCGGGACGGCGACAGGGCGAGCCCGCTGGCGTCGCCGGGCCTGGCGGACCCCCGGGACTTCCCGCCGCGCACGGCCATCGTCACGGCCGAGGGCGACACGCTGCGGCCCGAGGCGGACGCCCTGGCGCGCAAACTCGAGGATGCCGGCCGCGATGTGTTTTACCACATGGTCGAGGGCGCGGCCCACGGGTTCGACAAGAGCCCCAGGAAGGGGACGGTCGAGTGGGCCCAGCGGGAGGACTTGATTGAGTTGTGCGTCAAGCTGGTAAAGGAGGCGGTTTAGTCTAGTTTGCAGGATAGAATTTTCTTCCCTCCCCTGTCGGGCCAGGTATTCGCATTGCCTTAGATTATAACTCGGGACCTTGAAAACGGACGCACGGATAGACGTATTCCAATAACTTCCTACATTTCGACTTAGGACATGTTCTGCTCCTTCATTCGTACGATGGCCTTTGCATCCCAATCATCTGAATTGTACGTACTTTACCCAGTACATAGTGGCCCGGCATCCAGTGGGAATTGTGGCTTGCATGGAGATTATTCATGGCATCCAAAACACAAAGACGAATGTCCGCGTTCGATTATCCAGAGAGACTAACAGGCCAACAAAGCATAACGGATGTGCAGCACCTTTTGTAGTACCATATCTTGGAAATCTCCAGTCACGGGTCAAACTGTCTCTTGCTACCGGGCTCATGTCTATCTTCGTGCAGCTGTTGGATATAGATTTCAACATCGCGCAATCACCTATGCCATTTCCGATATCGTTCAGGTACAGTCTGTCAATGTGAACCACATGTTCACGTAACGAAAGCACGAACAACTGTTCTCTGCAGATAGAAATATGTTGACGGAAATGGTTCGGTACATGATCTGAGTTGCCTAGTCTGGGGTGCTGTGAGCTAGAATTGGATTGGGACACCGCTTGATCGGAGCTATCAGAGGCCAACCGCCGACGCCATCACAGCGCTTCATGTCGGCAGCATCTTCTTTACTCGTCAACCTGCTGTGTATTAATACTGCGATATGGCGCTGTTTGTGATAGAAACTTGGATATTGATTCTTCTTAGGTGCACGTTTGCGTAGTACAATTGAACAGCACTTGAACTGACTGATCATGGATGTAGCCGATAGCTTTTGCAAACATGTTTTGTGCGGGCGCGAAATGGTGTCCAGGTGGATTCTTTCCTTTCTCTTTCTTTTTTTTCTTGCGTCCGAAAAAAAAAAAAGTACCTAAGGTTCGATCCTCGGAACTTTTATTTTTATTTTTCCAGTCTTTTTTTTTCTTGCTCGAGCTGCGAGACAGAAGAAAAAAAGAGACAAGCATTAAAACTCTTTTAGGTCTCCCCCCCTCCATCGCCATTCCAAATTCTGATCGCGCTTTCTTCATCATTTGCGAATCGCAACCAGCGCCTTCTTTGATTGGCATTTCTTTATCGTCCGTCCGTCCAACTTCTGCGCGCAGTCGCAAAGCAAAGCGAATACTACTATTGAGGACCGGCCCCTTGTTGCCAGACGAGAGAGAGACGAGCATCAATCAAATCCCAAGGCTGGGGCAGGTGCCGTACGTACGGGAACGAACCCGCTACAAAGCTACAAAGCTACAACCAATCACCCAATCCAATCAATCAATACTGGACCTGAACCTGGAGAAAGGCATCAATTCCTCATTTTTTGGCAGTCGCACCAGTCACCCGCACACTTTTGGTTTTGGACAAAAGAGCGGCGCTTTTTGACAAACGGACCTTTGGTTTTCAAACAATCCTATTCGCTGCTCTGAGCCCTTTTAGGGAAAACCGGCAGTTTTCAGCTATCAATTGATCCAGGATTAGAGAAAGTCGGGCCAAAAAAACTCGTGGACTACCCGGCAAATAAAGAAAGCAAAAAAAAGCGAGCAAAGAAGAAAACATGGCGCCAAGATCAAGAAACTCCACCTCCAAGCAGAGCGCCGCACCCATCAACCACATCGTTCCTGACATAACTCAGGTCGCCGACGTAAGTTCATTTCTCTTGTTCTTGCCCTTGCTGTTCTCTTCATCCTCCTTACCCATCGTTCTTACCGTCCATCATTCTTTGATTGATATATCACGACTCGCATCCATGGTTTCACCCATGTTGTGTGATGTCCTCTCCATCCGCAATTCACTCCCTGGGCAGGGTGGCAGCTGTTTGACGACAAACTCATTCTGCCGCATGCCCTACGGTCGCTACAAAACTCCTACAAAAGCTGACTTGTCTCACCAGATGATGGCTCCGCCCGTGGCAGCAGCCCCCGCAACTCCTGCACCTCCTGCCATCACCAATGGCACACACGTCAATGGTACTGGCGGTGACTCGGCCAGCCAGGAGCCCGAGGCTGGAGGAAATTACGAGCAGGCCGAAGATCTCAACGAGATCACACGTCGCCAGCTGGAGGAGGACATCAAGGCCTACCGTTACGACCTTGACTTCAGCACCGAGATGCTCCGAGACGGCAACCTGAACCTCTCGGCTCAGGAGGTTCGCACTGTTCAGTTTCGCATCCTGGACCTGGGCCATCAGATCCGCCATTGCCAGCACCGCATCGAACAGATCGACGCGCAGGTCCCGCAACCTCAGCCGACTTCAAACGGCCACCGAACTTTCTACTATGACGCCGCCCCCAAGCGACGCGCCTCCCCCGGCAGCGGCAATGCTGGCCCGGCCAGCAAACGTGCCCGCGCCTCCAACGTCGTAGGTGACGGCGATGAGACCATGGACCTGGAATCTGGAGATAGTATGACCGTGCAGCGTCTTGGTTATTGGATGTGCCATCTTTGCACCGCCAACAAGTATCTCAGCGCTGGCCAGAACCGCGTGCCTAGTGCTCCATGCAAGTGGCCCCTCCGAGATGTGAGCAAGATGTTGACTCATTTCCTCGACATGCACACCGAGCATGAACCCGAGGAGAGATGCATTGAGCTTGGCAACGCTCTCAACGCAAACCGTGAGTTTCCCCATCTCGTCCACCCCAAGACTCGCTGTGTGCCAAGTACCCGTTGACTGACTTTACACCAGGCGGACCCTTTGAGTATTGGCTCACGCGCACGAAGCACCAGAAGGTCCGAGACAGCAACATCATGGATGAGTGCATTGATTCGCTCCAGGCTGGCACAGTCCCCGACAGCCTGAAGAAGATCAACCGTGCCGCCGGTGTTTTCCCTAACGCCATGAAGGAGAAGGGAGAAGACAGCTCCATCGTGACCTAGAGGGACCCAAGCACTTCTTCACAATCTCGACTGCCAGAGAAGAAGAAGAAGAATGTAGGATTATTATCAGTTGGAAACAAGAGCCGCTCTCTGAAAGAATTACTAGCGACGAAGGGTGATTCATCCTATCAAGCTGCAATTCGCCCCTTTCAGAGAAAGACCCCCAGCGCAACGCCGTGATGGAGGAGCAGCAGTGTTCCAGCCCACCAAGACTCTGGCAAGGCGTCTCATCAAGTGGCAAGCAAAGCACCAGACAGCAGCAAGCAGTGGCCTGAAATGTCTCCGTGGTGGTACCAAAGGTTCCAACGCTTACTAATGACAAGCGCAGAATCACTGGTACCGAAGCCAGGTCTAGGAATGAATTACGAACAAGGAAGGGAATATACTATAGTGCAAGGCGTCAGCATCCTAGGAAGCACGCTAGGTATAAGTCATGCCCAGGCGTTATATTGTTCTGAGAATAAATACTTTTGACAAACACAAGGACGCGTTCCATCCAGACAAGTGCCATTTTCACAAAGGCTGATGTGTCCTAGGCTGTAACGATCCCAGCGGTAATATTGTACTTGAGCTCTGGAGCTATGCTGAGTTTGCAAGTCGAGATAACGAACATTTTGCCTCATTCCGGGTCGTCTGAGCTCATGATCAAGACCATGACGAGGTAGCAGGCAGAATTCAGGAATGAACATCACTAGTGTCGCGACTGGCTATTCCAGCACTACTATCTACAAAATGATGCCCACGTCTAGACCTCAAATAACTCGACATACCAAGAGTTCACTTCAATACGGGCGCCAGGCCAATCGACTCTATACTTGGATTATTGATGGTGTACACGGATAGAACGCGCGCTTTGGCACGATATGTCCGGGCCGAATAAGATCCAATTCCCAAAATTCGTGCTGACCTACCAGAATGGCGTACGTAGTAGATTTGAATAAGCTCCATCACCACTTATAAGTTAATCCATCTACCACCGGCCCGCCTACCGCCCTGCCGTTAGCGCTCCCGTTTCGGTGCCTGCAGGGGACATTGATCAACGTCATAGAAGAGCTTTCTAAATACATGTATGATTCACTTGGTCTGTGTATTACTGCTGGAACATCCCAGAGCTCAACTCCTCGAACTGCCGGCGCAGACAATTTGTTGCCTAGCGTGGCTCCGTTTCGGTGTCCTCGGCCATGTCTAATCCAACATATCCTTGTCTGGAGTCGCACATTGCACACTTGACATGTCCGGACGCATCTGAGATCACTGAACTAATCGGACAACTAGGAAACTATTGGCCCGGACAGGAGACGACCGGATTGTCCTTGCCCTACATCCACATCCTCGGGCGGCCCGCTGACAGACCAAGAACACATGGCTTGAGTACCCAGTTCATAAGCATCATGCTAGTGAGCAACGAACGATGTTCATCTCCCGCCGCTTTGGAAACGGAGAACTGCTCTTGTCCGGACCGACGAGCTGGGACTATTGCTTATTTGGCGGACTTTCGGTCTTGGTAGTATAATCGATGACGTTGGGTATCGGAACTCCTGTCGTCTAGCTGCCGGATGAAAAAAGCGACAAACTTGATCCTCAGGTATTCTCTAACCTGCCTATTAAGAAAAAGATGTATATATGTACATACTCTCTCCGTACATGAGATGGAAATCCCCCCTATATGCCTGGAGGAGTATTAAGAAGGAGACTGCAACTGCTGGCTCACTCGTGATCAAGACACCATGTACGAGCTCCTTCGCGATACGGTGTTCAGCCACACCTTGCGGATCATAACGGGGGGAAAGGTCTTCAAGTACCAGGAGGAGGTCGACCCATCGATATGGAAAAAATACATTGACGGCGAAAAATCGGCCAACATTGCCCGGCACGGCGAGACGTCAGCTCCGAAACAGCAGCAGGGTCCAGCAGAGGATGATTGTTCTGGGGGCAACGAATTGCCAGATTCCCGCACCTCTTCAGCCACGGCCGTCGACCATGATACCGTCGTCCACGGCGACAGGAACCGTCGCGTAGATCCCGAGAAGGGCAAGGACTACTACATTGTCGACTGGTACGGCCCTCAAGACCCGGAGGTGCGTACCCAGCTCCTAGATTCTCCGGACGCACAATCAGATTCCCAGATCATGCTGCTAAACATACCTCTACCATAGAACCCCATGAACTGGTCCCGCGGGAAAAAGTTCTTCGTCACGTTCGAGATCTGCCTCCTAACCTTTAGCGTCTACATCGGCTCGGCCATCTACTCGGCGGGCATCTCGGACGCGGCCGCGCACTTTGGCGTGTCGACCGTGGCCGCCACGCTCGGCCTGACCGTCTTCGTCGCCGGCTACGGCCTGGGCCCCATGGTCTGGAGCCCGCTGTCCGAGATTCCGCAGACGGGCCGGAACCCGATTTACATCCTCACGCTGCTGCTCTTTGTCGTCCTGCAGGTGCCCACGGCGCTCGCGGCGAACTTCGGCATGCTCCTCGCCTTTCGCTTCCTCACGGGCTTCATTGGGAGCCCGAGCCTCGCGACCGGCGGCGCGAGTATCAGTGACATGTACTCGCCCGCCAAGCGCACGTACGGTCTTGCCGTCTGGGGCATCGGCGCCGTGTCTGGTACGTCCCCCCACTCACTCACATCTTGTCCGATTGGCTCCCATCTTGTAGCTTTCCAAAGAAGGATAAATACGATATGACTGACACCCCGGGACGAAACAGGCCCGACCCTCGGCCCCCTGGTCGGCGGCTTCGCCGCCGAGGCCAAGGGCTGGCGGTGGCCCATCTGGGAGCTCACGTGGCTCTCGGGCGGGACGCTGGCCTTCCTCGTGTTCCTGCTGCCCGAGACGTCGCCGTCCAACATCCTGTACCGGCGGGCGCGGCGACTGCGCCGGCTGACCGGCAACGACAAGCTCGTGTGCGAGGCCGAGCTGGCGGGCATGGACATGACGCCGCGCGACGTGGTCTCGATGGCGCTGGTCCGGCCCTTTGTCCTCTTGTTCGCCGAGCCCGTCGTCCTCGCGCTCGACCTGTACATCGCCCTGGTCTACGGCCTGCTGTACATCTGGTTCGAGAGCTTCCCGCTCGTGTTCGAGGGCATCTACGGGTTCAGCCTCGGGCTCGAAGGGCTCGCGTTCCTGGGCATTCTCATCGGTGTCTTCGTCGTCCTGCCGCCCTTCGTCTGGTACCAGCACAAGTACATCGAGCCCAAGTTCAACGCCGACGGCGAGCTCAAGCCCGAGTGGCGGCTGCCGCCGGCGTTTGTGGGCGCGCTCGCCATCCCGATTTGTCTGTTCTGGTTCGGCTGGACGGCGCGGCCCGGCGTGCACTGGATCGTGCCGATCGTCGGGACGGCGTGGTTCAGCATCGGCGCGTTCCTGCTGTTCAACTGCGTCATGAACTACCTCAGCGACGCGTACCCGACCCAGGTGGCCAGCGTGCTCGCGGGGAATGATCTGCTGCGGAGCATGGTGGGAGCTGGATTCGTAAGTCAGTCCTGTCTCGCAGTGGCGAATATTTCGTGCTCATCGTTCTCTAGCCACTGTTCGCGACTGCCATGTACGAGAAGCTTGGCATCAACTGGGCGAGTTCTACTTTGGCGTTCATCTCGATCGCGTTTATTCCGATTCCATTCGTTCTCTTCAGATATGGTGAATGGATCCGGCACAAGAGTAAGAACGCAAGACACGACTTGTAAGATGGCGGGAAGGGGGAATCTTAGCGAGCGCGCAGTTCTAGTAGGCGCATGGATAGATCGCAGGAGCTCTGGCTGTGTGAGAGTCATATAAGTAATTGGGATACAATGGAACATATGCAAGGTTCAGTTCCCAGCATGTCGTTCCTCGCGTCAATTGGATGATATAATCGTCACATCACTCTCATCACTTGCGCATGCAGTGGTCCCAGAAATGAACAACCCCAAATGCATGTGTTGTAAATGAGAGTCTATCTATTGATACCGTTTTGAGCACCTGTGAATGCCTATTAAAAATGAATTCCCCTTCCTAAACGCCATGCCAATGCAAAATGCATGATCCAGTGATGCAGCGCTATGCCCACTATGCAACGAGAATTCCAGTCCCACGTAAGACCGACACAGAAAATCGTACCATGTATATCACACAACAGCGGCCACCAGTCCCTCATAGGCCCTTTCTATAGCCTTCCCTCCCAGCCCGGGAACAGTCCGGAGCTGACTGATGCTTTCAATGACACTGCCCTCCTGGCTGAGATACTCGACCAGATCCCGGGCCTTCTTGGGACCAAAGCCTTGCAATCCCATAATGGTCTTGGCGTCTCCAGAGTTGATGATGTCGAGCAACTTCTCCATGTGAGGCGTCAGGGGTGCGTCGTCCAGGGTCGACATGATTATCCTCGTGGCCTTGACCTTCTTGGGTTTCTTCTGTTGATCAAGCACAAAGCTTCCATCGTCGTCAGCTGCGTCGGCCTCGTAGTCCTCGTCTTCGGCATATCGATTTACCTTCTTCTTGTGCACAATTGGAGAGAGTGCCTCGAGTGCGGCGGCCTCGTCATCTTCGGCTGAGTCCTGGATATCCCGTTTGGCGGCGATCTTGGCCTTCAGCTTTTCAATCTTGCCCAACAGCTTGGCTTGGCCTGGGAAATGCGGTAGTGCCAGCTCATACATTGTGAGAGCACTCGAATCCTCGCCACGCTCCTTGTGCTGCCTAGCCATGAGCAAGAAGCGCAGTCCTTCGGATTTAGTATCATCGTGTCGGCCATCCTCTATACGGCGCTCCAGGGCGTCGAGGCGCTTCTGTACTGCATCGCTGATCTCGGGTTGGGCGGGCACCGCTTGCTGTCGGGATGCCAGTATCTCAGCTACCTTCTTCTCCACCATGGCCTCAATGATTTCTGCCGACACTGTCTGCTGTACGGACTGGCTCACGGGCTGAGGCCTGCTCGTAGGCTGCGGTGCAAGCAAGCTGGAACCAGGTCGTGAGATCTTCGATGGCCGCGCAATGCCCGAGTCCTGGTCAGAAGGTCTCTTCTGGAGCGTCGTCGACGTCCGCTTCAGAGCTGTATTCACCGGGCGCGGGGCCAGCGCAGAAGGCTTTGCGCGATCAATGTACACACTAAATGACTTTACTGGCTTCTCTGCTGCCGCAGCCTTCTCGGCCTCCTTCTCCTTGGCGGCAATATTGCCGGACGTGACATTGTGAGCATTTGTCAGAGGCCGCAGGGGCTGGCGCGCAATGCTTGAGGCGGAGCTTCCAGAGTTCGTGCGCGGGACTTGCTTGTAGACAATCTCGTTCTCGATCTCCCGGACCTCGATTCGTTTCGCTCGAGAGCTGACGTTGAGACTGCTCAAAGTGTCGAGGTGGTAGCTGCGGAGAGGAGCAAGGTTGAGAATCATGATGGTGATTCCATTGTTCTGACCAAGAGACAGAATTCTCGTCATCTTGGATTCCCTGAAGGGAATGCGGCGATCGCCTCTCGAGATGGCCTCGATACACTGGCTCAGCACGAACAAGCTCTTGTTGATGGCGGCCGACTCAATCAAGCGCTCCTTGTTGTTTTCCGTCCGGCGGTTGTCTTCAGATCCAGCCAAGTCAATGGCTGAAGCTGTGCTCTCGCGCACCATGTCTCCGGTAGTCTGGACGACCTTGACCCGTAGTATGGCGTGGCTTCGACTGCTGTGGGCATTGAGCTTGGTGGCAGCCGTGATGCGGTTGTTGTTTGCCTCAATGTACAGCTTCTCAAAGTCCTTGAGATCCTCACAGGGCCTCTCGGTCAAGCCGACGACATGGGTCCTGCCGTGGGCTTCTCTGAGCGGCAGTCCGGTGGGAGTTCGCTTCTCGGGAGGTTCGAAGAGGTCGTAGACCTTGTCGTTGTAGATCTCGTAATATGACAGGGCGACTGTTACCACCGTCTCGTCATTCGAGTCTTTTGCAATCTTCTTTGCGCGTCGGTAGACACCGCTGAGCAGTCTGGGAATCACCCCGCGGTCTGCCAGCCTCAGTCCACCGCGCATCGTGTGCGTCTTTCCGGTTCCGGTAACGCCATAGGCAAAGATGGTGACATCTAGACCTTGGAAGAGGGCCTTGAGATGAGGAGCAACTGCAAATGATCAGTCAGAATGCTGCAATTGACGTGAGAAAACTCGCGCGCCATGGCTGTCGTCCATACCTTCGGCTGTAAAAAGTTCCTCTTGCGTAGTCGGCTGGTCGTACACGCTGTTGAAGGCAAAGGTGAACTCTTCGGCTTCGTTCTTTGGGCTCGGTATCCGCACGAGGGTGTTCGACTTGGCGCCCTCCGCACTGGCTGCTGTCACGATGATGTCCTTATCCAGCTCTTGCGAGAGCAGCGGACGGATTCGCGCGACGACCCGGACAGACATGATGGAGGGAAGGGAGGTCGACCGAAGGGGATAGTGACATGGATGACCAAGAACGGACAGAAAGACGAGAAGGTGGTTATAGTCTGCGTAGTATAATAGCTGACGCTCGGCAACTAAGGCAAGGCCTCAGCTATTCTCAGCGATGTTCGGTTTGTAGGGATGATGAGATAGGCAAGCAGCCGAGGCGCGATGGTCAGAGCTTGTTGCTGCAGTTTGTGTGTGTAGCAGTCGAAACCCACCCCGTTTAGTCCTTTTAGCGGTTGTCCAGGGCAACCAAAATTGTACCCCCACAGTCCCTGCGCCGCCAACTTGGAGCGGGCCGTTGCTTTAGGTACCCACCAACCACCAATTGTTCAAGGCTTAGGCGCTTGTTGTGCCTGTAGCTTATCACGAACAACGTCGAACAACAACATGTCGACGTCATCTGTCATGGTCAATCAGAATCACCGGTGCTAGCTGCAGAAACGTATTTACATTCCTGAGTTCTCACCGCCCTGTCTATGAACATTGTGTTGTCATGGGCAGTGACGAACTACTCTTGCGGTGAATACCTATCACGGAAGCAGATTTTGGTTGGCGACCGCTCCAGGATGCTTCATTTGCAGGATACATCAGCCATATGATTCGAACAGCACCTCATTTCTTCATTGATACGCTCGTCTGTAAATATCCAGTCGTGATCCAGCACATTATGCGCTCAAGCAGTCGAAAAACTGGAAGTCATTCACCCACAGTAGTGTTCAACACATTTGCACAAATCACCGAGGAAACTTCATGACAGCATTCATCGCCGAAACACCTTGAATATTTTGAGTGCTTCCGTCGAACTCGGACTCAACAGATAAAGACTAAAGAACTGGCAATATGCATCACCTGCTACTTTCTCCCACCAACTATACTCGTACCATTCCTCCATACTCTGTCGTCTGTACCATGCAAAAAGCCATATCTTGGAACGAATGTCGTGTCCTGGCGTTCATGGCATCGCCATCCCTTAAAGTTTCGATAATTAACCATGGGCGGCGGAAAAAGCGGTCATGCCAATTATGTTGATGCCGTAACATGAGTCTGACGAGTAACAAATCCTCGCGACTGAATCGTGACATGCGCAGTGGTCCAACTACCCTGTCCTCTGAGAAGAAGATTGATGGCCTCGCCCAACAAGGCCAGAGGAGATTCCACAGCGGTAACATAGCGTATCGTCTCGGAGGCATCCGGGGTCGCTGTACGATGGTCAGCTGTCTTGTCGGCCAGTAGCGGGGTTCTGGGTCAGAATCAGTACGCACCAGAATTACCACCAATAATCATCATCATCCTCATCATATCCTTCGTCGTATCCTTCATCGTAGTAGTCCTCGTAGTACTCGTCGTACTCGTCGTAATAGTCCTCATCCTCATCCTCGTCCTCGTCAGAGCTCTCATATGGGCTCAAGCCCTCCTTCTCGTCCAAGGCCCTGTTGCACTCCTTGTCGGCTTCGTAGTTGTCCTCTCTGGGAATCCACCAGTAGTTGATATCGCAATTGCCCGTGTTGTACAGCTGGTCTTCCAAAGCCCTTGCTTCCAGGAACAAGTCTTTGTCTGCGACCTCGGTGCCACGAACGGTGACCCAACCGTTTTCGGACCACCAGTCGATCCACTCGATCATCCAGTCTACGACGTTTTGCGAGTCGGAGTGTATATTGATGATGATGTACGGGTTGGAGCGGAGCTCCTGCCGTTTTTCTATCGCCCACTTGAGGGCAATAATAACGGCAGTGATTTCTGCCCTCGAACTTGTGGGAGTTGGTGAGTCCGGTAGTATTTCTGTCCGTGACCAGTAGTCAGAGCTCCGGCCAATGTCGAGACAGGCAGCGGCAGCACCAATGGCGTGTGGCTGTCCATTCCAACGACAGCCCCCATCAACGTAAAAGGTCATCTTGTAGACCATCGCGATTGTTGGGCCAATTCCTCGGAGATATAGCCTGTCAACGTTCGCTCTGGACCCGGGAGGCCGACGGAGTGCCGGATGGAGACTCTGGTGATGAATCGCCGATTTGAGAGGGAAAATGACAACTAGTGTGCTGATTCAGACGTCGAAGCCACCTGCTGAGAGGTTCAAAGAGAGATCTTGGCGTTTGGTTTGCTTTCATGTTGCTGTGGAGGGAATGATGAATAAGTGAAGATCCGAGAGGGCAAAGAGATACCAAAAACTCGAAACTTAATTCTCCTAATTTCAGTCGTGGAAGGTGCGGTAATGTGGTTAAAATAGGCAGAAGCTCGACCAACGTCCAGTCGCGACTGCCAATTCTTGTATTGCAGAATTTGAAACACACCGAAACCCAACCCCATCACTAGAGCACAGAAGACCCAGTTCAGAAATCGATTACATGATCTCCTATTTGAGGCATTTGCGTGAGAACATGACCTTGAAAGAACGAAAATGAATGACCAAGTCAAGAACTACCATGCTTCGTATGGTGACAAGGAGGGGAGTTGCCAATATTCATCGCCGCTCCTTGCGCTGAAAGAGACAGAAAGAGGGAGAGCACCTCGGATCGCACGCGAGTTTCCATCGTTGATATTGGCTCGCGTTGATTTTCCATTTCGTCCAGCTGCTGGTTACAATACCGGTCGGCATCGGCATTCTCGTGCCGTGGGACCCAGTGGTAGTTGACCTCGCCCAGCTGTTGCACCGCGTTGTGCATCGGTATCGATCTCTGCAGCAGGTCCTTATTGGCGACATCGTCGCCGCGGGAGTTGACCCAGCCGTTATGAGACCATTTGGAAATCCACTGCGAAAAGCAGTTGACGGCGTACTGTGAATCGGAGTATATGTCGGTTATGCAGTACGGGTCCGTGGCGAGTTTCCGCGACTTTTCGATGGCCCATTCCAGTGCCATGATGATGGCCGTGATCTCCGCCCTCTGATTTGTGGGCGTCGGATTCCACAAGCCTCGGGGTAAAGCTTGCGTTTTATACCAATGCCCGTCACCGCGGCGGTTTTCGAGGACGGCGGCGGCGGCGGCGCGTGCGCCCACGTAACCGTTATTACGACAGCCACCGTCCACGTGGAATACCATTTTGTAAGGCATGATGCCACCTCACTACCGGAAGATGGTGGTCTGAAGCTTGAGGATGAACCACAGTGCTGAAGCCTGAGACGTGCTGACTGTCCCCGAAGCGAGTGCTTCTGTATAGTTTGCTGCTAGACTTGTCGCTGCTTCCAAGCCAAGGATCTGATGCCTTTCTCAGCTGTATGTAGCAAAGGCGCGCAGTGAAGCCCTAGATCGTGGGCAGCGGCTTGTTGAGAGATGAGAGTCGAGAGTGTGATGAAGCGAGGTCAGATTCAAATGATCCGGAAGACTTGGACCGAATATGATCATATGAGCGGCAAGCCTTACTTATTACTTGGTAGGCGTTTGAAAGGACAGGCTGGGGTATCGTCGGACCGGTCGTCGCATCACGGCTACATGCTGTGACTTGGAACCACCTCAAGTTTAGTTCCACTTTAAGCGCAAATGAGGAACCAAAATTTGTGATCCATGCCGTCTGCCGGGAAAAAGAAACCAGCTTAATACCATGCCGTGGGTAGATGGTGCCCGGGAGTTTTATTTCTTGAATCCCTTGCATTCTACCGTCCCGTAACCTGCCAGACCGGGACGCTGCACGAATAGCGTTGCGACCAATCCAAAAAGGAATTATACCTCCCGACCGGCAATGCCAAACACAAAAAGAAAAGCTGGCGGCAGTACATCGTATATGCAAGGGAGATTGGTGCAAGAATTTGAGTGGTATTTGTGAGTATTTGGAGAACTTCGACGCACAGAACACGCGCCGTACGTACTGCTCTTCAAGGAACAGGTCGAATACGATCAAATCAGTCTACATGATGTACCGGAAATCCCTGTTCTGCTTATCCGTCTCGTCCACGTCAAGCAGGTTCTCGTCGGCGGCGAGATCAATCTCGCGCGTTTCCTCTGCGTCCCGCCGCACGCCTTGCTCCCTGTCCCTCATCTTGTTCTCTCTGGCCAGGTAGAACCGCAACAAGACGACAAGAGCGATCGTAATGGCAAAGCAGGCGAGGATGGCCGTGTAAGCAGTCTGAATCCGCGTCAGCTTTCTCTGTTGAAGTATCACCAAGGTGAAATGAAGACTTACATGATAATTGGGCGCCTCGGTACTGATAAAAAACTGAGGACCACTAAGGTTACCTGCGCAGTACCCAAGAAAGATCAAGGCCATCACGGTCGACTTTTTCGTGAAGCCCGCAATGTTGCTCGACGACAGGGAGAGCATGAGCGGGAATGCCGGGGCCACGGCCGTGATGAGCCAGAACCCAGCGAGCCGCGATAGCTTCTCCGAGGTGGGCAGCAGCTTGATCATCAGGACCCCGGCAATGGCCATGAGGTAGACGAGCACGAGGGCGATGAGGCGCGACTTGCGGAACATGGTCGTGAAGACGGCGGCCAGGATCACGGTGGTCAGTTGAAACGCGGAAGCTGGTAGGCCCATGAGAATGGTCTTGAAGCTGTCGTATCCGAAGCTCTTGATGACCAAGGTACTAAACTGTAATGGAGATCAGAATCTTGCTAGGCATTCCAGATTGACATAAGGATACGTACGCTGGTTGTTCCACCATTGGGAATACACGTGACAAACGAGAAGAGGAAGAACCACCACGACTTCACATCCGTGATGGCTTCGATAAACTGGACCTTGTCCCATCTCTTGGTCTGCGTGGTTCTCTGGAACTTCATGGGTCGCAGTGCCGCCGTCTCGCGCTCCGCAGGTGTCAGAAAGCGTGCCGTTATGGGCGAGTCTGGCAGGAAGAACCAGACCACTGCGGACCAGGCCACGGTGATGAGACCGAATAAGAGGAAGAGGATCTGGCACTCGTTAGCTTGCGCCTGGAATTGGCTTTAAATCGTCCTTGCCCACCTTCCACTGAGGAAAGGATCCCTTGTAATGGAGAATCCCATAGGCAATCATGGAGCCAATCATGCTTGCAATCGCATTACCGGCAAACCAGAACGAATGACGCGAGACGTGTTCCTTTGGAGTATACCACATTCCAGTTATAAGAGAAAAGCCGGGAGATATTCCGCTTTCAAAGACACCGAGTAGTGTTCGCAAAACCATTAGGCTCGCATAGTTGGTTGCGACGGCGTGCAGCGTCAGAACGATGCCCCAAAGGAAGCTGGTTGACCTTCCGTTAGCAGTGGAAGAAAAAGGGAAAGGAAAAAGAAAAAGAAAAGCGTGATCTCTTACATCAAGATGCTCAAATATTTGCCAAGAGGAAACCGGACAAAACCAAGCGATATGGGATAAGAAGCGACAAGGTAGCCGATGTAGAAGATACTCGATGTCCAGCTGTATTGTTGTCCGACGAGACCCTGTGGGCTATCAGCAGATGTCTTCAAACATATGAGCAACCAAGAGTCAAACTTGCTTACCAGATCTTCTTGAATGCCTAGAATTGCACTGTACGAGAGACTCGTTTCTGTGCGAGGGTGAGCACGTCGAATTCACAAATGAATATAGGCCAGGGTAACGAGACGTACTATCCAAGTACTGAAGACCATAGCTAACGATCAATATTGGCATCAGGCTAGTCGTATAAGTCAGTCACTGTTGACAAGAGCAGAAGCCACCGATCTAGGCGTCGAGCCTGCAGAACATACTAGAAGTCGATTTTCCTGACGAGCTTTTTCTGCTCCTTGGGGCCAAAGACATCCACCGTCCCGCATTCTGTAGTGCGCGTCTTGGTAAGGTCGTCACCAGTCTTTGATACATGAGCGTCTGGAATGTCTTTCTCCATCTTGCAAGACCGATTGTGCACTGAATTCAGACAATGACGAAGCGAGGTCGGAGGGTGTCTGATCGGGTCCTGCCCAAGAGCGCATTCAAGGCTGTTGCCGCCCTGATATATGACCACGATTTGAGCACAAAGGACAAACACTTCCTCCAACTTCAATAATACAGTCGGCTGCAGATAAGCACCAGACCTCTGACTCGACATCCGAGCCGTTATCAAGACCCGCCCAAGTCGCGGATGACTCCTTATAGTGACGATAATCGCTGATTGGTCAGTTTAATCGACGAGGCGGGCCATACTCGAGCTGCAACTAATATAGTGCATGGTGTCGCTGTAGCACAGGACCCTATGTGGATCCGTTTACCCCGGATACAAGCTGTCGGATCTCCCGCATGGAGACGGGGCGGGTTCGTTGTGCGTTCAAGACGAGCTCCAGAGCGCCCTTCAAGCTGGGATCGGCCATGTTCCCGCGGATCCAGTCTCGGTGCACCGGGTCGTTTGTCTCGATTCCTGCTATCAGGAGAGCCCACTGGAACCGCTCTAGGAGCTGGACTGGACCGCTTGCCACGGTATAATAGGCTGTAGAGACTAGCTTTCCCAAAGCGGATTGTATCTCACTCGGGACTGGACGGCCACCGAATGGAGAGTGCCTACTGCGGTGTAGATATATCAAGGTTGCATAGTAGAACGAGGCGGTGACTAGAGCCATGAGATCTGGCTTTGAGGCCCGTCTCTCGCATTCGTCTACTATGTTGAATGTACATCTCTCCTCCTGCGAACATGTGAGTACTTGCCTGGTAAATGTGGCATTGGCAACAATGCCTTGGAAAGCTGGATATTACCTTTCCCAAACGCTCTAGATGACTTCGGATCTTCATTTCCAGTCCATAGATCTCGCCATCCTGACTGTAGCGGTTGATATCGTGGTGAATTGCGATGAGCTGAAAGTACACGTCTGTGATCCTTTTATTCTCAAGACGTGCGCCCTGATTGGTACCAGACGCTGGCGCTGGTATGCTCGGGGACCACGGGTAGCCTGTCTGGGAAAGCCGCCAAATTTGACTACCTTTATCATGGTGATCGCTAACATAATTGGCGAATGCGCCACCGCAGCCAAAGAAGTAGCAGAACCCATCTCGGTCGTACAGGTAGGTCAAGATCCGGGAGATGAGCACCTTGTCTGGAATTGTAGTAGCTGTCCCTGATCCATCTGCGTTGCCGAGGTTGTCCAGTTTGTACGTCTTGACGTGGAGGAGGACGGACCGGCTGAGCTCCCGCAGCATTGATTGGTCAAATGGGCCCCGACGCATCCAGAACATGTACATGTATAGAAAAGATAACAAAGTGGTAACATGATCAGGCCTTGACAGTTGGTTTCTGTGGCTCGAGAGAAGCTGCGAGCCGTGGCGGAAATGGTGCCATGATTCCTGCGGTGCCCGATTGCATTCGCCTCGATAGATGGCGAGCTCGCTGTGCGAAACGGCAAGAAGGAAGTGTAAGGCCATGTCGTTTCCGATAGCACGGTCGAGAAAGATGGAATGTGCAGACTCGGCCGATGCTCGTGTCGATTTCAGCGGGGCCAAGACTCCTCGGTGAAATGCTACGGCTTGCAAGTCGCTATTCTCGATCAAGGTCAACGTTCGATTGATGGCCAGACTAGGTAGCAAAACCACTGTAGACGGATATGGGGAACAAGGTGCCACATCTTGCTCGATATCGCGCTGAAGCATCGGCATTGCAGGACTCTCTAAGGCACCGCCCTGTTCGAGATTCAGGTCGCGGGCATTCGCAGGTGTAGAAGACGGTCCTAGATGTCCTGATTCAAGTGGGTGAGCATCATTGTGACTGCCGACTCCTCGGACAGAAGGGACATCGTCTTGGAGCTGGTCTACACATGCTTGAGGCTTCGGTGAGATCACTGATGGCTGCCAATTATCTCGGCCTTTGATGGGACCATAGCCTCGCCTCCTGACCGCGAGCGATGTCTCGACCCTTGCCCATGCACAAGACAGATCGAGACGAACGCAACGTCCACATCGAGGATGGTGCTCATCGCACTTGACCTTTTTGCTGATGCAGGTGCGGCAACCTGAGTTTGGGCTTTCATCAGAGATTTTGCCTCGGAAAGTTGGAAAGAATAGTGTACAGAAGCGTCCGCATCTAGCTCCTTACTCACCTTGCTTGGACCGCTTGCCATACTCGGTCCGTCGCCGCCGGGCGCGATCCCCGTTCGGAAGCTCCATTGGCCCATCCAATACCTATGATCTAGTCATGAGTCGTATGAATATAGGAGATATGGGGCCGATGTCAACATTGCATGTCGATTGTATAGGTAAATATGCTGTTTTGATGTTCTTGAATGCAGCCAAGAACGGGGACGTCGGTGAGTTGCATGCGCTTCCTTATCGAACCCCGGCCGAGGACGGAATTGTATCTAATTGGTCATTCTGATTACGCCAGGGACCTGGACGAATACGGGCTAGCCAGGCTGCCAGGGTCAAGTGCAGTGCTTCAGCAAACGTTCAAGCCTGTGAGTATACGCTTTTTCTCGTTTTTATTTCTTCTTCTTCTTCTTCTTCTTCTTCTTCTTCTTCTTCTTCTTCTTCTTCTTCTTCTTCTTCTTCTTCTTCTTCTTCTTCTTCTTCTTCTTCTTCTTCTTCTTTTTTCTTCTTTCTTTCGCCCTCAAACTTATTTACATCGCGTAGAAGTGACTTTCAATTCAACAAGAAAGTAAAAACCTCCAAACCAAATTTCATCATATCCAAGCTGTTATTGACTGCCTGTTTCAAGAACTGTTCCATACTCGCCGGAGTCAAACTAAACTTGTTGCTTCAATATTCAATATGACTACCTAAACCTAGCTGTGACAACTTTCCATGTCTTCATCCTTGGTTGGAGTAGGCATTCGTTTTGCGGAGGACTCGGATTTGTGTTCAATCTGCTGAGCAGTAGTGCAGTTATCGCAGAGCTTGACGACACAGTCGCCGCAAACAGATCCGGCGGCGGAAGATTTCTCGCAAATCTCGCAGAGATGGCGACGGCAGTCATCGCAGAAATTCGGGGCTGCCTTGCGGCGCGGCAGTCGGTATGGTTGCAATCGTTGCCGCGAGCGAAGGGAGGCGGGGCTTTGAAGCGCCTTGGCTCTTCTCAAGCTCTTCCATTTCTCGAATCTCTCGGCCTCGATGTTGCGGATGGCCTCGTTCTCACTCAGGGGTCGGCCTTGCGAGATGGATGCTTCGCGCGCGAGCCTGATCGATTTTGCAAGTCCCTCGTCCTCGGCGACCTAGAGAAACGTTAGCCCACGTGAAGCGAACTATGCGAAAAGGGGAGAGTGGGCGTACAGCGAACCGTTTGGGTAGCAAATTGTCTTTTCTGACCCTTATCTTCGAGAGCCTTCGTTGGGTTGTAGTGGCTCTTGCACGAGAAGGTGTCTTTTCGTGGAGACCGGAGCCTGTGTGCGGCTCTTGAAAAGGTTTCTGCTGAATTGAAGCCATGGCTGGAATCTAGAGAAGCAAAAATGTGGTATGTTGTGCAATTTGGCTGTCGGCAAGCAAGTCGAGGAGAGAGAAAAAGACGCCCTGTATCTCGGACGAGCAAATTGAGCTTAGCAGGTAGTAGGTGATGTACGGAAACAGAGTAAGTGATTCAGTATTGTTGCGATTGTCGGTTCGTAGCTGATATGCATCTGGAAGTGGGATGTTTGAATGACGAAAAGTCCGCTCCAACTCAAGGAGGGCAAAAAGATTATATAGATCAGCGAAAGGTGCAAACATTTAAACCTTCTTTTTCACTGTTTGCCTCTGGTGGCTGAAGGCGCCGGTTCGCTCAGCGTTTGATTACTTTGTTCCTGAAACTGTTAGTCACATGGGCTGATAGCTGTGAATCATATCTGATTCTGACATGGTCTTTCATAAGCTGGGTATAGTAAGGTAGATGCCATAAGACTGTATTGTCAATCATCGCCTTCGATGCTTAGATGAAGCTGCATTCTATGCAGTAGATGCTTTGCCCCTGCCGGGAGCGTTCTCAAACTTCTCCTTGTATTCGTCTTGCTTGAACATGGCTATGCACTCCATGGCTGTTGGCGAGCCATGGTCTGGATCAGCTCCTCCTTCTAGCAAAGCCTGAAATATAATTAGTCATACATTCTGGTCTGTCGGGTGATATTTACATACCTCTATCACGTCATTTTCCTTCTTAAAGACGGCGCCAGCAAGTGGACTCTGTCCCCGATCATTGATGCGGTTTGGATCTGCGCCATGTTGGACGAGTACCCTGACCACGTCGGCATGGCCATGATATGCTGCCAGCATGAGCTGTGTTTCTTCGTCAGCGTTTGCATTGCAATAGCCATGTATCAGTGGCGGCCTTTGCCAACGTACCAGAGTGTCGCCCTTCTCATTCGTCATGTTGGCGGGCAGACCAGCCGGCAGTGCTTGCTCGAAGATTTCCTTGTTTCCCGACCTGGCAGCATCAAACATGCGCCCTGCGAATTCGATCGCCTCCGGTGGTAATGATGATGCTGCAGTTCCAGCTCCGTTTTGGCTTGCCATGGTTGAGGATTTGTGGTGGGTTGTTTCTAGTGAACACAGTGTTGAGTTTTGAGTGCTATCTCAAGCTGGTAGGCACTGCTGCGTGTTTCGTGATAATCGTAAAGCTACTCTGGAAGTTGCTTTTTCGTACTCTGTACTGTTCAGTTTCGAAGTGTCGGCTAATTATTTACTTATACTCGGGGATTTTTATGAACGATTGGTGAACTTCGCTCGTTGTTCGGCATGTTGCCAAGGAAAGATCGAGAATCTCGGACGTCATTTGTCAATATAGGTGCGCAGTGATTGGCCGAGCTGAACTACTGGCCCATAGCTGCCGCTGGGTACCTTCTGGGGGGTCCTCTTTTAGCTGGTGGTGCCCTAAGATAATCAGATACTACAATAATTTCTTGAAGTATACGACAAACAACATCTTTTCCTGTGCAACAAATTGTGTTCTATTGTTCAGTCGATCTCGTGATTTCCCATGGCCTCTATACCCGTAGCCCAGCTAATCGAATTTTTGCTCTCATACGCAAGAACAGTTACTCCATATATGCCGTCATACGTGTGGTAGCGTTACAGGTTGAAGGGTATTTTGTATGTGCTTAACTGTCACCAACTCTGCTACAATTCTACCACGACTTTGTTTTTGGATACCACGGCCGAAAAGATGTCTTGTGTGAGCAATGGAGAACAAGATAATTCAAAAGAGTACAAGTATAGAGCTCTCTTCCATTGAAGTCGTTTCGTGAGTTTGGCGTGACCAACCCGAAGGTACCGGTGGTAGCCGATCCTAAACGCTGTTCGGTATCAATTGTAGCGCCAGCGATATAACCGAGGAAAACACAACTCCATCATCCTCACAACTTCCACATTCCCACAAGATGCCCGTACGATTGAGCATCCGGGTGAGCTCGCGCGCCGCGGCCAGGTGCGCCCGCGCCTACTCGAGCGACGCCGGGCCCATTGTCAACGTCGTGAACCTGCCCACTGCCAACTCGGGCCACATCCGGATCCTCGAGCTGAACCGGCCGTCGGCGCGCAACGCCATCTCCAGGGCGCTGCTCTCGTCGCTGCGGGCCGAGATCGACGACGTGCAGTCGCAGTACACCAAGGACGGAGAAGAGGTCGCCTCCGGCGGCGCGGCCGGTCCTACCAGGGCCCTGATCCTCGCCAGCGCCGTCGACGCCAGCTTCTGCGCCGGCGCCGACCTGAAGGAGAGGAGAGGTTTCACGCCCGAGGAGTGAGTAGTCTTCTTGCGCCGTCCCTTCTCTTCGCCTTACACAAGACAACCAGCTGACAAGGCATCTGCCAGGACCGCCGTATTCCTCGCCAACCTCCGCGGCACCTTTACGAAACTGTCCGAACTCCCCATCCCCACCATCTCCGCCGTCTCCTCCCTCGCCCTCGGCGGCGGCCTCGAGCTCGCCCTCTCCACACACTTCCGCGTGCTGGCGTCGACGGCGACCCTCGGCCTCCCAGAGACGCGCCTGGGCATAATCCCCGGCGCCGGCGGCACGTACCGGCTCCCGGCCCTGATCGGTCTCGCCAGGGCGCGCGACCTGATCCTCACGGGCCGCCGCGTCTCGGCGCCCGAGGCCTACTTCCTCGGCATCGCGGACCGGCTGGTCGAGGTCGTGCCCGAGGAGGAGCAGCAGAACGGCAGCGAAGAAGCGAGCATCGCGACGAGGGCGAGGCGATCCGTGCTGGCCGAGGCCGTGCGCATGGCGTCGGAGATCTGCGAGGGCGGGCCCGTCGCCGTGAGGAGCGCGCTGCAGGCCGTCTCCTGGGCCCGCGAGGAGATGGAGAACGCCATGTACGAGCGCGTCGTCAAGACGGAGGACCGCGACGAGGCGCTCGAGGCCTTCAGGGAGAAGAGGAAGCCAGTCTTCAAGGGGAGGTAAGGAGACTTGTCTAAGCTGCGCGTGATGCCAACCTGTAGCATAAAGCCATTGCCACAAAATCCATCAGAGTGGATTGGCGTTCGAGACGTGAATAGCCCTGCTTGCAGTTGCATTGCGTTGTATTATTCATCGAAGCGTTTGTAGTGACATCGTGAACAGCTTGGTGGGCTTACTATGGCACGACAGCCATGGCTTACACGATGTGCTATTCTGCGAACGTGCAAGAGGACATCGAGACAGCTCTGAACCATCAATCAAGTTGTCTCAAGAGAACATGTGCTTGTTGACTATACAAACTTCTACTCAATTCTGCAGAGATTCATGGACTTTAACACTTCTGCATCGCAGCTATGGGATTTCATTATTCCAAGTGTCAACCCATCTTCTTAAAGAGACAGCCTCTGACAACACGCCAGATCATCGAATTTGTTAAGCAGCGCCTGGTTATCTGATCATCTCTTGGTCAACAGTCACGCATGTTCAGCTACTGTAAACCACAGAGCTTGACACTGGGAGTCAGGCAGCACAGCTATCCGTCTCGTTTGCATATGACATGGACTCACATGAATATGAAGCTTGTCCAACACCCAGGATATCGGTTCCGCATAACGTCAGCCATTATGATGAGGGCACGAGAAGGATTCTGGAGCGTCAGCATTGTTTGCACAACGGATAAGATCGTCGCCCACTTGGGCGTGGCTTATTATTCTACTCAGCAATCCCTCAGAGACCTGCAAAAGATATGTGGACCAGACCGACCAGGCACTCGAGAGACCCTCCATGGGGGTTTGGACGGGTGCGGATTGTGTTTGTGGATTGCTTTGACATACAATATTTATTACGAATTTATGGAATAACGCGTATTGTTAACAAAACGTTGATGATCGTATTCGGTCATGACTAGAGCAGTCCTCATTTTGATTGCTTACACGTGTAACATAATTCAAGAGTATAATAAACTTTGATCCATGGCTTGCTGTATATTCGTGTACTCCAAATACGGTACTGTGCTCACAACACAATAGCACAACAAAGGAAACCTCAGATACCATCTTGAGCTGCCTGAGCCTAGGAAATCTATCATGTGACCCAAATTCGCCCCTGAAACCCAACTCGCCTTTACAAGCGGCAAGTTTCTGCCAGATTTGGCTATCCCCCTTCTACCCAGGACAAATGAAAAACCTCCTTTCGAGCCCTTTTAAACTGCATTCTCTGGAACAAGTCAGCACAGTTCTTCCTCATTGAACACTCGGAATCAACCCCAACAGCCAAACTCACCTCGTACAAAGTGCTTGCTCACTTATCAAAACCCGAACCGGAGCGACCTAATAGGCCGAGACGACCGACGGCCCAGCGCTGGGGCTCGAAGCCGGCACGCCCGAGCTCGACGAGAGCGGCGGCGGCAAGCTCGCGCTGCCGGTGCCGGTGGGATACCCGAGGATCGTGTGCGTCCGCAGCGTGCTGTGCCCGTGCCCGGGGTACGAGAACCCGCCGGTCGGGCCGGGGCCGCCGGGGAAGTAGCCCGTGCCCGTGGGGACCGCCCAGCTGCTGCCGCTGCTGCTGCCGGGGCGATGGTGGTGCTGGTTCCACGGCACCGACGGCGACGACGAGTGCGAGTGCGAGTGCGAGTGATGGGGCGGCCAGGCGCCGCCCGTGCCCGTAGGTGGGGGAGGGGGCAGGCCGCCCGTGCCCGTGGGAACGCCGCTCCAGATGGGCGGCGGCTGGAGGCCCTCCTGCCTCTTGGCGGCCGGGTCGGGCATGTGGTAGGGGAGGTCGGCGAGGGCGGCGCCCGCGAAGAGCAAGCTCAGGACTGCTGTGTACTTCATGGTGTTTTGATTTCGTGTTTCTGTGTTCTATTTGATTCTTGGTTGATTTTTCGACAGGTAATATAATGTAGTTTGGAGGAGGGCTGTGCCACAAAGATGTGTTATGGTTGTTGTTGGTGATGTAAGATGATGAATGAGAAGATATGATTAGGGATTTTGAGTCGAGGCATGTCGCGTTATTATACTCGACCGACACCATAATAATTACGTCTGATTTCTAATTATTGCTGCATCAACGATCTACGTATGCCTGCAGCCAGTTCGTAGCCACCCCAGCAAAAGGATTCCGTTTGTCGAAAAGGTTGTTGACTGGACCCTTGAGATCATCAGTCATCATGGCCAGAAGAGACTTGGAAAAAAGAGCAACGGCACCGAGGCTGTCTGCATTCTGTCATGACCCGATGTGCGAATGCGCCCGTCGATATGGGTCAATCCCCCAAGCGATGATCATGAACACCGCCATGTCCTTCCCCAGCTTGGTCGAAAGATCCTCCGGGCAAGCAACGGGCTCCTCCAAACAAAAAGTCATATACTCGCGTACAGAAGAAGACGGAAGAGCACGCAAAGGCGCATCCGCGGGAGTGGAAACGTGGAACAGGCACAAAAAGAGACCCCGGTCGATAATCTGGTCGATCATGTTTATGTATAGAATCGCGACCCCTGTTGGTCAAGATCCTTGGTCACTGCCAATCCCCCAATCCTCAACGCCGATCGTTGCGTACGAGGCTCACGCATTCTCACACCCGCCAGGGCAAATCAGAGCAAGCCATGGAAGAATAGGACACAGTAATATGCCTACACTACAATCAGCCTCGCCCCGTCGCCCTTGAGGCTTTCCTCAGCTGAAAAGCGCCGATCGCTTTCGATTCTTACCGTCGCTTCCCAATCAGGACAGCATCTTTCTTCAGCCGCCCCTTGCATAAAATGGGATCAGCCTAGCTCTCCGATCATATCGCGCCCGGCCAATCGTTGTGCGACTCTACGAAAGCTGACATAGGACCAGCGAAAGAAGGACAGAATGTCACTGTTTCAAGTTGACAGTCGCCCATCGGCTGGAAGCACTTGTTTCCTGGTAAGCATTCGTGACGAGGGTAGTCGCGCATATCATTCATTCGTTCCAGACGTCATATCCAACACTCTTACCTTTACGTCGGCCCCACCCGGGAGCCCCCAAATGGAGATGCCGGAGGTAGACATCGGAGTGGTGTTTCTCCTCCATTCTCAGGCACCCTCAATGGATAGCTGCGTTCTAGATATTTGGTGTTTCGCAACTTCATCGTGCTGGTACGGACACCGGACCTAGAACCAAGGTCACTGATAGAGTGATGGTCAGTTGTATGCATTTCGATCACAAATGCTAGCAGTCCTTCCTTGGACGGACGCAGGTGAGCGATCGCACCTTTCGTCTTCGATTAATTTGTGTAAGAACTGACCAAGGTCTCGACCAAGCGGCACAGTCATTCCCATCCAACGATGGCGGCGGATGTTATTCGACGCGGGATGCAACCCACGAGGGTCTCTATAAGAAACCGGAAGCCCGCATACATCGAATTGAATGCAAAATGTATATTTGGTACTGAAAATCACGATTTCTCCGAAGCCAAATGAATGTTATGATCGTCAGAGTTTGCTATGTTGATTCATTAAAGAACCGATCCACGCTCCTTAGAAACATCGTTGGGATGCCGAGGGCAAGCTTCAACCGCTCTGGTTATTTTCGACGAGGAGATCATCTGAAAATATCGTCAGATTACTATAAATGCGCAGCATGCACGTAGATCTCTTACAGTACCAAGCCCGCGCACATTTCTTGTAGGATGAAATCTACGCAGAGGAAAGGACAATTGATCGGCGATAAGCTATATCCCACAAGAGCATGCGTAGAAAGTGAAAAGGAATAAATAGCAACAGTGATGTCAAATAGGGCCATTCCCAGTTATGCAGGAACGGTTTCTCGCTAGGCGCACGATCACGGAATCAGATCCCTGGCGCCCGCCCGCCCGTAGGATCTAGTATGACCCGGCCATGATTTTCTGACGACATCCTCGCATGGTTCCCGATCCAAGTCTTCTGGCTCGAGTATCAAGTGGGTACCGCCGCGACCGCCACCAGACAGGCATATATAAAGTGGAAATCGGAACGAGCAAGAAGACTACTAATATTACGAAGATCTTTATACTACTAAAGCAAAAGCAAAGATGACAGACTGTTGGTATGTCTTTAAATCCCCCCCCATAAACTCCTATCCTATTCTTGATACACATCACACAATTCCCAAAACAGGTATCGAAAATTCCGATGACCAACGAAAGAGACGGCCTCATGGACAATGCACTCAGGCAACATTCGACGCCCCCTTTGCAGAACTTCTGAGAATGTCGCCCATAAATTTGTAGACGAAGTCGTTGGTCGCGGCCGTCTCCCCGTCTGCGTAGACATAGGGAGTGCCGTCGTCCTCGCACTTGCTGAGGGCCAGGTCCAGCAGAGTCTGCAGGTCGGGGCGGTTGGCCGGGTCGCGTGCGAGGCACTTGGCTAGCACCTCGCGGAGTTCCTCGTCAACGTAGGACCACAGCTTGTTGTCGCCGTCGTTGAGCAGCATGGCGCCGTACGTGTAGTGGTCCCACCACTTGGGTCTGGTGTCGCCCTTGCGGCGGCGGACTTTGATCGGGGACGCTCGCGGGGGACAGGTTGGCTCGGAGCGGGTGATAACACACAGGAGAGTCTGCCGCAGTTAGTCTCGGGGCTCGTACATTCGACCTGAGAAGAGATATCACTTACTAAGGCAATGCCCCAGACGTTCATCGCCCAACCGTAGTTTCCAGCGAGTGGCTCGTCGCAGATGTCGTCACCATCCATGGTCAGTGCAAATTTGTCCCACATCTCAGTGAATTGCTCCTGTTTGAAGTCTCAGCTCAAGTTTCCAATGACAAGGCTTGATGTTGTCCCACTTACTGGTGCATAGTACCCATGTCTGCCGTTGGTCCGTCTCCTCTCATAGTACCAGCTTTGAAGTGTTAGTCGCCAGATCATTCCAAACTAAATATATCAAACAACGTACTTTCTTCTCTGTCCCCGGATCACTTCTGATTGACCCCATCCAGCAAGCTGTGTATGTTAGCCTGTAGTATTTTCTCGGAACCACTGGTGTTCCTACCTTGAGAATTGGCGTAACTTCGTCGAGATGTTCATCATGGGTGACATCAGTAGGAATATGCCCGACCAAGACTATTTACCCCGTGGTCAGTCGAGCGGATCGTGAAGATCTGGCAATTTCAACTCACCATTTCTCGGCTCAATGGCAAAGTGAACCATGGGTCGAATCTTCTTGCGTATGACGGGATTGCCCGGGATCATCTCGCTCAGCGCACCGGTGATTTTGGGGTCCTTTCTCTTCTTATTATGTGTGTGTACTGGATATGCCATGGCTATGCATGCTCGGATTACTGTAGGCGGGTCAGTCTGCTAGATTCCAATATGGTATTATTGTAGATGTGGTAACGAGGCAGACGTACGGCAGACCCAAAATGACCACAAGACGCGATTTGGGCACGTCACGTCCAGCTCATTCAACTTGAAAATGAAATCCTCGAGTGTACCGTTGGGCATATACTCGAGCAACAAGTAGTCATTGCGCCCCGCTGGCGACACGGATGGGGCGAATGTCGGCGTGCGCCCAGCAATACTGAGAATATCTGTGTTCATATAGATGGCCCAGTTGATGGCCTTTTCCTTTTTCTTCCGCTGGGTCTTGCCGTAATCTTTCCTCTTTTGCTTCGGAATACGCGGGACGTCGCTCAGAGAATCATCACCACTGTCAGCATAAGGGTCGTCGGAATCGTCAATGGGAGCGCGTTCAAGGGAGGGCCCCGGGCTTCTCTCCAGACCAAACTCCTTCGGATCAATGGTTTGGATGACATGCTGAGATCGGCGGACCTTTGCCAGCATCTTGCCCTCCCTGCGGATGCGCGGGTCATTGGTACTATTTCTGAGGGAGCACTTGAGCACAAAGTCCCGGGTGTTGCCCTTGCCGTCGTCGTGCCGCCAGTGAGTGGCGATGTTGTGCTCTCCATAGCCAAGAATGCCCTGGTAGGTGATACTCGGAGTAGGGAGCCAATTGTGGATGAATTGCAGCCGCCGCCACGCAACTCTCTCGGCCTTGTGGAGGCCGACCTCGTCCACTCTGGTGTCAAGAAAATCAGGAGCCCTGACCGCTTCAATGGGCTGGAACTCTACCGGCCCCTGACCCGGACGCAGGCCATGGCGGAACTCCTTGGGTACGGGCAGCTCCCAGTTGCTGTGCTCGGCCCTCGTTGTATGCCAGGAGGGATTTGTGCCATCCTCCCGATAACGATCAAACTTGTAAGACAGCCATCGCGAATTCGCTTCGTACGCCTGTGTGCGGGCTGCTAAGTCAGTCATGGTCAGAACGCTTCACTGACAACTTCTGCCCAGGAGAAACAAAAAAAATATCAAGTATGAGGACAAGAATGAGAGATGCTCATTGTCACGTCGCGAACTCGACGACACCATGTTGATAAATTGACACGCAGCCATGGTTTGTTGAATACCGAGAACAATAAGACTCGGTCCATTGGTCGCTTCCGGCATGGCCCAGTCGGACTCGCATTCTGAGCTTGGAGTCGTTGTCCATACTTGTTGGCCGGATGCGGATTACTGCCAAGGGCGACGTTTGGAGAACAAAGACCAGATGTGAGACATGATGTTGAAAATCTAGATTCTGATACTGTTTGCATCTTGTCAATCAGACTGACCAAATACATTGCAACGGATTTGCTGTCAGATCAAATACTTGGTAGCTGATGAGTGAAGCATTCCAATGGGGATCAATTCTTCTCGGTATGGTGCGGCCTGGGTTACCTGTACGACTGCCCGATGGTCATTGTGTAGGACGAGCTTCATTTACTTGCACGATTGGCGGATAAAACACACAAAGGGTGCGAGCTTTTGAAATGTGGTAAATGATGGCTTCTAGTATTCTTCTCGGCTTCTGATTACGGGCGCACAACTCCAACAAGCTCTGGTGAAGGGTAGAAAGATGTGCCTGATCGGTGATTGCCATTAATGCAATTGGCATGTGCATCATGAAAGTCGAATGTTACCAAGTAGCTCTTACCACTCTTACCAGCCTCTGGGGTGCATCTTTACCCCATGGCCCATGCAGCATTTCGTCATAAGCGCCAGAGGTGTGCTGGTGCGTACCTCGAACATGTTACGCGAGATCATGCGAAGGGGGAAGAAACCTTGAATCTCCATTCGTTTCTTTTGATCGTCACGTCAAAGACATCAGAGCTGACCCCCCCGGTCTATCCCACTTTGAGCCGCCCTCTGCACTAATCCGGAGCTTTTGTTGCAGTTGCGAAGGTCCAGAACGTGAGACTCTCTGGCCCTCAAAAGTTGTATGTAGTGAGCTTGTCTCTCAGTGACGCAAACTGGTGGTTCCGTCCACTAAAATTCGCTAGAGCGGTACCTGTCGCCTTACCGTTAGTGACCTCTTTAGTGGTTCTCCCGCCTCTCCTTGCACTGAACAGGCGCAGAAACGGAAAGCAAAAGCTTCCCCAAAAAGTTTACCCCGCGGCTTCCCACAGCGACGGGCCGGCCTGGAAGGCCTAGGTATGTACACTATTGTACTACCTAGCAGGCAGCGCAGGGCCTGGAAGAGCTGGGAGAAGAGCTCGAGCTCGGAAGCATATGACATCACCAAGCTGCCATACAACATCATCGTGATTCGAGCTTCCCCACAACAAACAAGGGAAGCTTTCGTTTATGTACGGAAGGTTTCCTCCAGTCTCTGCTTGTGATTGACTTTCTACTCATTCCTCACTTCTCCTCGACTCGAAAACCATTTCAGTTTCGTGTACAATCAACGGATTCATCATCCCGATCAACTCTGCAACTTTTCCCCAAAAGAACAACCACACAAACCACCTACACAATGTCGTTCCTCACCGAGACCGTCACCCGCCGTCTGGCTCTTTCCTCCAGAGCCGCCCTGGTTCAGACTCCCCGACAGTTCTCCATCTCCACAAGATACCAAAAGTCCGCCACAGAGACCGTCAAGGACGCTGCCAAGACCGTCGACCGCAAGGTCTCGGACAAGCTCGTCGATGGCATCAACGCTGCTTGTAAGCATTCGCTGCCAACCAGCAGACCGACTTCGATTGTATACTAATGATCCATATTAGCGGGTGCCGCCGCCAAGGTGACCGACTCGGACGTTGCGGGCAAGGTCAAGGGTACCGCCGAGGAGATCCGTGGCGAGGCCAAGGGCAAGGCCGCCGAGGCCGAGGGCAAGGCTAAGGGCGCTGCCAACCAGGCCGCCGGAAAGGCCAAGGGTGCCGCCGACAAGTTATAAACCACTGGTTGACAGTGACTTGTCTGTGTTATATAAAAATTCTGCGATGCTTTCTTGATCCAGTCAGGTGGTCAAGTGTATCATAATATTGATGCTGCATAGGGTCGGCGCCGGTTTAATGAATATTAATGATTCTGACATGACCTATACTGCTGTATGCGTTCTCACGTTCGTGCCATGATCATGGATTGACAGAAGTCCTCGCTGCCATGTCAAGTGTGTTTTAATAGCGAGTACTCGATATAATGGCTGCACTTGCAGGTGTCCAACAACCGTCTTTCCACCACTGGAATTAAGACTGCTAGCTTAAGTCAGTCCACTTTCTTACATGTACGCGTCGCTATTCAAGTCGTGCCCTAATCTTGTACAGGCTATGGATTATAGGCAACAGTTTGAACTGAATTCATCCTGCAATCTTACTGTTCGCAGCTGACCTATGAGTCGACGCTAGACATTGGCCCGGGAAGAGTCCCACTATCAAAACCCGCCTCCGACCGAGTCCGAGGCGAAAATGGAGATGCCCGGGTCCGAATCACGTCGGCGTTTAGAATTGCCCGAGGACATGTAAGACTCATAAGTCGCAGTATTTCTTTGATATTCCCGAATTTCCAAGTTGAACTACAAAATATACCATTTCATCGCTGTTACAATCAAAAGTCAAATCATCCAAGATGCATCGAGCCGCCTTTTCTCGCAGAGCAGCATACTTTCATCAACACCCCTGGGCTCAGCACCCCTTCGCACCCCACGCATACTACTATAGATTCGGCCGCCGGCCCGGAATGGGTCTCTTCAAGCTCGCGATCGTCGGTGCCGGAGCCTACTTTGTCGCAAAGAAAGTGGTCAGGTACGATAAAACTTAGATCGCCCATCTATATGGGTACCTGTGCGCAACTATGCTGATTCATGAGACAACTGCAGCAATGAGAACGCTATAGCGAATATCCAGCAGCAACAAGCTTGTGCCAACTGCGGCCACTCCACAGCTCAGCAGCAGCAATATCAGCCGACACCACCGGGTCACCCATATCAATTCAGGCAATCGCAACCTGTGATGGACCAGTTTCACCAACAATCAAGGAAAGAGATGGCAATGAATTGATAGGAAAAGCCACCTCGGATGACGGCGTGGGCAGCGTATCTTGATGATGGTCTGGTGATGAGACCCTGAGAAGAGTGTACCATACAATTGTAATATATGTAAAAAATAAGATAAAAACACAAATTCCAACAAATAACAGCAATCATCGATGTTTATACCGCTGCAAAAGCGTGTTCACTTGTCCCATTGGGCTATACTTGGCGGTACTAGAGCATCCAGTCAGTATTGTATACTATACGGAACACATGCCTGATTATACCCAAGGTAGCCGCGGATATGATACCGAGAAGATATTGCCGCCTCGAATATGAATTGTTGCGGATAGCAGTCAAGTCACCCGAGACTACTTTGAAAATGTTTTCAATTGCATAGCTACGGTTGCTGACAAGAAATCCGGGACTTATCCAGGAAACTTCCCCGTGTTCATTCACACGAATTACTGTCGGGTGGGGAACCGTTCAACTGCGCCGCATACATGCCTGGTTTGCGCACTCGATATTTTTCTTCCTCTTTCTATGTTTCTTTCCCATCCGTATTGCATCAAAGCTAAACATGTCGACCATCGACCATCGAAAGTATCCCAAATGTCATGATTCTATCAATTGAGCGATATACGTCCAAGAACAACTTCGCAGACTCTTGCACATCTTGGAACCATGGAAAGAAAGATGTTGAGTATTGCCTACCTAGCTCATGACTGCAGCATGATCTGACCATACTCAGGGATTTCTCGTGGACACGACCGGCAAAAGATCCGCAAATGGTTGTGCATATGCACGCCGGCACTCCACTGCTGACGAGCATTTGCCGTTGATAACGAATGAGAACGTATGCACTTGCCGGCACCTCTCGACTATTGGCATTGGCATTATGCCGTGGAACTTATCAGGAACCGCATTCCCAACTTCCTACCTTCTACCCTCTTACGTTCTGCTCAACGACTTCTTGCGCCTTCAAGTGGCGGAAGACTGAAGGGCATAATATTCACTGTATACATCGTAGGATCGACATCATGGAGAGGATACTTTCATCTTCGTTTCCGAATCTTGGGTTTACCGGCTGGCTGGGTATCATCGTTGTGGGGGTCTCGTGGATTATTGTATATCGCCGTTACTTCTCTCCGCTGAGCCAAATCCCCGGCCCGTTCCTCGCCTCCTTTTCGCGGCTCTGGCACATCGGAAGGCTGCTCGAGGGGAACCAGAACACTGCACTGATCGCCTTGCATGACAAACATGGTATGTGAGACCGAAATACAGCGCTCAGGAAAGAATATCTAAAACTGTAACTGCAGGCCACTTTGTCCGGATCGCCCATAATGAAGTCAGCGTCAGTCATCCGGATGCCGTGAGGAAGATACTCCTCGCGCCACTCCACAAGGTTCGAACAGCTGCTCCCATTCCGCATCATGTTTCCAAACACTAAGCGTCTGCTCTAGGGAAGCTGGTATTCCATCATAGCATTCCCCGACGGGCGGTACCAGAACCCCATGTCCACCACGGACCCGAAGAAAAAGGTCGAGCGGTCGCGCAACCTGGCGGCCGGGTACAGCATCGCGAATCTGCTGCAGTCCGAGGGCGCCGTCGACCAGAACATCGGGCTGCTGTGCGGCTGGCTCGACAGGGCGGCCGACGCGCGCGCGCCGGTGGACCTGGACCAGCTCTTCGCGTACGCGACCAACGACAACGCGGGCGAGTTCGTGCTGTCGCGTTCGTTCGGCTTCCTGGAGCGCGGCGCCGACATTGGCGGCACGATCCAGAACTCGCTCGCCCACAACGCCTACGTCGCCATCATGGGGTTTTACGGCTGGGTGCACACGGTCCTGATCGGCAACCCCCTGGTCACCTGGCTCAGCGTGCTGCCGCTCGGCCACATCATCGACTCGAGCACCCGTTACATCCGGGAGCGCGAGCACAACGAGGACGCCCGCTTCGACCTCATGAGCCACTGGCTCAAGGCCCTCCGGGAGAACCCCGACCGCATGACCGTCTACGACGTGCACTCGGCCGTCTACAACAACCTCGCGGCCGGTGCCGACACCGTCGCCGGCGGTCTGCAGTCGTTTGTCTACCACGCGATCCGCCACCCGGACGCCTGGCGGCGTTGCCGGGAGGAAATCGCCGCGGCCGGCCTAGACGGGAGTGGCCACGTCATTTCGTTCGCCGACGCACAGAAGCTGCCGTACCTGCAGGCGTGCATCACCGAGGCCCTGCGGATCTTCTCCCCGGCGCCGATGGGCTTGCCGCGGGTCGTCGGCCCCGAAGGGCTGACGATCGGCGGGCAGACGTTTCCCCGTGGCACCACGCTGTCCGTCAGCGCGCACGTCATCCACGCGTCCAAGGAGATCTGGGGGCCTACGGCGCGCGAGTTCCGGCCCGAGCGGTGGCTGTCCTCTTCGGCCAAAGATGACGGAGCCAATAACAAGATGCAAAAGTACTGGATTCCGTTTGGCGCGGGCTACGCTTCATGCCCTGGGCAGAACATTGCGCGCATCCAACTGTCCAAGATTGCGGCGACGCTCGTGAGGGACTACGACATCAGACAAAAGGACCCGAAGCAGGATTGGACATACAAGGCCTACTTTACCGTGGTGCCTCGCGGATGGCCAGTCATTGTCAAAAAGAGCCCGGAGAATCATGCTGATTAGTAGGGAGCATGATGAGTAAAGAGATGGAACATATAGACTGGGTGGAATGAATTATACAATAATCTGACAAGAATCTCCGTACACAGTCATGATAGCTAAAATGCATCTTCTGTCCGATCTTGTGTGTGTAAACTTCTCTTACCTGTTCTATCCGAAATCAGACGAGATTTGTTTCTGGAAGAATAGCACAAAAGCTTGTCCCAAAAAAGAAAAACAAAAGTCCCATTTCTCACTCTCACGGTTCGGATGATGGATCATCGATAAAGCTTAATAGTGAGGTCTTTGTATGTTCGTAGCTAATAATCCTTCCCTCAGATCTGGGTATGAATGCCCTTTTTGATGGGATCTGTGATTGCAGTGCACTCGAAAACGAAGAGCTTGATGTTTGGCCAAAATAGATTGATGTGTGTTGTTGAAGCGAAGCTAAGCTAAGTGAAGGGGAGGGAAATTCCCCGAGATTCCCGTGTGGCGCCCATTCCCGATGTCCATCGCTCTTTCCATCCCATCCAGAGTTGCCACTCCCAACCCCACCGCTGTTGATCTTCAACGTCAATGAAGATAAAAGCACAAGTTCTCAGCATGAGACGTGCGTCTTTAGTTGTGAAGAAGGTGGTATTCGAGTGGTGGATTGTGGCTTTGTAGGTCAATGACATCCTGAGCGACCGCACCTCCAGCGTTTTCGTAGTCGGCTTCATTGAAAGGCAAAATCTTTCAGGTATGCAACCTCCTCTGGCCGAGTGATGATGCGGCCAAACTGCCAAGTATGAAGGCTCAGGCAGGAGGACATCTTGATCCACGTAGATGTGGCCACCGATCCAGACGGAAACATGCTTGTCGTTGGACTGGGAAAAGCTGCCATAATAGCCAACGGATTGACCGGTGCCACCGATGGTGAGCCTTTGGCGTTTGAGCAGACACTGGAATCTACCAAGTGGGATGTTCTTCAGCTCGCCTGGGTCTTCCACGTTGTCCCAACTAGTCACATCCTCCTAGGGGCTGAAGGCAGAGCACCTCTGTCAGTATTGAATGCGTTCAATTGGCAGTGCGAAACTTACTGTATCATGCTGGACATAAGGGCGGTCTCCCTTCCACTGTGTGCGTGCCATATAACTACTCCGATGGCGAACGCGCCAAATGCCGTAGCGAGTACCAAAAACACCGATTTGCTGAAGAAATCGTACACGATTCTGTGGTTCCGGTGGCCGGGAATTGGTGGTGCTGATCGCACCGACAAAATCAGTAACGATGATCCAACCGCGAGAATTGCGCTGGTCTGAAGTTGTGAAGACTGGGGCAGCCGGTGCAGCTGGGACGACTGGGGCAGCCGCTGCAACTGGTGCAACTGGGACCACTGGAGCAACTGGAGCGACTTCAAGCCGAGGATTTTGAGTCGGCTTGCTCGGGTCCGACAAATGCTTGCGGGCTTCCATGGGAACAACCAAGGGAGAAATTTCAGATAATCAGATAATATTCTTCTGTAAAAGAAAAAGGGATCAATCTTTCTCGAAAGGGTCTCGTGTGCTGTTTTTGCTCAAATTCTTGTAGTTTGTTTGGATAGAAAGCGAGTGTTTGAACTTTGAGGAATGAATCCTCTTTTTATTGTTGTAGATTGGACGAATGGCCAGAGGCACAGGCAGAAGCGACGTCTTGCTCTTAGAAGGTCAGAGGCGTCCCTTCCGTCGCTTATGCCTAGATCACGGCGTTCAACGTTCTAGACCATTCTTGATGGTGGTCGCTCTTTCTGTTATAATGGCAGCACTGACCATGACATGGTTCTGGCCGCAGCTGCCCTTCACCTTCCAATCTTCGTGTGCTTGCGGTCTTCGCTTCCTTCTTTCCTCTCTCTTCCTCAGGCGTAAGCAGACGCATTTGTTGACTGTCGAGATTTCCGTCTGCGAGCAGAGGTATCAAAGACCCATTACAAGGTCTGCGAGTAAGAAATCGCTGTAAGGGGGAAGTTGGTATACAGCATGGGTATGATTGATTGAATTTTGTTGTATCTCGAGCCTTGTGGGTCACGTCAATGGTTTTCTTTCTGGGGCTTCGTTGTACATGCAGTGTCTGATAGCACGTATGGTAGTGGCGATATACCATTAAAAGCAGACACTTTCGTCGTCAAGATAGGCACTTTACACATTCCTCATGACACACCCTCCTGTCTGAGTTGCCCAGAACCATTTGGCTAAACATCGTATTGGAAGCCACCCAACGTCCTACGTAGTCTTCTTCACGACTCACAACAACCAGGAACCCCAGCTGCCTATTGACGGCATAATTAGATAAAACTTCAACATAATCTGGACGGAAAATTCTAGGCCTGTACATAGAAAAGGCCCCGTCATCTACTCTTGAGTCCGGCATCTATACAGAGTTTCGCAACCTCTGCAATTCTTGCGATACCAGCAGCGTTCGTACGCGAGTGACAGCAGATGAACGATCGCCGAGATCTTGGCCGCGGATGACGCGTTCGCCGGCAGCCCGGGCATTAACGGAATCAAGATCCGGGACGGATACGCGTATTTCACCAACACGGCGACGCGGACGTACAGGCGTTTCGGCCGTCACCGAGACCGGGGTTCAGGAAGAGCCCGTCGAGATCATCGCTGCAGACGCGGGCTCGGATGACTTTGCGCTGGATGCCGCCTCGGGCGCCGCGAACCTCGGACGCCAGGAGTCGCCGGCCGCCGTGGTCCGGGTCCTGCCCGACGGCACCAAACAGGACGTCGCCGCGGCGGCGAACATGGGCCGGCCGTGCTCGCTGGATATTGTGCTGAACGGCAGGACTGAGTATGTGACCACTGCGAGTGGGCAGGTTTTTGGGTTTGATATACCGGTTGTCTAATGTTCCCGACGATGCTTTCAACTTACACACATCCGAAACCTCAAAGAACCCAGATCTTTTGATAGTCGATTCCCAGAACAGTGACCAACGAAACAGGCATACTAATCATTTGTCACCGAAGCTTGTATTCTTGGAAAAGCTTGATAGATCAGCCACATGGTCAGCCATTTTTTCGGTGTTTGAAATAAAATACGGCAATGTGCCTCAAGGTTTGGAATTAGAACAGTAAAAGTCAAGACCTCGCCACGCGGAATTCTTTAGCAATTAGCAAGGCATTTCCTAGATATCCATTTCATAAGCCATCCGCCCCCTTTACGAAACCTGTGATATATCAATCAATAAGCTACAACATCCATTCTTCCACCTTGTTCTTTTGCACGTAGCGACGCTTCTTACCATGGCTCCGATCTCGCCAATTCATGAGGACGTCGCCAGAAGACTTGTTGCGGATGTCCCGAATGGAAGTCAAGCGTTCAATTTGTAAGTAAAAAACGATAACATAATATCACATTGGCTAATTTCTATCATCTCTACCAACAGCTCTATCATCAGCAATAGCATCGTAAATGCTGTTGCACATCAAATATCGAACATAAGCCATGCGAGTCCCAACGGGCTCGGCAAACAAACACCGGACGAGCACCAAGCGCAAGAAGATAAATCTGGCAAACCGCTCCCTCTAGCCTGTATATTTGTACCACTGGCCATTATGATTGTCATTGGCATTATCGCGTCCCTAAAGTGTACTCGCCAGATGTGCGGTCGGGTACCACCGCCAGATTCCAAGCAAGAAGAGGCGGAGCAGAGGAAGCAAAGTGAAGCGCAATTGAACGCTTCGAACCAGCCGCCTGGTGCGTTCAAGTCTGAGATGTGATAAGAGAAAAAGAAGCATGAATCTCCTAACATTAATCGCAGCTCCATTCCCGTGCGATATAATACCAATAATCCTGCTGCCGCCTCCTGTTTGTCACAACTAGCTCGGCCGACGGCATCAGGATCTCTTTGGTTCGTCATTCCATTACCTCGCGCCGATATTTCGACAAGACTACTTTTGGGGAGTTCCCATCGTATGGCTCTGCTACGATGCATATCGAAGCAGCAAAAAGGCAGTAGAGGAAGGGAGCATGGATACGGGGCTTGCCTTGCAAGATGATGGCCGATTCTCATGATGAGTAAGGAAAAGTGCTTGTTCGCAGGCAGACTGTGTACGCAGACTATTGTTAGACTGCGATGCTTGATTTGAATGGGTTCACTAGCCATCGAAAATGCGTCTGAAATTAGAAGACATAGATTCCGATCGCAACAGACGCGCACGCGTTCCACGACTGAAAATTCCACGAATAATTTTCCGTCTATCTTGCCAAATGGCACTCTATTGCACATAAATGGATTGATGATGGCGTGGTAGTGTGCGCGACACGAATAAATGGTGACAATCCTAGGCTGAAGGATTCCGGGGTGGGATGGATTGCGAAGGAACCGCATCGATGCGGCAACCATCCAGCGGGTGTCGGTATTGCATTCAGTAATAAAGAATGGAAAGGTTCCGCTGTAACAATAAGGCTGCATATGCATTGCATACTCGCTGGGATGGATCATGGGAGTGGCTGTAGTGGAGAAGTATTCTCTGGCAGCCTGAACGCGCAATTCCTTCGTAGCCCATGCTGACCAAGACTTTTCTTCTGTGCCAAGCGAAACGAGTTGAGCCCTTTATTAGTTCGACGACGCTTTGAAAATAGAGTCATCGGACATGTCGTGCTGCCTTCCACCTACTGATAAGTGTTGATCTCAAAGTGACGTTCCTACAACGTTCCCCTTGTCATAGATGGCAGCATGACGCCACGGTAAGGGTCTCCTAGGTGTACTACATGACTGTTCCTAGTCATACTGCAGTGATCGGTATTGCATGGAGGATTTCATGGTCAGTTCCCTCTAGCACCCCCGAAAGGGAAATATGATCTGGGCAGGCCAACCGTATGATTGTGCTCGAGAAAGTCTTGGGCCTGGGAGTGGTTACTGATAACCTAGGTTACCTAACCTGGGTAGCGGCCTAGCTGGGCCCATTTCCATTCTCAAGAGATGTAGATATCGTTGCACACGCACCTTGAGTGGCCGGCATCAGGCCATCCTGTTCTTTCATCGTGCCCCAGGAGCTAATGCAGTCAGGGCTGCCAAGATGTATGTGGCTCGCCGATTACCTTATCGGGACAGATGGGGAATTCGAGATACCTAGCCTCCACTTACTTACATGCCGTGTTTCTACAACGGTATTTTTAGTGTGTTTCCATTTTTGCACACGACGTGCCCTGGCATCGGCGAGATTTCAAGCGGCCCTCCGAATGATCATTCGCATGGAAAATTACTTGGCGAGGACTGGGGAGGGCATGTAATTCTATCGAGTCTTGACGATCGATGGATATATGCAGCTGGTCAGGTGGTTTGCTGTACCTGGGCTGTCTCCGCAACAATTTCGGTTCCTTTCCATCTTTTAATTGCCACCTCAGCCTTATGGATAATGCTGCTAATCTAGTTCACCTAACCCCAGATCCCAGCCAGACACACTGTTTCAGAGATTGATGAAATGGATAACGGTCAAGCAGCGCTGGCTGCTTTGCAGCCACCATTGTTGTCATTAAATCATCGGCATAGCTACCGACTTGGTGTTATCCGTCCAAGTCAGGGTGTAGAATCAGGGCACGAACGGGACGGCTGCTGCTAATGTGCTGACCACCACCAGGGAAAGACCAACAATACGAGAGCGTGCGTATCTACACACACTGCGCGGTATCATTGGCGACCCTGGGCGCTTAATGAAACGAATCATTCCAGTACGTACATGGTCATTCTTTGTGCGCGTTTGAAAAGCTGCGAAACCCTCCCTTGACCAAAGTCGAGAGCTACATGATCATCCTCAGCTCAGATGACTATTTTTCGAGGAGAACCTAGTCCATTCTACCCTAGCTGCATGGAACCTGACTGAAAATCATAGCCGGTGCCCTTTGGACAGGGAGCAGACAGTCACCTAGGTTACCTCCAAGCAACAGGCATTAGTGAGCGACGATGAAAACTGCGAACCAGCAAGGCAATAATTGCACTTTTGTATTAATTATATATATTGAATGGTTCTACCGACGTCTCTAGCTACAATAGGCAAGACTCGGATATAATTGTCCTACCCACTCACCAACTAGGTAAGCTCCAGCCTTATCCGCATCCCAGGGACTGTCAGCTCTCCAGGCCAGGGTCAGGGGTTCTACTTGGGACCATTCATTCTAGCTCAGCTTGTCAGGCCCAATCGTAAGGTCTTGGAGACGATCAAGGTTGGCCCTTCATTTGGTTGCCCAGTTGCGACATCACGCACATATCAAAGGTCAAGGAACCGGGCCCGGTCGTGATCCTTTTCCAGCAGTGAGCTATTCTGTTGCAGCTCACGCAAGTCAATTATAAATGAGATGACATTCTGCCTCTGGTACGCAGATACCAAGAGATCGATGCCTGCTTTACGGCCTTAATAACGACCTCGGCGCGGATCCGAGGATCGCCAAGGCTCATGTGTCTCATAGCGACACCCTACCCTGCCTACATACGACGAGCTCGCAGATAATTCCCGGCCCCCGCGCCGCTACTGACGGACTAATTGATGTGATTAGAGTGCGCTCAACGGTCGTCACGAAACGTCCAATTTTAAATTCCAGCAGAGCTCACGAGACACAATTGTGGGGTGGATGAGCTCATGTTGCATTTTGTGGTAAAATCCCCCCCAAAAAGTGTACTATATTTACCATAATTGAACGACCTATAGGTAGGATGGTACGTGCTGAATGTCAGCTAGACAGGCACCATAAAATAACCACACGGACAGACGCACAGTGCTAAATATGTCCTCCAGCGCATTTAGATCTTTCTCTGCCGTCCCCGTCGAATCCCAGAGCTGCTGAACAGAGACAGATTCTGAAACCGCTTGTTCGTGCTGATCGATACCCAATCGGCTCATACTGTACAGAGTGCTGACCATATTCCACGTGGAGCAGTCGTACCTCTCACGTAGTGTGTATGAGCACATATCGCCAACCGGCTCGTGCTTCTTTTATTATAGTATCTCTTCGAGGGTTACCTAAATCCCGCCGCCCGAACAATGGCATTCATTTTATTAGTGTAGGTCTGGCACCAGACCTGCTTACGGACACATTGATGGGGTTGCCTACTACAAGACTACATACAAATTTGTTGTGCATAAGATGGCTCGTCCCATTCATGAGACCTCTGGTGCAGAGATGGGCCACCGACCATTCGTCTATCTATGCCCTCCTGGATTTGCAACGCGCCAACAACCATTCTCCGCCTATTCCTCCTGTTCATATAGGACTTGTCGCCCTTTGCTCATAGCTTTTCTCAGTGGGAGTATACCTCAGCCTTCGTCATCTCACCATTTCCATTTCCCAAGCACGCATCGGCTCTTGTGGCGAGACTGCATCCTCACATCCTCATTATAAGCCCTCTCTCGACAACACCTTCCAAATCACAAGAACTTTTTAATATGAGCGGCGTGGCAAAGTCTCTTGATGTCTGCTCGAGCGCCTGTGCAGCCTCTTGCAAAAGGTAAAGAGCTTCTTCTTATTCTTCTGTTTTCTAGGTTCTCTCCCTGACAGGTGCCAACAACAGACATAGACCCAAGGTCAGCTCTACAGAGCAAGGCCACCTGCACCGGACGAGGCTCGAGCTGCTCAACGCCCCCAACAGCAGCAATGCCGCATTCGAGAGGATGTGGAATGCGAGCACTTCTACCCATACGAGTCGCGCGCAATCCCAAATCGACGGCTTCACAAGTAACTTTACGTCTTCCTCAGGAAGCCGATCCTGATGTGAAGCTATAAGCACCAAACACGTCACGACACAGCACAACGCATGACAACACAACACAACGCAATACTTGATCATCATCACTTGTACACTACATTCATATGGAAGGCAAAAGTCTCGGTCTACATTGGGAGTTTAACGGTTTATATTGTTATAGGAACGATTGGAATGAGGAACATGGACATGTATTACGGGAATGACGCATTACTGATTTTTGCAATTGTACCAATATTTAGTAGTTGTAAGATAGAAGCATGAGCCTGCTTTGGTCTCTTTGGGAGTAATGGTAATGGAAAAAGACTTGTTATTCGCCTTTTTGTCACTGTTTCGTGTACTCGAATATACCATCAGATCATGGCTACCTCGGTACAGATCACTGCCTCTCTCGAATTTCAAGGCAGCCCAGCTGTTCCAACAAGCTTTGCCATGTGGTATGAGGAGAAAGACAGGAAACGGGCAAGTCAGCAGGGTCCCTTCGTGAAGAGTGGAGGGACCCCCAACCATGCAAGCCATAAGCTGAAAAAAGAAGGGTGCTCACTCACTCGCTTCCTATACAAGCCCATCTACCCCACCCTTCGCGGCAATCCAAAAGACATCTACCATCCACTTTCCACGCCCCCTTCCTCCCGGAAGAGAGACAGCCATGCCCGCCCTCTCCCTCCTTTCTTTGCCTGCCCGGCTCGTCAGATTCTAAGATGCCCCCTCCCTGATCCAGGCAATCCTGCCCTGAGCCATGTGCAAGCCACGTGCAACCTCTCTTTTGATGGCTTCGGTCTTTTCAACGTCAGCCAATAATTGACCCTTGCTGTCCCTCAAATGGGGGTGCCACCCAGTTAGGCGAACAAGGGGGGGATCGGGCAGAGCAAGTGTGCTCGAATCGTTTTTGAGGACGGTTTATTGCCAGGACCCAACGTAGGATTGTAAGTCTTTCCTATTTCTTATTTCTCGCGTGCGTAGCGTAGGACCATATTATATCCATGTTCCCACTATCCAGGTAGGCATGCCAAGAGCCCTATGAATATTGCCCATCATGATTCTGATTGGAAACGACAACCTTTGACCGGAACCAATCATCTGGGCAACCCAAAGATTGTGTGAGCCAGGGAACTGTAGCACGAGACAACGTTCCTCGCCGATCAAAACGTTTCCCCTGTCAGCCCGGTCGTTTGCCTTGTCAGGACAAACCACGGGGAAGAAAACATGGCCAGAAGCACGCAACACACACGTGGCTGCCACGTGCGGGGGAAAATTACATGATATCCCGCTCGAGACTTACGACCAAGGCGTAATAGCATAATATTAATGCCGTTACGTACATTCAAATACAGTTGGCTTTCGGCCCCCTCTCTTTTCAACGCCTCTACACTTGGCTTGCCGCAAGCCACTGTCCCACCACCGACCAATCCTTCAGCACACGAGTTACAACAAAACACCCCCATCTACATGTCCCATCTCCGTCTCCTGCATGCCAATTACTTCCCACAGGTTCCTCTCTGGGCACAGAAGGAAACGAAAATAAGCCACCCCCGGCCTGCCCATCCACATGCACATCTGCAGCAGTAACCATAATACGCCCGCGTAAACCCCCGAGCAGATGCTACATGGGGTTTCCTCACTCTCGCCCTCGTCCCCTGTCAATAAGAACAATGCAGCCATGCTGGCGAGGAAGGATCAACTCGCGTCCCATGTACGCCGGCAATGCCCTCGCCACTCCCAGTCCCAATCCTGAGCCCGGCATATTCTTTTAGAGTGCTTACCGGCAAGTCTGCCTTTCAGCACCTCTCTGCCTCAGTCATTACACCCTCCTGACGCCCTCCCCAAGTCGTTCCTGCCTTGCCCCTACCTACTTGAGAGGCTCCATCGGTCACCGACACCATCAACGACCGCCGCCGCCACCGCCACCGCCGTCGCCGAGGAATTAAGTTTACGAGGCTTGCATACGGGGAAAGAGAACGAGGCGTGTTGGGTGCCGTGCTTGCATTCTAGAGTCGAGATGAGTTATACCGGTCTTGGCTGTTCCTGAAGAGAGGAATCTTGGAAGACGAGAGCTCTGGAACGTAATCGATTGTACTGACAAGGCGGGTGTCTTGGTCTCCCGCCCAGGAAAAGTAAGACAGCGCGGAGAAGTGATTAACCCGTCCTTTAACACTTTTGTTTCTTGGGACAAAAATCATGTCCTTTCTTTTGCCAGCTTCCTTGGATGTCACACGGCTACCCGTCCATCCACGTGACCTTTTACTACGATATACACATCCGATGGTCGTCATTCTTAGGTAACTATTGGTTGCAGACCAACAGGTGTATCTTTAGATTGCGTGATCTAAAAAGAAAGTCTCCATATACGGTCGGGTCTCGAAGAACAGTTTGATGTGTTTTGAAGCATCGTCTGCGAAGTTTGGGTAAAAGCCAAACGTATGACGAGGCTTTTGTAAAAAGAATATCCTTCATTTATTACTACTATTTTGTTATACACACTACGGCTTAGGCCGTGGGAGTATAAATTCCCGTATATCGAGCTTGGTATCTGTATGTGTCCGAGACTCCGAGTTGTAGTCTTGCTAGCCGTCTTCGCCCAGTCCACTGGCGCTACTCGAGCTTTCATAAACACACATTTTCTTTCATAAGAGATTTCAGTGGTCGAAGAATGTGTATGCCGCCATATCATGTCAAAGGATCAAGATAGTCGCGAATCGCAACACTCTGGACATATGGTCCATGAATGATTGGCTCAAATTGATGGTGGATAGTACTGACAACCGTCCATGTCATCCTATTTGTACTTGGAGCGAGCGTGGACTGCTGGAATGCCATCTCAACAATGATTGGAGCGCTTGATAGCCAAAGGATCTTGTTACAGGGTGGATCACGGCTCATTGCATATTTCGAACCATCCGACCGGGCTAGAAGTTGACTGGACCGCGATTGAGCGTCGGTGCTACAGAAACTTGGAAGTGGTCTCGGTATCCAACCGGCTTGCTTCCGAAGATTCTACTGACCCTGGTTCTGGACCGACAACCTTGTCAGGTCATGCATAGTCCACGGGCAGGGCCGAGATGTTCTGATGCAGCCCTCTTCGTTCAGATGGTGTTTGCTCTGCATATCTGCTGGCCTGGCTCTATCGCGGAAGCGGTTGACTGGGATCACCCGGGAGATCCGTCAATTCCCTGACAGAATTCTTTCATCTCTGAGCATAGATTCGTATGTGTGGGGGTTTCTGATTGACATATAGGCTATGCTAGGCCCTGGAGCGGACCCCTGTTGACATGACAGGTTGTCAATATAAAATATAGTGAAGGATTCAACTTGTCAGAGTGAAAGCGCTGATGGCCTATTAACCTCGAGAAATATGCCGCTATGCAACTCATTGCTGCATTCTAAAGAGATACCAAACTCGCTCGTTTGTTTCAAGCTCGTGGTATTGATATGCGCGTAGTGCCAGGCTGTCGTCACGACTCACCGTTGATGACTTCGGAGCCCACCACCAAGCGCAAGTATTATGCTATGGACCAATATTAACTTCTTCATGTATTTTTGTAATATAGACCATGCGATCGGCAGATAACAAGCGATCGGAAATGTGCGTCGTTCAAATATTGGCAACGGTCTCGCCTTGTCTGTGGCGCGCATGCAATCAAATGGGGTCGCGAAGCGAGCCTCCTACTCGGGAAGTTCGGTTAGACGCTGCAGCCGCTGAGAGTGTATTTTTACTCTCTTTCGCTGACGCGAGCACGAGCATCGGGCCATTGGACCCAGGTCATTCGAGATCCATTCTCGTGTACGATAACGGGAGATATTCTTCGGATTAAAAAACGCCATCGCGGATGAGAGGACCGCATTTCCACCGGTCAGTCGGTGTGGAAATCGTGAGATTCAAGGTGGACTGTCCCGACATTTATATCTAGCACTCTTCTCACCGCGAAACGTTGAAAGAATATCATCATTCACACCACGAACTAAAAATTCAAGACACCGTCTTATCTGTCAAATATCACCGAATTTTCCCTACCCAAAAAAAGAAAATGCAGTTCTTCTTGCCCAAGACCGTGGCTGCAGCCTTGGCATTCAGCAGCTCTGCCATTGCTACTATCACCGGGCCGTTCTACATTACCATCGTCCCGGAAGACGGATCGGCGTCCTATCCGGCCACCATCGCAACGGTATCACGCGGCGCTCAAATCTTGTCTTCGGCCTTGGACTATGAACAAGAGTTCACATTCAACGTGTAGGTCTTCACCACCCAATTCGCAGTACGGCTGGTCATGTGGCTGACTAGATATGTCCCAACTATACAGGACCTCGGGCCGTCTCTACAAGGCCGAAGAGACCACTGCTCTCGGCAGCGGCGCGCTGAACGTCGGCGCTCCCCTCCTCTTCGCCCAGACGTCGGGCGCCGCGTTGACGCAGGTCACCGTCGACGACGCCGTGTACCTCGTGCAGGCCAACACCTCCGATATCTACCAGTGGTGGAGCGCCCCGACGACGACCGGTCTTGCCGTTCAGGTCAACTTTGAGGGCGTCGGCTCGGATGACGCCAATGCCGCTATTCGTATCGATGTCGAAGCTGCATAAGCTGCGCGTCGTCAGGCGCAAGTTAGGAACAAGACAATGATCGGATATATATCACGATAGTTATAATGATAGAGTAGATAATGAATGAGCCATTGATCGACTTTGGGATGAGGTCATTGTATATGTTGTGTGAAAAGGACCTATGCTTGACTGTCCTGCGAGTAGTATGATCAAATGCTCATAGACTTGACCCCGGTCTCCAGGTGGAGATGAGCACCTGAAAAGAGGACCTCGCGATGGCAAGCAAACGGTGTCTTCGTATTAGCGAACCAAATGCATGATCAAGACCTAGACGCCTGCTTATCATGTAAAGACCGTGATGCACTGCAAGCAAGGGAGAAAGAAGGACAAGAATGCTAGTCTCTCCGGTGGGCAGCACATGGGATTTTTAAAAAGGGGGAATCGCTGTCAAAATACAACAGACGAATTAAGCTTATCATGCCAAACCCCAGCAACGCCTGAAACAGACCCCCAATAGCGGCTGCTTGGCACTATAATCAAGACAGGCGAATCGCCCACCTTGATCCTATTCCACGGCAAATGCTACGCTTTGGGATTGGATCGCCGTTGATTATACTGGAGTTGGTGGAATTAGTATGCGACGTTGAACCGTGAGGCTCTGCATGGAGCCGACGTATAATAGACGATATATCTCTAGTCGTCCACCATACTGTTGCGGCTCTTCTTTCTTTTCGACAGGTTTCTCTCGGAAGTTTCTTGACTTGCATCTTTATTCATTCGCTTCACTTCTTTTCTCTGGCTTTGGTCCAGCACGTTCATTAACCATCTTTCGCTTTTAAAACCGCAAAAATGCACTCTACATTCTTTTTCTGGTCTGCCGCCTTTGGCGCCGCCAGCGCTTACACCGTCACCACTTCCGACAGATTCATGCTCAAGAACATTGATCCCATCGTCTTTCCCGGGCAGTATGGCAAGAGTCATATGCATTCGTTCTTCGGCTCGGATGCAGTCACCATCAACACGACCACCTCGGCCGAACTGCAAGCTGGTTGTTCCAGCACTGAGAACCCCAACGACTACTCTGTCTACTGTAAGAAACAATATGATACTCTCTCCTCCCTCAGAAAGCACCAACTGACTTTTGTCAAAAGGGGTTCCGACTCTGGTCTACACCAGCCCCGACGACGGCGAGCAGTATCCCGTGCCCATCAACCGCTTCAGCGCGTACTACATCGGCATCAACGACGCCGAGGTCGCGATCCCACAGGACTACAAGGGCGTAGCCGGCAGCGCGGGGGCGACGTCGCAGGCCGACGTCAACGACCTCGCCGGCATCCAGTGGTTCTGCGAGGGCGACGACGACACCTCGGGCAAGGACGAGGCGGCGTTCCCGACCTCGACGTGCAGCACGCACCTGCAGACGCTGCTGCTGTTCCACGACTGCGTCGACGAGGCCACGCTCGACTCGGCGTACTCGGGCACGCAGAACTGGAACGCGACGTACAAGGCCGCGAACCGCTGCCCCGAGGGCATGAAGCGCATGCCGCAGCTGCGCTTCAGCATCCGCTACGACCTGCGCACCGCGCTGCCCGACGGCTGGTCAGGCCAGCCGCCGCTCGAGCTCGCGTCCGGCCCGTCGTACTCGTCCCACGGCGACTTCATCAACGGCTGGCTGCCCGAGGCCGCCACCAACATGCTCCAGGCCACCAGCAAGACCGAGTACGCCGCCGTTGACGGCCCCGACGGCGCGGCCGGCGCCGGCTCCGTCTGCGGCGCCTCCAACGCCGTCGATGCCGACCCCGACCACGGCACGAGCGACTACGCCACGAGCGTCGCGCTGATCTCCAAGCGCGGCGTTGCTGGCCGCAGACGTGCCGCCAAGGCATGAACATTATTGCCGATTACCAAAATCACTTCTTCCATTTTGTATTACTAGTATAGCGCAATGCATAAACATTTTAGGCTTCAAGAACAGTGTTCACCTGTGACCATGACATGGCGTAGTAACCCTGGGTCGGCGCAAGCAGTGAATATACATCCAGGACCTGATTGAGCTAAAGAGAGACAAATTCATTTGCTATTAGGAAATGTCGACTCTTCGTCAATCATGATATACCCATTTATGGGCAAGCTTGGCCATAGTATGTATGATATACACAGGCTAGCATCAACGCTGTGTGGTGCCAATACGCTTTATACCAATCCTCGGACCGTACCACAGGTGCATTGTTTCACAAAGTTCGGATGATAGAACCAACCAATCGAGTACACTTAGATCAAGCTTCGAGCTCCCTGTCGCAGATCTTTCGAGGACAGTCAGTCCGGGCAGTTGACGCATTGGCGACTGGTATAGTCCATGTGGCACCGTGTCACATCTCAACGTTCTTGTCATCCCATATATACGTACTGCTGGAGTTGTTTTCTTCTTTGATTTTTTCATTTCTTTTCATTTCTGGGATGGGAGCACTCTTGACGTTGTCTGGCTGTTTTCAGCATTGCTGTCAACTTTCAAGGATATGACCGAACATGAAAACGCATACGTGGGGGAGGACTTGTGTCGGCTCCTCCATGTTCGTGAAGTCATCTCAGTAAGATACTTTTGGAGGACCCAATATTGAGATCTTGCAGTTTAACTTGCACACTGCAGCATTGCTTCCTGGTCTGGTTGTTTTCAATCTTTGCGTTTGATTCGATGCGTCTAACAATACATCGTTGATTCTCGGCTGTCGCTCGTACACCATCTGCTCCTCGACACGGATCCGAGGAGACACGACGAATTTCCTGTGCTAGTAGTCGCTCGTGGAAATATGGCATGATGGCTGCCGTACAGCTTGCAATGTTACCAGAACACAATTGAGCTGAGATGAATAATTATTGGGCGTGTCCGACCGGCATTGCGAATGGAAAAGAGCCAAGTCACATGCGCGCCATGTGCACATTGCAGTGTGCTCTATTGTAACCGTTGGGAACACACGAGTCATGATAGTGCCACACGTTGCAGACCGCGTTCCTCTCTATGCCGTCGAACGCTTGCACGGCGCCCTGCGAGCTGAGTTGTGACTGCATTAGGGCCGGAAGCCAAAGCATATTAGTTGTGCAACTACATTTAGCCAACGGCCAGAGCGAGCCTCATGGAAGCCGGCTGGCAATTGGCATACTTGGTACACTCTGGGCGTCTTCGGGGTCGTGTCCCGGAGGACATGAGGCATCTGGAGATGCACTGCGGCACGGATTCGGCCTCGGAAGGGGGTAGAGCACTGTCGTGTCACCTGATGAATGTTCTCTTTGGCAGAAAAGGAGTGATTCCTGAGTCCTGACAGGCCTGACAGGAGGACGTGCGTCATTCCGCTGATCGCATTGGTGACCGTGAGAGACACCCCGCCAAATGAACCCCCCACCATTTCCAGTCGAACTGAACGTCAGGTCAATTGGATCCATGCGAAAATCCACGTTGCAGCGCACATCGCAGATGCGTGGCATGACATGCAAGCATACAATACACACTTTGTGCATTCAGTTGTTTCGGCCCTATTTGGCTGAACTTGGAAAGCTGAAAGAATAGAAATGGCGCAAGTTTTTAGCAAAGGCGTTCGCCCGGCGGCAGATCGATCGTCTACCTACACTCACCTTATCTACACTACCTGCCTGCCCTTCATGTACCTACCCAACTGATGCATTTGACCGTACGCTGAAGACCATGACAAAACCACCTGGGAAAGCCAAAAGGAGCAGGCTCGAGGCCTAGAAGAAGTGCCTCGGCAGCCGGTGCGGTGCCGTTCTCGAATACTTCTCCACAAATTTTCCTATAGTCGTCCAAACAAGTCATTAGCCAGGCCGCTGGAAATACATCGCTGGGAGTCTAGATCGACAGGTACACTGCCAAATCGTCTAGAACCAGGGGGCTGGGCTGGCCGGCTGGGCTGGCTTCCACCGCTGACAGGCCAAAGTATCGTGTTAGTCTTTCCAATACTACAACAATTCTACCCCGTGCCTACCGTAGGTGGAATACCACGATGAAGAAAAGTACGGATAGAGTGTCACAAAGGGGCGAAATCACAGCCATTATGGTTATTATTTGGGCCTTGGCAACGGTACTAACGCAAAATAATCAAACAAGATAGATCAGGTGTCTCTATTCCCCCATGATTTAGGTATTCGGGGAGATTTATTAGCCTGGGTGGGACCGTCCCCTTTTGATTCCTCCTTTGCGCCTGGCCAGACTGTCAGTCAGTCGTTCATTTCAGCTTTCCTCCTTTCGCAAATCTAAAATTCTCCCATCCTGCATTGAGCCAAACTGCCTGTTGCACTGTTTGCGAATAGCCTCACCTAGGTACTTTGGACGAAACAACACTATCCATCGTGTCTCAGCGATTTGGAATCGAGGCTACGCAGGCCACCACCAATCCTAGCGGACCGATCTGACGCCCAGATTACAGCATTGGGATTTTTTTTTTGTCGTGCCGTCTTTTGCGACCCCTCACTCGGTTAATTACGTCACTTTCGACCAGGTACGCCCGTCTTCCATCAGTCTTCCATCCGTGATCCATTTCTATTCCCCATTTTCAAAGGATTGCCAATTGGTGATTTGCGTGTTTTCTGTCTTGTTTAGTCTTGTCCTGCTGTTCCCATTCGGCCCCAATCTGCTTGCTGGGGAAAGCTTCCCGGTCACCATGTCGTCATTTCCCGAGTTGCCATACCTAGCCTGTTGTCCGCGAACCTGCTTGGACGAATTATCAATCGTGGAAGCACAAGAAATGGTGGACATGGGGAGCAGGCTATGGAGTAGCAGCCGCGTATCATATCGGCCGTCAAAAATGAATCCGTGCTGCTTTGGATCGCCTTGCACGCCCGCTGTACCATTGGATACAATGCACTACAGGCATCAAAACTTCCGAACGAGAGCACACACTCTTGTGCACAACTATTGTGGTGTACAGATTATGAGTGCACGTATACACAGCTTCTGGTCCTATTCTCTCCATTGCCTCGCCCACATGCAGATAGATGGATGGCCAGTGGTCACCGCTTCCGCTGTCGTCCCCAGTGGGTTGCTAGTGTACCAGATTCCTGATCCCGGGGAGTCTGGTTCGATCCTAGGAGCAAAACCTCCCACCATTCAATTCCCCCGGGGCTCCAGTCTCCAGTCTCCCAGGCCTGGTTGCCCCTCATCAAGTTGTCGAGTGCTTGGGATTAGCAACAACCCCCACCAAGCTGTGCAAGTTACAGCATGTCACCATTCAAGTACCGCAGGTGTATGTTGTAGTGAATGTACTTCCCCTTGTCCCTAGCTGCCGTACATATATGTACATTATCATGTATGGTTCTTAGGAAGAAAGGAGGGACGCCACTCATTGGACGGTTCTCTTCGAGAGCAAAGCCAAAATCTACACTGTACTATGTCAGAGGTCAAGTCGACCATTTGCCCAACGTCTGTGTCGCTATCAACTGGACTGAAACCCAGGCTTTGGAGGCACGAGTGCAATGTGGAATATAGAAATCTGCCACACAGACTTCTCGTATATCATTATACGTGCAATATATCGCATTACCTGGGGGCAGGTCATTATTTGGTCATATTCCCAATCCCCAGTTACGGAGCACCTTATTCACCACCGGTACACCCCTGTTCTGCCTGCTACTAGTACCCAGCTACCAACCTAGCTAGCTCGTGTGGGCGCCGGGAACCAAACATATCGCACCTACGCTGGGCCTTGGCCGGGGAGTTACATTACCTGCGTGCCTTACCATCATACCTGCCTACGTACCTCTTGTCCCATACCGCCTGGCTGGAAGTCCACGCCTCTTTTTCGATCCTGCTCGCGCTTGGAAAAGAAGGCAAAGGAAAAAAGAACCACAACTCTAGCCTCTTCTCTGCCATTCTGCTCTTGTCCCCTTTTTACTCCTTCTCTTTTCGCTGGTTCCTAGATTCGACCGTCGCTTCTGCTCTTCATCCTTTGCTTTTTCTTCGCGTCCACCCTTGGCAGACTTCCTAAACGGGCACAACTCTCTACTCGCAAACACCCAACAACTTCGTTCGCTGCAACAAAGTCTTTAGAACATACGCTAAACCGCCATGGCGGACCAGCAGCGAATCCAGAGGTCCAGCTCCCAGGCCTTCGTCCACGAGCGACGAGATACTGCGAGATCCCCAGCAAACGCCGAGGAAGCCCGGCGGGCCGTCGACGAGGAGGACCTGCCTGCGCACCAGCGCCAGTCCGTCACCAGCATCCCCGTAACCCCCGGCATTCACTCGTCGACCTACCACTCCCACACGAGCAACCAGAGCCGTACCCAGTCAGAAAGCCCGAATTACTTCTCGCGGAACCCTGAGCAGGCAGACCGACGCCCCAGCAAGGTCCCCGAAGCCGACGAGTCGAGCCAGGCCGGCACAGGAGGCGCTTCTTCTCCTACTGAAGCCTCGAGGGGTACAATGTCTGGACAGGAGGTTTTGAGGCGCATGAGCCTGTCCTCGAGAGGACGCAGGGAGTCCATCAGCGACATCAAGGCTGCTGTGCCCGATTTGGCGCTGACTGGCAACATCATCTCAGCCACCTTTACGCTGCCGTACTCGCTCAAGTACCGCAATGGCGGAGAATGGGAACTGGGGTCTAGGCGCGGCCAGTCGGCTCTGTTTGACTCCTTCGCCCACTTGTCCTCGGACGAGTCCCCTTGGAATCACAGCGTCGTAGCCTGGACTGGCGAGATTGGAGCACCGAGCGATCCCATTTCTCCCCCAGACACGCCCCCTGACACGAGCAACATGTATGGCGCCAACTCCCTCTCCGCGCCTGTTCCTCTGGACGGCCACGCGCCGCCGACGCCACCAGATGGCCTTTTCATCCCGCGCGACCACCAGCTCGAGCTGGAGCAGAAGCTCTCCCACCACAAGATGATCAAGACGGTTCCCATCTGGCTATCTGACGACGAGGACCAGAATGACGAGGGCATCCGGCTCAGAGACCAGGCTCGTTGGAGGCGCTACGCCGATGAGAACTTGTACACTCTGTTCCACTACAAGCAACACGAGCCTTCCGATGGCCGAGCAGAGCGAAACCAATGGGCTGACTACTACCGGATGAACCTCAAGTTTGCCAACAAGATCATAGAAGTCTACAAGCCTGGCGACATCGTCGTCATCCACGACTACTATCTCATGCTCCTGCCAAGCATGTTGCGACAACGGGCGCCAAAGATGTACATATCCTTCTTCCTGCACTGCCCCTTTCCGAGCAGCGAGTTTCTCCGCTGCCTGCCTAGGCGCAAGGAGGTTCTGGAGGGCGCACTTGGTGCCAACTTGATCGGCTTCCAGTCGTACAGCTACTCTCGCCACTTTTCCAGCTGTTGCACTCGGATCTTGGACTTTCCCTCTGACTCTCTCGGAGTGAATGCATATGGAAACCGAGTCGAGGTGGGAGTTTTCCCCATTGGAATTGATGCCGCAAAGTGTCAGCAGCTTGCCTGGTCGCAGCCCGTCAACGAGAAGTACGCAGCGCTGAGGAAGCTTTATGCCGGCAAGAAGCTCATCGTTGGTCGCGACCGCCTGGATAGTGTCCGTGGTGTCGCCCAGAAGCTGATGGCTTTCGACCGGTTCCTTGAGCTCTACCCAGAATGGTCCGAGAAGGTTGTGCTGATCCAAGTGACTTCCCCGACAAACATTGGAGACCTTGCAGAGTCTGAGAACAAGATCGCCAGCAGAGTCAACGAGCTGGTCATGAAGATCAATGGCAACTATGGAAGTCTTGGGTTTTCGCCTGTGCAGCACTTCCCTCAATATCTCAGCCCAGATGAGTACTACGCTCTTCTCAGGGCGGCAGACATTGGTCTCATCACCTCGGTCCGTGATGGTATGAATACCACCAGTCTGGAGTACGTGGTCTGTCAGCGCGACACTCACGGCCCATTGATCTTGTCCGAGTTCAGCGGGACGGCGGGCAGCCTCAGGGACGCTATCCACATCAACCCCTGGGATCTCTCGGACGTGGCCAAGCAAATCAACGATGCACTCACCATGTCGGACGAGAAGCGCATGGCCATGCAATCACATCTGTACCACCACGTCACCACGCATCATGTTCAAGCCTGGAGCACAAAGTTCCTTCGAAAGCTTGTAGGAACATTGGCCAGCACGCAAACCGCCATTTCGACGCCTTTGCTGGATCGCACCGTCATGTTGCAGCAGTACCGGAACGCCAAGCAGCGCTTGTTCATGTTTGACTACGACGGCACGCTCACGCCCATTGTTAGAGAGCCCAGTGCGGCGATCCCTGGAGAGCGTGTCATCCAAACCCTCAAGGCGTTGGCATCGGACCACCGCAACGCTGTCTGGATCATCTCCGGACGTGACCAAGAATTCCTGCAGCAGCATTTGGGACACATCACTGAGCTTGGATTCAGTGCCGAGCACGGAAGCTTCATTAGACACCCGGGCGAGACAACCTGGGAAAATCTTGCCGAGAAGTTTGACATGTCTTGGCAGGAGGAAGTCATTGATACCTTCCAGAAATACACTGACCGCGTGTCTGGTAAGCAAAACATGAAAACATCCGGTCGAAGTAGAACAACATGTACTGATAATACAACAGGGTCCTTCATCGAGCGCAAGCGTTGTGCACTCACCTGGCATTACCGTCAAGCCGACCCGGAGCAAGGAGCTCATGCGGCACAAGAAGCTCAGAAAGAGCTCGAATCGACGGTGGCCAAGAAATGGGATGTCGACGTCATGCCTGGCAAGGCAAACATCGAAGTCCGGCCCACCTTCATCAACAAGGGCGAGATCGTCAAGCGCCTGGTCGCGAGCTACAACACAGATGCTTCTCATCTGGCTGAGATGGATCACGCTACCGAGAAGGGTGGAGTGGAGTTTGCTCTGTGCATGGGTGACGACTTCACCGATGAAGACATGTTCCGTGCTCTCAACAGCGTGAGCGGTTCCGCGGTGGATGAGGACAAGATCTTCACTGTCACGGTCGGTGCGAGCACCAAGGTTACCTTGGCCAAGTATCATGTTTTGGAGCCCTCGGATGTGATCGAGGGTATGGCTCTTCTCGCCAACGTCGGAAACAGTGGTGAGATTGGAGACACTGTTCTGAGCCAGAACAACCTAGCAGCGATTGCTAGTGTGGACGGCCATTTGCCCGAGGCGTAAGCTCGGTCTTGATCCAACTGGAATGGATTCATGGGGGATTGTCTCTTGTGCTAGGTAGTCAATGGCAGGACAGCGTGGAGTTACTCATACATGGGATCTGGGGATGCGATTTCGATGCTTGTCGCATCAAGGAAGAATAGAGAAGACATGGCGTGCTCGGGGACAACGGCGCTTGGTACCTCGGGCTTTTTATTTTGCATCAACGCCATAGAGTTGGTTATGATACCGTATCAATAGATCTAGATGATAAGACAAGTCACATGCATCAAACTACTGCTCAATATCACATCGGGAGTGATTCAGTGCTTGAAGTGCTGCTTGTGGGGCAACATGAACTACCGACACGGGTGAGTATCATTAAGTGTTGCTGTCTTAAAGGCCCTCAGACGTGATGGAGGGATGCCAGTCGTGTAATACCAACCTTTTCCCCCCTTGCATGTCTTATGATCCCCAGTCCTCACAGACCATGCTACCCAAACATCGTGTAGGTTTTCCACCCCGCCCAAGGTGTACGGAGATTTTCCATAATACAATATACGGAGCTTTTCAAGCGCGAGCGATCCGAGTTGCTGCTCTTGTAAGCCATTCTGAGTAAGCACTATACAACATGACTCGCCTTTTTGCCCCCGGCTGACGAACTCAACACAACTGCGGAAGACTTTCTGTGGCCGTCTTGTAGGAAGAGAGTTCTTATGTAAGAAGGGGAAAGATAGGCGATGTTGGCCGCCTTGCGCCTGCGGGTGGTGCGGAATCTTTTTCTACCCACGATTGAGCGAGTGGTTGGACTTTTGAATAAATAGAACGAAGGCTGCATTGCATGTTAATAAGATCCATAACCTCAGATGCCCTGGTTCTTTCCGCCCCGTTCCCTTCTCGATATTATACCTAGGGAGGTCATAAGTCTTGACGGTACCGCTTGGATGTAATTATACGCTTTGGGATAGACAGGCATGGAGGTACGCCTTATGTAGAGTCTTCTTGTCATGTAGGGTTTGAACCGATCCATAGACTATAATTCTATAGGCAACTTGTCCCGTCATAGTGCATCTAGTTATTGGTCAGCCGGGAATTATTCTAGTCGTTCATAACAACGTTAGTAATACACCTCCACGATTTTATCAAGCAATTGTAGGAAGTGATAGTGGCTCGCGGCTGCTCTTTTACGCGCGGCGGTGCTTCGTTTTCGGACGAATAGCAATGGCCTTGGTTTCTTTAACACAAATACTTCGCTTTTGGGTACACAAGTGTTGGGGATCTGACGGGAGTGATTATTACGAGCTATTTCATGAACAGTTGCGATGCCGAGTTGGATCTCACTATTACCGCGACGAGGCCGCAGTGTTACGAGTTGATGATCTCAGTATTATAAAGGTTGTCATGCTGTCTTGTTGAACCGCACTCGGAAGGCCGCCGAGGTGCGGTTATTCGAATGCGAGATACTATACATAGTAGTCTGTCTGCAATTCTTACACACGGTCATATTTAAAAGGGAGATCCTTCTGCCCGTCCACCCATTCTCACATCTCTTCTCGATATCGGGTACTATGCCGGTCTTGCCCGCGCCTGTCATCCATACTCACGGCGTCTCTCTGCCCCCTCGGCACACCATCCGCCCGATCGACTCGGTGCTTGCGCCGTGGGCCAAAGCTCGTAAGCCAGTTCTTCTCTCGGGAAGCATTTCTACTTATCGCACATGTCTCGAGAATTGGGGTCGTCCCCATGGCACGATGCTACACAAACAGCGTCCCTGCGAGAACACAGATATCTCCATCCCAAATTCGATTCATTGCAGTAACACCATAACACCCAAAACGATACATACTAATGCTCTTTTTCTTCCTCTACAAGTCATGATCCACGGCTTCCTCCTGCGCCCGTCATCCATCTGGGAGCCTCTGCTGCCCGAGCCCAAGGCCGCCAACGCCCTGCGTGCCTTCTCCGCCCTCGACGGGCATTTCAGCCACACCATGCGCAGCGGGCACTCGTACGCCGTCGTCGACGCCGAGTACGCGTTCCGCAGGCCCGGCTCCGCAGAGACCGGCGGTGCCCTGTACTGGAACGAGCTGGACCCCGATGGCCCGGACTTTGCGACGCAGGGAGGGAGACTGATGTACGAGGGCATGGATTTCCCCCTGGTGGTAAGTTTCGGGACCTGCACCCAGGCCTCGGTCTTGTTTGTCGTTGCCCGGGCTGTGATCAGAAATTCCGTCTTCTAAGTGCTACTTTTCGCAGTGTGTAGGACTCGCCGTCGACGCCATGGACAAGAAACCGGACCAGGCCACGCAGAACCTGTACGCCCTGATGCCGCTGGTGCGCGAACTCGGGACCTGGCTGTCCGCGCGCGAAGAACACGACAGCAGCAGGCCGCCCGCGGTCTGGGGCGAGTCGCTCGTCCGCTCCGGGTGCGTGACCCGGCAGGGCTACGAGGGCCGCGGGCTCATGACGGCGCTGAACCGGTTCATGCTGCTCGAGGCGCGGGCGCGGGGCTACCGCGCCGTCCGCGCCGGCGTGGCCGACGGCTCCGTCTACCGGTGCTGGATGAGCCCGCCGGGCGAGTGCCGGAGCAGCGTGGCGGCGTCGTTCCGGCTCCGCGAGATCGAGCTCGAGGACGAGGACGGGGCGCTCCTGAGGCCGTACGTCGGGTCTCAGGTTAACGAGTACGGGTGGCTCGTCCGTTGCGAGCTTGCGCCTTCGGACTGAGACTTGAGTGTCGGCCTGCTCTGGAGCCGACTGCCTCATTTCGTTTCTCGGCCAGTATGACTCTGGCCCAGACCGAACCTTTTCTTGGCGGGTTGGTCCTGCCTTCCTAGCACCTGGATCACAGCCATGCCGTCGAGGTTGTCACACATTGAGGTCTCGACAGTACCACTCTCTCATTCACCACAACTGAAGCCAAAATTCCCCAGCCAGTATGACTTTGGCCCGGACCGAACCTTTTCTTGGCGAATTGGTCCCGTCTTGCTGGCAAGCCTTGGGATGCAGCCCTACCATCGATGTATGATACATACACAGGCCTCGACAGTAAAGCTCTATCTTTTCAACACGACTGAGGCCAAGCCTACAACCTACCTATGAATCGTTTGTCTGCCCTACCCGCATGCTTGTCTTTGCAGCCGTGCATTGGAAAGCGGAACGACAGCACGAAGCGTAACAGCAACCCGCGTTCCAGACGATCAGCCTTCTCTTCCATCATCAACCTCGCCGGGCGCAAACCAGCCGTCTACAGTTCCAAAGTTCTAGCCTCCCCCCTGAGTTTTACCATGTCCCGATTCGGACATGAACATCTCGTATATCTCGTGTAACTCGCATACCCTACAGTGCGGCCGCCCATGTGTGCCCCATGTTGCCGCTAATTGTCATCCGAGCCCGAGATTGTCATACAGAGCGTAAACGCCGAGATGGGAACTCCGAGATAGGAAGGAGGGCGGAAGCGATGAAACAGGTCTGTCTGGACAGCCAGCCCCCTATATTCGCCAGTCGCCCGACTTGGATCTCGTCAAAAGCCAGCAAAGATTAGGAGTCGTCTGAAAGAAAGAATGATTCTCGAGTCTCTTTCATCAATCGCGAATAATGCGAGTAGCATATGACCGGGGGGGCATACATCCAGAGAAGCATGCGGACAGTCGTTTCACTGGTTCGGGCGACTTGGGGTACATAATCACGGGCTTGGCATGGGAATCCGCCGTGGGATCTGACCACCGGGAAGCTGGGGGAAAGATGGGACAAACACGTGCAGTTGATGGCAGTGATGGTTGGCATAGTTGGGGGTGTTCGCGATGCACTGAATGAATCCCAGACAGAAGCGCCGGTGCCGAAACGGCATTCAGCTTCCGAAAACGGCAAACAGGATGCCAGAAACTGCCCAGATTCGCCGTCGATCATTTCTGCCAGCGTCGCATCTCGTAGGATTTACAAATTATCTATCTTTTTTCTTCAGGTTACAGCACATGACCCCCCGAGCCCCCCGACCCAAGCGACGGAATAAAGAACTGCATCTGGTTGGCCTTGCCGAAGAACGGCTCATTTAGGCTCATCTTACTTTTTCGCAGAGGAGAATAAAAAAAGGTTGAATAAGGTAGTTGTGCCAAGGAAAAAGGAGTACGTCATCCCATGCGGATATGGGCTTCTCGCTTAGAGCTGTCGGGTCCCTTCACAGGGTTGATTGGGCGGTCAGGAGGGTCATCTCGGAGGGCACGACATGGACCAGGCGGGGGGAGAATGAATATCTCACGAGAATGCATGGGTTGAACCCGGGCCAGAATCCAGGAACGTAGATGCCAGTCGCAGATCAACAGGTACAGAAGAACCAACCAGGAGACCAAGTTGATTTTTTTCTGGAAATACTGTCGACATGATAATAGTGCTAGTCAGTAAGATTATGTCTCGAACCTGGGCCGAGAAGCCAACAGCATGGACCAATGCATAGTAAAATTTTAACCTTAATCCTTTTTTCCCCATCGCAGCTGCGAAGCAAAAATGTTTGGAAAGTCAATCGCGTTCCTCTGCCTTTCGCCGGGAATAGCCAGTGTAACGCCAGCGAGACAATCATTCTCACCACATGAAAAACACGCATGTCTTTTTTGAAGTTTGGAGCCCTCCCGGATGGTGCGGAATGGTCACGGGGGCGATTGACATAAAACGTGCGGCCCCGAATTGCTTGGCTATCCGTAAGTTGGTGGGCCGATGTGCGATAGACACCATGCGGGAAAGCAAATCCTCATGTGAGTCTCAACGATGTTGAAAAAGGATAAAAGTGATGCGCCCATGCTTCCATGAAGACGACAAGGGCTCCATCGCCGGCCACTGTACACAGCCAGGGGAGCGACAGCGAGGCCAGGAGGCCATGCCCAGCAAGCAGCCAGGAGGCATACTGGGGTAAGTGAGGCTCTTTCACAAGCGAAATCATTGGTCCACACTGGGGAAGGGATGCTCCGCTGGTCTGGAAGTGGCCCATTATCCAGATGGCGTGCCAGGTGCTCCTCAACCACGAGAATGGACAACCATGACGATGAAAAGTACTATTTGAACATTTATGGACTTTCTGCGGGGAAGTGTCCAATATGCCAGAAATGCCAAGCGGCGCGGTGAGCTCGACAAGTAGCCGGCCGGTTTTCGCTGCGTCCACGTGAACGCCCACGATGAGGCTTTGAAGATAAGATCTTCGGTACCTGATTCGAGATATACAACAGACCAGCGCAAGCGGCGGAAATAGTGCCGAGTATGTGCCTTGGAAAGTTGGAAAATCCGCCCTGCTAACGGCCTGGAGATACAGCCATGGTCCTTGGATAATATGCACACATCGTGGTAGTAGTGTGGCTGGTGGATAGGTAGCGAGGACGGCCTCTAGTCCTGTCCGGGTTTGTGTTGTGGATCGCATGCAGGCATCTGACAGGTCTCTTGTCTCTTTCACCCGCTTCTACTATCTGCTAGCCTCGCTCTCCAGCGTTGCAGTTGCTTTCTCTGTGACGAATCAGTGAAGCGAAATGACTCTGAATATTGTCTTTCCTTTCGCCATCGATGCGAGCGCTCGTTTGGCCCCCCTGAGCAGACAGAGGCTCTTGGTAATTGCTCTTCTCCCTCTCCTGGGCTGTGCTGTAATGAGCCGTTCCAGTATCACGAGAAAAGGCTGAGAACAGGCGACACAGCGATGCCGAGTTACCCGATCATGCCGGATAGCCCCAATGCCAAGAATTCGAGGTCATGTTGGTGAAGTGAGCTTGTCCTTCCAGTTGGACACCTTGCAGCCATTGAAAGCAGCCTGCGCGCCGCGATGGGACAAAAAGGCGCCCGCGCTTCAATTTGACATTGTCGCGGGCTTTCTAGGTGTTCGAAAAATGCTTGGCATATCCACTCGCATTGGGAAGAGAGAAGGACTGGGCCTCCTGTCGCATCGTGATTGATGGATGGATGGATGAACGGAGCGCGCATCTTTTTTCTTTGTGATAAAGTGGAAGGGTCGGTGGCTGTTCTTTTTTGGAAAATCTGCAGAGATTATTCTGGGCTCTTCTTATCGGACGTGGATACTCCATTTAGTGGGAACGACCCTACCACTAATTATGACGTTGTTGTTTCCAGTATCCGTAGCTCATCAACTCGACGCGCGAATTATTATTGACATTGTGATTGATTGATGGATGGACTGGCGTTTGTTTGGTCCTTCTCTCTTGATCGTCTCGGTCTTTCTCTGGGCCTGGGCCCGGCCGTGCCTGGCCTCAATACAAATAATGAGGCAGGGGCGACTTGTTACTATTACTAGCAGTGAAAAGAAGAAACACAGATCTGCTCTGTACGGTACTGTAACCTTGGCGGTTGGCGTTGCGGCCTCCGTCCGAGTCGGATATCCAGTCCTCCGTAGACAACGAGTATACGGCATTCGTGGAAATGCCATCGCCCAAGCACCACAGCCGGCCGATCCTGGACAAGCGATTCGGAAGATAACCATAACCGAAACAACAGGAGTGGTCCCACGGGGGAGTCAGATTGAACGACCACCGATTTGATCGATCACCAAAAGATTATCTGTTTCGTTCCTGCCTTGTCTTGCCTTACCTTCGCCTTGCCGGCGCTCTGCTCTGCAATTGACACGGACACGGACGGCTGGAGAATGCACCGCCATCGTGGACGGCAAATCCATATATGTACCTAGCGCTGTTTGGTTGGGTACTTTGTAAGGCCGCCAGCACTCGCCCGTCACGCCCCAGCCCTCAAGGTACCTTTACCCGGGTGGCCAAGTACCTCACGCGCTGTTATGCTCCGGTATGCTCGAAACAATGCCAAGCGGGCAGTGGCTGGATTCCGCTGCAGGCCAAGACTTTTGGGATGAGCCAACGACTGCGACAGGGGCCGTCAGTCAGACGCGGGTTGGCATGGCATGGCCGTGGGAGGGCGAGCAGGGTTCGCGAATGAGGAGTGAAATTGATGGCAGACAAGAAGAAGATCAATTCGCCTTGCAACTGCACTGACTGCACTGGCCTGCACCATTGAACGCTGTTGCTTTGCCCATGTGCCCAGTCTCGCCCAGACATACCAGAGACTCTTCTGGCTGCAGTCATCAATTGCTAGCTGCGGGCGGCAAATCGGCAAACTAATGTGCCATTGAGGCACGACGACGGGATCGTGTGGGATTCATGTTTGTTTCTGCGGAGGCGTTATGAGGATGGACGACGACCCCGACGCCTCTTCCGTCCGTGAACTCCCACGATCCCGCATGTGTCTATGTTGATACACTATACTGTAGACGATGACTACTAGTTCGTCTAGTAGGCACTACTCTACATGGACCAACAAGACCACCAAGCATTCTTCGAAGCCTGTTATTATCTTGTGTCAAATTCTTAGGACTGCTACTTTGGGAAGGTCTAGAACTTCGGGTGTGGCCCTCTCTAGTTACGTATAGAGCATAGAGCCACGAGACGGCTACCACATTAGTGTAGACCATGTGCAGGCGCTATCAATTGCGGGATAGATACCATGTACCTTATTACTACATGTAAAACCGGGAACAAAGAAGAAAAAGAGGACGCGTAACAAAGGCTATTAAGTTATCTAGGTATACGTGAGTCTAACTTTATTCTAACATTCCCGAAGATGATGCTCAAAATGTTGCAGTCAATCATCCCTCCTGTCATCTCAGTCAGTTGGTACCGTGCATGCCTTTCGCAATTCCCTGCGGCTGGGCAACAGCGCATCCTCATCCGACTGCGCCAGGTAATCGGGTATAACGGAAGCTGGAGCGCCAATCCCAACCATTGATATACATGCACACGACAGTGACAGCGCCGCGTACGTAGAATGACAGCGATGTCCATGCATTGGTGATGCCCGAAACCCCCCTCGCCCGGTTCGTCTAGACGAGATATCACCTGTCAATTCATTTGTGGGCAGCAGTGTTCTAAGACCCCTTTCTTACATCGTACACTACTAGATTACCCCATGGGCGGTGACGATTGCTCAGAATCCAGATAGATAGTCTTTCTAGGGCCGGGCTGCTCGTGCCACCGGGCGGTACTGGCATACTGTACCATAATAATCCCATAGGGCCATGAGCCTTATAATTGGCAAGCCACTGAACCCTATGCCAAGACATGAGTTGCCAATGCCAAGACAACACCGCAAGCACCAATACCGGCAAACCGGCAATTCCCTTCATGGGTGATACGCAGAACCTCCAGTGCTCGCTCTCTCTCGAGCAGCTCGTGGAACACACGCGCGCGGAGGACACACACACAGCAGACAGGTCCCCTTCCCAAGAAGTGAACCCCTGCAAACAAGCAGCCAGAGAGCAGAGAGAGAGAGGCACCTTCGGACATCTAGATCCTTGCCGTCCTGCCGGTAGGCTTGTCGCTTGTGGTCGAGTACTGTATGCAGCGTAGTGTAGTGGTAATAGTGCGTGCACCGCTTGCTTGCGGCTACAACTTGCCTCTACCTACCTTACTACCCTAGGTAGCTGCTGGATGGTTCTTATGTACGTAGAATGTAGGTATGTATGTACTGTGTCATGCCGGGTTGGTGGTTGTGACCCCCCTCTCCATTATCCGCCCCCCTTCCCCCGGGGACACCCCCATCGAAAAAGGACGTGGAGAAGAAGGAACCTGGAAGCAAGCAAGGAAAGCCTGCGAGCGCAGATAGATACTACCTACCGGTAGTTGGTTAGATCATAATAGTGGCCATAGATAGTCACCTGCTAAAACAATACTGGACACTGCACTTCAGACGGACGATCCATTTCCAGTTGAGATGGGGCCCTATTGCGAGACCGAACAACCTGTATGTATGCCAAGACGCAGATTCCCACAACTTGATTCCCATGCACCGGAAGAGTCGTCTAGCAGAAAAAGCAGGGTCACCGTCATAACCTAGAGAAGCAGTTCTTTGGCTCCCGTTGTTTATTACTACTTACACCTCCCCTTCCCTCCCCCCTCTTGGAAGGTCTGTTCCACCCCTAAAGCCCGGCCCTGCCCTCAAAAGTCTCAGCCATCCGCCTCCTAGACAACCTCCTACCATTCCCTCCCTTCCGTTCGCTTGTTCGGGTTGATTTTTTTCTCCTCTCTCTCTTTTCTGTTCGAGACTATTCTTCAAGAAAATATTGTCAATCACTGGATCGACAAACCTCTTTTGCGTCTTGTTTTTCCAACATCACAGGTGCTACACGGTATCGCCAGACCCGGCTATTCGGCAGGTCAGATATCCCTAGCTCTCCTCCCCACCAATAAGGCTGGATTGTTCGACACAACAACCGCCCGACTGCGACAAAGGACGGGGAAATCAACAACAGGCAGTTGCGAATTCGTTGCCTCGGAGGAAAGAAAGGCAAAACGATCTGGGCCGAGGTGGACAAGATTTTGAAAGTTTGCGAGGCTCTTCCTAATTCTCTGTCTGGCATCAACTCTGTTGCTAGCTGCAGAAATATCGGAGAAGTCGTCCTCAGACGCCGAAGCCTGCCCATCTAGGTACACCAGCACCTACCTGGACCGGCTCTTTATCCAATCCCATTCAACGAAAGCCAGCTTTGACGGATGCTTTGGTAAAACCACGAAAAAAACTGTTCCGGTCTTGCCAATCGACTAGACAAGGGGAACCAAGGTTCTACTCTCGCTATGGCTATTGGAAAGGAGGGCAACGTAAAGTGGGTGGATGTAAGTTAAAACTCCAACACATATTTTTCCCCTACACAGCACAAACTACACATTTCGACATCGCGATTGGAAAACCGCCGATTGGGTCATGACGTGGGAACTGGACAAGCATGGCTGGGGCCCAGCAAACACCAAGCGCCAGGCCAGGCCTGTTCAGTCTGACTTGGGGAGTTGGGATGAACGACGACTGCTACTCGGGGCAACATGCGCCATCATTCCGTCCCATCAAGTTTGCGGCGCAACGACCAGAACCACGCGCCAGTTCAGCCACCTGACGATCGGCTGCTAGGTGCATGCAAACCACGCAGACGAGGACGACTCGCATCTATCGTCATACTTTAGCCGACTCATGCTGCTCACTGCGCCGGCATGCTCACTGGCCTGGTTCCATGGACGAGCAGCTTGGAATTCGAGCGATCGTGGCTGGCCGGGGCGCCCACGCCTGGGTTCTAGCGCAGATCGCCAACTTTTAAGCTTACACAGGCCCCATAGCGTGCTGGATGATGCCCTGGCTGAGTCGCTCCAAGTGCCGACCGTTATGACCCACGAGCGATCAGATCATCCAATCCAATCCCCCGCGACGCGACAGCATCAGCTGTAGCAGCAATCGCGACATCCATGGCTCCCTCGTCATCGCTTATTCCCGTTGAATCCGTGCCTCTGAAAGCTAACCTCGCAATGTCTATAGGGCCTTCGCGGTCTCGCATCCTCTTTGGTTGTCTCTACACACATTGCCCGAGCTTTTGACGGAGATCTCTTCTCTCCAGCATCCGCCGCGGATGCTGCACCTCGACTACTGCAGCTTCCCTTCCTCAGAATCCTCGTGCAAGGCCGCATTGGTGTCTCCATCTTCGCCTTCGTTACCGGCTATGTTTGCGCCCTCAAGCCCATCAAGCTGTCCCGTCAGGGCAACCAGGAGAATGCATTCGTCTCCATCTCCAAGTCGGCTCTGCGCAGAGTCCCGCGTCTCATCATCCCGACAGCACTGGCCACTTGCATCATCTGGGTCATGGCTCAGCTCGGTCTTTTCCTCGTGGCTAAGCGAAGCGACTGTTGGTGGTGTGGCGCAACTGCCCCCGACCAGGTCCCTCACCTGGGCGATGCTCTCTACAGCCTGTTCTTCAACATCATCACTACCTGGACTCATGGACGAAACAGCTACGATGGAAATCAATGGACGCTACTCCCTCTCTTGAAGGGAAGTTTCTGGGTCTACGTCTTCATCATGGGCACTGCCTACATGCAGCCTAGGTACCGCATGATGGCTTCGCTCGCCATGTTCGCCTACTTCTGGGTGGCATCCGATTGTGAGTTTGTGCATTTGTCACTGTGTTTCGACTGTTCTCCCTGCTAACTTTTCCCTCTTTACAGCGGCCTTTGGAATGCAGTTCTTCTGGGGAGTCTTCATGTGCGACTTGCAGAACTTGCCCTCCTCGAATGATTTCATCGCCAACCGACCCCGCATCTCCAAGATGCTCGCTTTCTTCTTCCTCTTCGTTGGTTGCTTGATTGCTTCTTACCCCGAAGGTCACCCCGAGTGGCAACCGTGGTCGCAGTGGCTGTTCTCGATCCTCAAGAGCATCCTGCCCAAGGACCCCGACTTTCCTCGCTTTGGCTCTGGCATTGGCCTCGAGTTCATCACTCTCGGAATCCACTTCAGCCCTTTCATCAAGGACGTTCTCTCGAGCAAGTACCTGCTCTGGCTTGGAAAGCAATCATTTGCTGTATACCTGCTCCACGGACCTCTCCTCCGCTGGCTGTTGTGCTGGATGGTGTACGGTGCTCGCTTGCCCGCCGATGTCGTCAACGATGCCGGCCAGACGGTTCCTGGCAAGCTGATCTACCCTGGCGCCTGGAAGCTGATGCTTTGGCTGCCAGTCTGGCTCCCATTGAACTACGCAGTGGCCAACCTGTGGACAACCTACGTCGACCCGTGGTGTGCGCAGCTGACGGAGCAGGTCGTCAGCCATGTGAAGGAAAATTACGATGAGAAAGAGGGCGGCGTCTTGCTGCCGCAATAGAGATGCGACGCAACTGCCCAGCCCGCCTCGAGTCGCACAAGGACACCGACGCCGCCGATTGATTCTAGAACCAAGAATTCTGACGATCGTAGACCGTGGTTAGAACGTGTGTACTAGGTCATCCAAGCATGGAAGAAGACAACACGCACTGACCACGCCGTCACTTTCCGAGAATGTTGGTGCAACAAGAACGACACCACACCGGTCACGTCACACCCGCACCCGTTGCCGGGCCGCAAGAGATCGCATCCCTCGCTTGTATCGTCAATTGTTTTCAATGTTCCGGCGTGCATGATTTGGCATTTACATTGCGAGCATCCACTGCTTTGAAGCAGCACATCTGGCGTTTCTAGGAGTACACGAATTGGTTTCAGGGTTCAAGGATTTTGTTTGTTTGGGATTACAACACAGCGCAGGATTTGCACATACGTCACGGCCGCCTTCGCATTATATAATATTGCATCAGTCGTCGAGCGGTGACTCGGCGAGGAGCATGGAGACAGAGGAGTGGACAAGACAGCAGTCATGATTGGAGGCTAGCTAGATTCGCAAGACTCGGTTTGTAGATACCCAATGTTGCGATCACTTGAGCAGACCAGGGGAGAAGCCTCTTTCACACAGAGCTTAGGGAGTCTAGGCCTCCTGACTCCTGTAGCAAACAGCATAGATCAGTATAGAAACCTAATATGATGTGGGTGAAAGGCTTATTCGTGCAAAAATTCGGCTTCCTCTTCCTGCCCAAGTGCACATGTCTAATCTCAGACGCGCATTTTGATGGACGTGAACTCGCTCGTATCTGCATGCACGCTGTAACGTTGCCGTTCGGTACGGTACGATACCCGTCTGCCTGCTTCCTGCAGTGGCACTGCGGCACGCTCATGACATGCGAAGAAAAAGCAAGCCGACGTGGGATGGGGATCGTGACCGCCCATGCCGTGGAGTCGTCGCAATGGTTCGAGAAACTCAATGCACCTCAAAGTCAAAAAGAGACTCCATCCGGGGGGCAGTGTCGAAACTGCCTGCTCTTGTCTCATGTGATAATTTCCCGAGAGGATGAAGATATGACAGGATGGCCGTGTCTCAGCGGAAAAAAGAGAAGGGGCTCGCCTCATCTTTCCTGCCTGGTGTATACTGTTTTTGTGGGAAAATAGGGAAATACATCGGAGAATAGGGGTATAGTAGTCATGGGATATGACAATGTCTCACGTGTCAACTCTGCTGGGGCATGACTATGCGATGGGACTTATGGCCGGCCGGCTGTGGGCGGTAGAGGGCTGTTGTTGACTCGCGGGAGTCGTGGGGTGCCGGCATACTCGGGGTTTGCCTGACTCGGCGATTGACTGTCAGTTGGACTCGAGTTTTGCTCGGTATCGGGGGTAGCTGGTAAGTTTGAAGGACTATGAGGCATTCAAGAAGATCCTGGCAGTATGGATCGGCGTGTGTATAGATGTTCTTGTCGATAAGGACCAGGGCAGATACAGCCTCGATGACTTGGAATTATTTTCTGCTTTGATCTGACCCAGTCGCACTGTACCGAGCTACGCGATGATATTGGTTCTGCACGCGTGTGGTATCGACGGTCGTTTATACATGCCGATCGTGCTGTTGGTACGTCCTCGATGTCGTCGGTTCAATAAGCTGCCTCGACTAGCAGAACGGCAGCGGCAGCGAGACCCACGACGGCCGGATTGGTATCCACGGCCGTGCTGTTGGCGGTAGCGGCGCCGAGCGTGCTCGTCGCCGCGTTCGACTTCGCTGGCCGGTGGTCCTCCTGCCATCGCATTCCGACGTCGTTATGCTGGACCTCCTTGCTGAAGCACTCGAGGCTGCAGCTCGGGAAGTCGCCGGCTGCGAGAGCTGTGACGGCAATGGGGAGGTTGTACTTCACCGTGTGGGATGGCTTCTTGGTGCATCATCCATTCCAGTTTGTCCTCAATCATGTCGTATAGAACGTATTGACATGTGTGTGTGTGTGTGTCCGAGATTAAGGTCTTCTTTACACACTCAGGGACTTGTTCGTAACATGATAATGTCACCAGCTCGCCGCTGACATTGGCCCCAATTTGGAATTCCTCGGCACGCGTGACTGTACATAAATTTTCGCAACCCGTGGAAGTTCAGAAAAAAAGGGGGAGTCGTCCAGTAAACATGGCTATATGGCATTGTAACGGAAGGATGAGATACAAGCCGCATGTCAAGAGCGTAACTTCATCATTGATATCTACGTGCAACATCATGAACGGAATGGTCAGCCTTGTTCGTTTTCCTGCCTACTATGTAGACCTTCCCAACAGCACGAGACCATTTGGCCACTGCGAAAGCAGATATGGGCTATTCACCGTTCATGATCTGATCACGTACATGGATATTTCCCCAAAACCGTCCGGCTCCTTGTGCCGTAGGAGATGTAAGCCATATTCCCATCCCAGTCGATTTGGAGCACCAAGCGGCCGCAAGACCCTTGCTGAAAGGACTTTGCTGATTCCCTCTGGCAAGATGATTTCCGGAATTAACGGTGCTATGAGGTTTTACAGCCGTGACTTGCGTAATTTGAAGGTTATCTTCAATGCTCGACCCTAGAAGAGTCTCCGAGAAACTGCCAAGGCGTAGCTGACAAAATTGACACGGGCAAGCAAAATAGAAACAGATACAGTGGGCTACGACTAGGAAACATCGCTGATCGCTAGGATATTAAGTCCAATCTCTAGAACGCAGCAATCGTCTTGTGAGATGGGAATAGTCATTTGTGGCGGTGAATGATAGGAATTTCCCGGCATGGAACTATCAGTGTTGCAGAGATTAGTATTCAAGAAGCAACCTTTGGCAAGAACACAGCAAGAATGATGTTGGTTCATGATATAAGCATCAATTTTGTATCAGTAAATATGTTTAATAGTAATTCTATGATAAAGTGAATTCGTAACGCTAAAATGCAGTCAACACTGGTTCAAAAACCTCCTGATCGCAATGCCACACCCAGGCTGATCCGACCACCCAAAGAGTCTATTCTATCCCTTCGGAGACGCACTCCAAAGCGTCACCATCTAATCAACTCAGTTGTGAGTCGGGTAGGCAGCATTCTGTCGGTACGGGTCATAGGAAGTCTCGTGGTACTGAGGAGCAGGCGAGACGCGACCATCGGCGCCGTATCCATGAGACAGCGGCGGCGACGACAGCGGAGCCGAGGGACTGTCGTACGAGTTGAGAGGCGCCGACGCCGCGTCCCACTTCATGTCGGACCTGCGGGCCTCGCTCTGCATCTTGAGCGTAAACGCGACGGCGGCGACCGGCTCGCGCGGGTCGAACACGGCCGCCCAGGCGCGGAGGCCGAGGAAGCCGCCGCGGTAGCTGCCGCCGGTGGTCTCGCCGGCGGCGCCGGGCTCGTCGGCGCCCGACTCGAGGGACAGGTGCTTGGGGCGGTACGACGTCAGGCGGTAGGGCGTCACGCTGTAGGCGAAGTGGAAGAAGACGGAGAAGATGACGAGCTCCAGGCTTACGAGCAGCAGGGGGATGCCGACCTCCATGTCCGTGTAGCTGAGGGTCGCGGTCGGCTCGAGGGGAGACGGGTTGATGCGCGTGAGGATCATGTAGATGATCTATAGAGATTGGGTTAGCAATTTTGGAAGACCGACTTGTACCACGACAGGGTCAAACTCACCCCCTGAAGAAACTGCAGTCCAATGAGCGCCTTGAAGGCAAACAACTTGGACAAGGCGCGATGGGGTCTTAGTTCGTCTTTGAGCTGCTGATACGTTCTCAGGACGGAGAGCACGGCGATGGCGGTGCTGGCCTTCTCGACGATCTCGAGCCAGAGCGAAGCCCAGTAGGCGTGGCTGCTGGAGAAGCAGTAGACGCCGGCGGCCTGCGTGACGTCGGTGAAGATGGCCACGAGGACCGAGACGACGGGGTACTGAAAGATCATGATCCAGGTCCGGCGGTACCCGTTGGCGGCGCGGACGGCGCCCTTGGTGCCCTTGGCGCGCATCAGCCGCATCGGCGCCAGGAAGACGTCGCGGCGGTCGTCCGATTCCGAGGTCAGGAGGCGGCACACGAGGATGAAGAAGTTGGCCAGGGCGACGGCCGTGGCCGTGTTGAGCCACGGCTGCAGGTAGATGTAGACGCCCGGCGCGCATATCTCGATCAGACTGCCGACGCCATAGATGGGGATGAAGGCGCATATCCTCAGAATACTATGGCCGTGATCTATTAGTATCTATAGGCGCCCAAGATTGAATGTTTCGAGTCAATTGCTTACTTGGCTTGTTCCTGTGGCTTGCTAAAGTTGAATGCGTGTCTGGCCATGAGCATCAGCAGCATGACGGTCGAGATGGCCGTACATGCGCCGCTGATGATAAGGTTGAGCTCATGGAACTGGATGTTGCCGACGATGGGCTGTGTAGTCGCTATAAGCATCAAGTGTTAGTATTATGTTCGATAAATATACATGTATGATATATATCCGAGGCCGACGTACTGATTTCGAATGGTGGCGTGTCGCAGACATGAGTGCTGTTTGAGTTGTCAGAAGAAGATTGGTGACTATGCCGGTTCCCCATGATTGCTGTCGTATTCGTTGGATTGCTCTCTGACGTGGTATGAATGAGTCGAGGAGGGATTTTGGGAAGTGTTCGTTTCTTCCTCAATGGTAGTCTGATGTGGTGTGTATTTGTTTGTTCTATGAGTTGATGGTAGGATATCGAACATGAGAAGAAAGAATTGAGTTGAGACTTGTCTGTTTATATCTTTTGAAAATCTCCATGTCCTTTGAGCAATATAGAGTATGTTCACTCATCTTTGCGAATGCGATGCAAGTGATAGGCAGTCAGCACAGCCAAGCCACGATACTAAACCTGGTCAACTCACGATCGAGAGTGGGAATCTGACCAATCAGCAAAGGCTGTTACTATTTAAACCGGCGAGCTAAGCTTTTCCTCGCAGGTACGATACCGAGCAGCGGATCCGCCGAACCGTTTCCAACGTTCTTTAGCGGGAGCACCAGCAGAGCACAGCATCAAGATACTGAAGATCAAAAAGTGGACGAACCCTGCCTCGCCCAGATGCAGCGAATCTTTGTGGAGGAAAATATACCGTACATACGTGGGATCAATTGCAATACTTGCAGGATTCAGGAGCGACCCGTCCTGGTGGGTGCTGTTGACAGCTTGTTCTCTGATACGTGTATTACTGGGGTTGAGGGTTGAGGGACCAGCTCGGGAGGCTATAGATCTCGCAGCTCACATTGAATTTTCATCTACAACGCCTTCAGCAAGACATGAAGCCCATAAAATCGCTCTACTATGCCCTTTGATTTGGAGTTCAAGAACATCATATCCACGAGACTACCATATCCCTTTAGTGTCGTGTACTTCTGACCTTTTCTACCCCTCGAGCCCATTCCAGATATCTCTGAGACTGTTCCTAAGCTAACCACTTAGTGGAGACTCGATAGCATGGCGCTGTCAGCACTTGTGCACCTGTGCCGCACGACCCTTGCGCCGCTGACACGGAACGCATCCGTTGTCATTAAGGTCCAGGAGAGGGCCTGCCTTCCTTCTCCAAGAAAGCTTGTCCTCGTCCTCGCCTCCTGGCAAATGAGGATGCCAATGAAAGCGAGGTATCGGCTCCTTGTGCCCAAGGTTCTGTTTTGGAACAGGTCGGCCTAGACATTGGGAGCGCATTTGACTCCGTGTAATACCTACTCATCATGGAAGCCCAAACCCCGTGCCTTACAGTGAAAAGCCATAAGCCAAATGCTTGTACAGAGTAGGGCTGAGCAGAACCGCTATCGGTATCGCATTCGCCCAAGCACATCCCCTATACAGTGAGGCTTGGGTGAACACTAAACAACCACAATCCAGCAAGCCACATCTAGTCTATTTCATATCCTCCCAACCAAAAATCTGAGAACGACTCTGGATTCGCCAATGGGCTTGATATTATGTCATGAGTACAGGCACCAGCCACGCCAGCCGCGCACCAGTAGAGCTTGACATCATCTATTCATGCCCTAACACAAACGGCGCCAACGGCTTCCATGGTTGTTGCTAGCAGAAGCCAAACGTCAACCAAATGTAGCCCGGACTAACATTTGCCTGTCTTAATCTATTGACGATCTCCTTCGCAAGCTGGAACCCAGCAGTTCGATCTTGCGAACAACACAAACTCCGACGCAGCCAAAATGTCATTCTGGTACAGTTGGAAACGGCTGCGTAGAGCCCGATTCCATGGAGATTCACAGCATCTTTATCTCCTTCTGGAGTCTGGACGGTAGGACCCAGTCCTGCTTGGCGCCCTTGCAATTTTTCCAGGGCCACACCTCTATCGGTTGCATTATCTATCCGTGGGTTGCAATCATCACCAGACAAGTACTGGCCAAGAAAGCCATGGCGAAGAGGTCGTTGCTGCGATTCTACAACTCGTACACAGTATGAACACAACAGTCATCTCCGAAGTTCACATCCTCTTCCAGTCTCTTGGGTATATGTTGTCCGCCGCTTGGTGACCGGGGATCGACGGTCGCTTCTTTATGCCTGATGCACGATTATCCACCGAGATACTTGGTGGTTCAGCCTTCCATCTTTACATACAATGACCGCTCTGATTCACAGAAGAGACAGCAATGATTCCTTGCAATTCCTCTACGGCTACTCGAAACGCAGTGTCAAAGACTCGGAGGGCACATCACTGCTCTCCTCCCCGCTGGCTGCGCCGCTTTATCCACAACTGCATGTCGGCCTGAGAAGCAAGGCTCAAATGCGGGCAGCCCAGGCCTTTTTCCCCATTTGAGAAGACATCTGCGACCCCTCGCGCCTCCCAACACAGAAATCCATCACGGAATCCGTCGCAGACATTCCTCACAGAACGACCAGAGTCAGACTCTGCCCAAGCTTGGTCTTTGCCGGCCGGGACAACTTTTCTACTACGGTCATGAGTGAAATCGCTCTCCTGATCGAGTCGTATCTCATATCCGTTTGAGAGAAGCATATACGCCATGACTTCCCTAGACAATACTCCACCGACCAGCTCTTGCTCAATCTGCTCAGAGTATGTCCAGGAAAACAGATTAGACTTCAGGGGGCGGCGCGCGGACACATCTCGGGTGGTACACCAGATTTGTTCGGAATGTGATGCTTTCGAAGCCGACACCAGCCAGCTATGCCATTTCTGCTCGCATATTCGACCAAACCATCTGTTAACCTGCAGATGTGTTCCCGACATACTTGAAGAAAATGAAGACGGGAATTTCGAAATTATGCTTGGGACACCACCTGAACTGTTCTCAAGACAGAAGGATTGCGCATTCTGTCGATGGTGTCTTGGAATCATCCAAGGACAAGCACGGCTGCTTCAGCATACAATCAACGAGAAAAGACCCGTCTCCATCGATAGATTCGCGCGCAGGAAGAGATAGCTCCATGAAACTAGCCACGATGCCCCCATTGACCGGGATGTCTACCTATCACTAATTTACGGGACCACGACTTCTCAGTCCTTCCGCTACAACAGGGACTGTCACATCGAAATCTCACACAACAAGCGACCGAGGGTGCTTGCTGCAAACCACAACAATACTACGACCGAGCTCGGTCTTTCTGAGTTTGCATTGGAACACTTTTCCACCCCACCGTCCGTGATCGATTGGGCCACAGTCCGCCGATGGAAAGCTACCTGTGACAAAGAGTGTGGAAACTGCCTCAAGGGAGCAATCGGCAAGCTGCCAGGTGGCTTTCGATTGATTGACGTCGAGATGGAATGCGTGACTGCCACAGAACTCGGGTCAGTTTCGTTTTCTGCTCTCAGCTATGTCTGGGGCGCCCAGGCGGAGAACGAAATTACAGCAAGGCGAGATACCCTATCTGTCCTGATGCAACCTCACAGTCTGGGGAATCTGCCTTGGACGATCTCTCACGCCATGCATGTCTGCAAACAAATGGGCCAGCGCTACCTGTGGGTCGATAGGCTTTGCATCGTGCAAGATGACAAGGAAGATAAATACGGCCAAATCGGATCTTTGGAAGCGATATACTCCCGGGCAGACCTTGTCATAGTGGCTGCGTGTGGAGATGGTATGGGGTCTGGTCTGGCCGGTGTCAACGAAGAGTTCCCAAGAGAGCAGTGGCAATTTCCTCTGAATACTTTTGGATTCACTTTAGCTAACCAGCTACCTGGTCTCGACGTTGCGACGCACAGTGCTTGGGGTCGAAGAGGGTGGACGTACCAGGAGGCCGTATTATCAAAACGCAAGTTATACTTCACGCCATGCGAAGTCTGGTGGGAGTGTGAAGGAGGCCATATGTGGGAAAGCCTCTTTTCGTCTGATCGCATGATACACGCGGGTTATCTGCTAAAGGCAATCAACACCGGCGATATCGACGACACCTACGAGGGTTACAGGCATCACGTAGAACAGTACTCCGCACGCATTCTCTCTTATCCATCCGACATATATTATGCCTTCCGTGGTATCGAGAACGCATTTTATCCTGGCGGCAGATTCGTGCACGGACTGCCGGAATCCGACTTCAGCCGCGCGTTACTATGGTATCCATATGTCTTGCCGGGTCTACGAGAGCGGCGGTGTGACAATCAAGACGTGAACCTCCCCTCTTGGTCATGGGCATCTTTTGAAGGACGGGTCGGGACCCACGGTTTATACAGCACTCAGTACAACGGACGCAGAATACGCTCGCTTGGTTCTTTCTACTGTTCGCTTTGCGAATGGGACACTTGGGATGGAAACCATGGCAAACAAGGTTCTCGCAGAATCAATTCTATCAATGACCAGAACGTATGGGCACAGCTGGACAGAATTTGGTCGAATAGCAGAAGAATCAGGAAATATCCGGATTTTTTCGACTCATTGCCCAGCTCGCCCGACTATCGACAGTTCCTCGCAATGGCATGGTCTAAAGGCTGCGTTGAAGCAAATGTCCCCGACGATTTGTCTAATCCAGAAAGTGACTCCATGTCCCCCCAAGCCCTAGAATCTCGCTGGCCGACGATGAGTGCATTCCTGGTCGAGGTTGCGGTACAACGCCGAGATCACCCTTCAGCGAACCTTCACGGCTGTCCGAGACTTAATCCAGGACAAGTCTCCACCCGCACCCAGTGGTCAGTCTTATCTATCGAATGCGCCGGCAAACATGGACACTTTGAGGAATGTATCATCCGTAGTGCATCTTCTGACAAACACGAAAGTGCAATCGGCGCGCTTATCAATGCAGCCGAGTATCGACTGCGTAGTACGGGCCCATCTCACGGGGTCGCTGATGTCGATTTCATAGCTCTGGCCATAGGCACCATGCCCCCGGGCTTTACCCGCCGAATAGATCGAGACATCTTGGAGAAGAATTGTTTCCACGTGAGTCAGCCCAAAGACGAAATCCAATATGGCCAGCCGGGCGTGATCGTCATGGCCGTCAGATGGAGCGGCTCAATCGCGCATCGTTTGGGGCTGGGATGGGTGACTTTGCAAGGCTGGGTGGACTCGAACCCAGAGTTCCGAACAATTGTTTTAGCATAAATATATGCTCCATCTCTGGAGTTGCAATGCGAGGGTTCTATTACTCGCCGAGGCAGAGCTCGCACAGCGCTGAAAGCGGCTGTGCACGTCTTATTGTATGCTCAGCTCGTGAATTTCTTACCAAGTCCGCCGCGGGAGGAATTATGGCCAACCTTGTAGATCGAGGCTCCGACCACACGGGATAATTGGTGAACTATAAATCACCTTGCTTCTGAACTCCCGCGGGTGACAAGGTTCAGCGGTTACAGGCTACCATTTGGCTACCCGCTCCAATTGACAAAAACACCTCTGCGTAGTTAAGAAAATGTCGAAACGCGTCAACGAGTCCCGTCCCGCCCCCGATATACAGATGACGTGTCGACGAATGACCGGCAACATTGAGCTGCAAGGCTGAGACGAGAGCGGCCTGGCCGTGTCTGAAATGCCGGGAGAGCTTCAGCCGCCCCAGAATGCAATCTTAAGAGGATGTGATTCCGTGGAATTTCTGGCTCGGCTACCAAGTGGATATATAACGAGCTGGCTTGGCAGCATTGCCATCTTGGCTCGCAGCTCACTCTTTATTATACACTCCGACGTGAAATTCTTGACGTAGAGCCATCATGTTGATTCTTCCGTCTTTTACTTTGAGCTTATCTGCTGCTACAGCGGCAGCACAACATGGTGGCGGTGGTGGTGGGGGCAGTCGCGGAGGTGGTCGCGGAGGAGGTGATGGAGGTGGAAGCGGAGGCGTAGAGCGCGATGGTGGCGGTGGCGGTGGGTTCCAAGGAGGAGGGGGAGCAGGAGAGGATCGCGAAGCCGGCTTTGACAGTGGTGGTGGTGTTGTTCCGATTTCCAGTCCTGCTGACTGGTGTCATTCTAACCCTTACTATCCGTGGAGCATTGCCATGGAGCCCAATGCACAAGCCCTCGAGCACTGCAATAATCTCTTCCCGAACCCGACTCAGACGTCGTGGACAACAAAGACGCAGCAGGGAGCTTTCGCGACGGTCACATCTACCGTTGCAACAACGACCGTCACCAAGACCAAGACCGCAAGCAGCGTGTGAGCTGATCCATTCCTACTTCCTAGTGACAATTTGCTAATCTCTCTCTATCTTCTTAAATTAGGAACACGGGTAGCATTCTTGTTCCTAGAGTCGGGGGAGTCACCAAGCGAGACGACCCATTCTCGGCCTTCTTGGCCCAAGGACAGGTTGTGGTACGAAAGGTGGTGAGTATCCCATGTACCTCAAGTACTCCTCGCACAGTTCTCGGGTATCTTCTATGCCTGAGAGAACATTGGACCAGATTGTTGCGCGCCCATTTGCTAAGATGCAACATGGACGAGTTCTGATTCGATCTTTCAAGTGCCAATGTATTGTCAAGCCAGAGGAGCAAGAATCTTTCACCCGGACACGGACTAGAACTGTTGGTGACTCAGATCAAACGAGAACGGTTCATGTGACTGCGACAAGCACCACAATCATTACCACGGCTACCGCTTGTGAGTTACTTTGATTCTAGCAGGAAGAACAGCTCAACCAGCTTCCTAGTTTTGGAAGACCTCGATGTGCAGCGACTTAGTAGGCACTGACACTTTGCTTTTCATAGCAACACCCCTTGGTTCAAAAGCCCAAGCAAGAGCGGGAGCACCACAATGCGACCCGAATTCGGAACTAGGAGGACAGGGAGTCGGCGGTTGCAGTTCAGATTGTTTCTGCGACATCGATGCCGACGGAGTCAACCGCTATTGCGACGCCGCGCTGCCGGGCGATGCGCTGAAACCCTGCACTGCCGACACCGACTGCAAACGAAACCAGGCCTGTATGGACTTTCTGCTGGACGGCGAGTTCAAGTGCTACTCGTTTAGCACGTGCAGCAGTACTTTTATACACGGTCTGAAGCGAAACGAGTAGTAGGGGAGACAGATTTGACGCGACTCACTGATGTCTGGCTGAGGACTGGCGCGACAATCGCGAAGCAGGTCGCCATGACAATAGAGACAGTAAAACCTTTCAGATCTAAGAACGAGCCGAGCTTAATTGTGTCTCGTGATGATCATCTGATATTGAGACATGTCGTTCTGTTAGGTTATGGCTTGTATTTATGTTAAGTCAATGTTGGCGAATATAGAATAATGACCCCTTGATTGATTTTCGAGGGAGAGGATTTTCGAGGGAGAGGGCACTCAATCATTCGTGTATGAAAGTCTCAAGTTGCCAGAATAACAAATGAGGGCAATAATCTCAGATATTGGCGATGTTGTATTATTGGTCGAATCCCATTGGTTCACTTCTCGTAAAGTCGTTCTCACTATAATATTTGCTTTGTGCCAAGTTGGGAACTAAACTGGAACATTGCGCACGATGACGACTGGATTTCTGTAGATCATGTTGATCGCACGACCAGAGTAAGCTGAGTTGAGTGGAACCACTCGTATTCCGTGCCATTAAAGCTCACTTCCGAATATGCTGGTATGACTAAGTCGTCAGCCAGATGTAACATAGCAATGTTGGTATTAGTAAATGCCCACTTGGCAACTAAAATTCGTCGGGGAAAAGTTCCACCCCATTCTTTATAAGCCCATCTAGAAGTGTTCAATGTTTATGAATACGAGGGAATATCAGGGTCGCAATAGCAACAATCAGCAGCCCCAATCATCTGGTGGCTGCCTAGGTAGATAGGTATGGAACCATCCTTGATATCCAATCAGGGATGCTATGCGCTTGTTTGAACGTCGCAACTATACCATCTGAGCAAAACCGCCCCTTTGAGATGAGTCTTGAGATTGGAGTTTGTTCTTGAACCCTTTTATGTTACTCTTGCGAGATCATTTCATTCACGAGAGGTCTTACAATATTTTTGTGTCAATACTTCAACTACCCTAAACATGGCAATAGATAAAGATCTGCTAAATATCCATAAGGCTGAAAGGGAAGGGCGAGTGACTGCTGTTTACAACAGTCACGGTACGAGTTTTATCAAATCTGACTTGATGGCACCATCACCACTCTGGCTGAGTCTGATCTGCGAGAAGTAAGCCCAGAACAGCTCCATTATGCGGACCCGAGGGAAGTCCAGAACAGGATCGCGAATAAGAACTGCTACTCTCACAGTTCAAGTTATGTTGCTGATTGAGATTAGTGAATTCTTTTGTAAGCTGCGATATTTCTAGATGATGGTACAGCGACAATATTTTCGAGTACGGTGAAGGTGGATATATCTCACCGAGCAGACAGCCTACCAACGCAATGAATGTTACCGATGGAGATCATGACCTCGATTAAACAATGGTGTTACTGAATAACAGCCCATTTGGCATGGAATGAGGGTGCTTATTGCGAACAGCGGTTTTATTGAACTGTCGTGTAACTGCGCGCCTCACCGAGAAAGGACGATCCGCCCTTTCAAGGTGGTATTCTGGGTGGAAATACGAACTCCAGCATAAGAGTTTGGACAGAGGCAAGCTGCTTAGGTATTTGTCGGAAATTCAGCTCGAATGCCACGAGTATAAAACGTCCCCAGTCCCCTCAATCCTAGACACTTTATCATCGCCTGACCATATCAAACACCCAGAACAAACATTTGCTATATCCAAGCAGCATCACCAGATCAATCTCTGCCAGCACTCAGTCAAGATGCAGATCATCGCCCTCCTCTCTCTCGCAGCGGCTGCCTCTGCCGTCCAGATCAACTACTACAAAGATGGAGGCTGCAGCGATTTCAACGCGTCGCCGCCCAGCGTCCCGACCGACGGAAGCTGCTACCAGTGGCAGTTCAGCGGAACCAACAGCGCCAATGTCGCCAACTGCGACCACAGCGTCTGCCAGTGCACCTTTTACTCTGGCGCCGACTGCCAGGGTGCTCAGGACGTGGCCACCAGCCCTGGCGATAACTGCGCGTCTAACTTTGGCCCCGGCTTCCAGAGTTTCCGATGCACTGTCTCGGGCTGATTGCCGTCGAGTCTCCTCAGGCGTGGAGATGTTCAATGGCCATACGGGGGCATGGGGATTGAGGCCTGGTAGCCGTGTGGCTGTAGGTGTGTGTTCACGCACACGGGAGGAGGAAATGGAGATTAGAATTTTCTTCGTTTCCAATTGCCTTACATTCTGGACGCTCTTTTCACCCTAGTTTTGACGACAAGCTCGTATCACACTGTTTTGGAACAGAAACCAAGCTGGCAGCTTAGCTCTTATTTTGCAGTAAGAAAATGAACTGAGCTTGATTGACCATAAATTACGCCTTGGAAACATTGCGACATTTGTTTCGTGAACGAAATACTTCCGCTACCAAGGACACAGTATGTGTTCTTGATCTCCGTAGCACGACAAGTAAAGAAACCTGTTCAACTCAATCTTATCAACCCTACAAGTCTCGCCGCTCTCCCTCATGACTTAGAGCCTCGGTTGATGGAGGCGCAGATGCTAAGTGCGCACGGATCCACGAATAGCCCGGCTGTCTTGATCATATGGAAAAGAAATATCAAGGACCTGGGGTTGCAACGCTAAACATTGCCCAAAAATCCTATTCCTTTCCCCTAATTACAATTGAGGAGGATGCCTACGTGACACATCAGGCGTTCATGGCGCCACAAGGCTCAACCCTGATTCCGGGGAAGTTCAGTCGTTTGCCCTTGTCAGTGCAATACTTGGAAATAGATTTAGACTACCTATACAGATCCGGGGCAGGCTTTCTCGACTTTTCGAGGGTCCTCGATAGCTTTGCGGCCGCTACAGGTCTACATCCCTGTTGGGCTGAGATCCGGTGCGGCACCTTGTACCTTTCCGTCAAAGCGCCCCCAGGCGAAGGAATACAAAGGTGGTATTTGGATCGCCCGACGTCATCGAGGAATGTACAACGATCTTTATGCTGATTCCAGTCATTTGAATGGGGAGTAATTTTGATCTTTCATCGGAGAGTCTCCAAAGGCGAAAGGTTCTGCGCACACAAATTGTTGGGGTAGCCAAGTGACAGAATCGTGAGTCGCGACATTGGCGCATCCATATAATGCCACTATGTTGTATGAGCCGCTTTCAGGTACAGAGTATAATGCCGACGTGCAGCATGATCGGACCCCTATAACCTTAAAGGTGATGGCCAAGCCTGATCCCCGCAATTGAGTTTGGTATATGTAATTCGGCCTTGAATTTTGGCTGAGCTGTTGTTCTCGTTCACGTTACCTAAGCTTTCAGGATCAGCAACCCTGTCCATAGCCGTGACGTCGATGGCGTGAGCCTATAAATAGATCACGAAAGCAAAATGCTATGCGGCGTCGCCGTTTGGGAGATATTGGAAAAGGAGGCTGAGTGACTATAGGCGAGTAGTACTAAATCCAACATTGATGATCATCACCTCTTTTCTCTCATGATCTCAGGCATTGATTCCTCCATCGAGAACATTTTCTTCAGCTATGCCGCATAGGCGGAATCCGTCCAGGAACCATGGAACGAAATTGGGAGATGACAAGACAAAGACCAGTGACGTTGCTGCGACTTGTGAATCAGACCTCTCTTGATTCAACCGATCGAAGTCATATAAATACGCTCAACTCATCCCCGAAAAGCTGAATCAACACATCAATCATCATCAGCATCATATCCACAGTTCCCACACACAGTTCCGAGTCAGCCCTGCGACCATCACAGCGTCTATAAGACAGCTCAACACAGCTCTTTCCATTCAGAATACATCCACCAGACATCAATCATCATGTATTCCTCCGTCATTCTTGCTCCGCTCGTACTATACTTGGCAGGCACTGCCCTAGCCACACCAACACCAGTTCTCAAAGACAAGCGCACCGCATGCGCCGTGTCTGTGGATGAAACCGTTGACGCCTTGGGCAACCTCGCCATCCACTACAGCGACAACAAGATCAGCCTCGGCGACCAAGACCCGACCGACCTGTTCAGCCAGGTCGGCACAAAGTGTGCAGACGCGGGCAGCTGCGACCCCAACGCCTGGACCGGAAAGGGCCAGGAGCCCGGCAGCCCCCAGGGCCTCGAGGACGTCGACATCTCCATGGTCGCCCACGGCCTGTATCCCGTCTGGATACACAACGGGCTCTACGACGCGCTCATGACGGCCCTGTCCAAGGCCGTGACCAAGGAGACCAAGACGTACACGCCCAGCACGACGTGCACGTCTTCGATCGGCTGCTTCGGCTCGTCGGACAAGTCCATCGACGTCTACACCATCCCGGACTGGATCGCCGTGTACTGGTACAACCCCGACGACTGCAACGCCGACCCGGCCTACATGGGCGTGCAGACGTCGGTCAAGGTGGAGGGCAGCTCGGGGTTCTGCAGCACGTTCAGCACGCTGGGAGGTGCGGTCGCGAGCTCGCTAGGAGCGCCGGGCGGCGCTGGTGTGGTATTCTCCCTGCTGGGACTTTCGTGCTCGCTCGCTGGGCAGTAGGTTGAATGGTTTCTCGGGAGCGGGTTGTGCGCAGCTGTCTTGGATACCTTGGTAGACTTATGTACGAATTTATCATGGCTAGAACCTGTGACAAAGCCGAGTCCTAAACAGTGTCGATGTGACATCCACTATGAATGTGACGTTCGGTATGGATAAGATGGCCTTGGCGTTTTTAAATCATGTTTGACCCCTCAAGACCAGGGCTGGATATACGTACGTCGTCAATACTTCTAATCTACCTAACCTTAAGTGACCGCACCGGAACTGGTCTGCTCAACTGCCCGCCTCGAGAACGGGTGCCATTGCTATCTTACCTGCCACTTCATCTTCTGATCATGACAATGTAAAACTATCCCCAACTCCATGGATAATTTGACAGGCCTAGAGCGAGAAAATTCCAGGCCTCTTATCTTTCAACATCGCTTTTAGCTTTCTGACTTGAAACATGACCCTTGTTCAGCTGGCTGGCTACACAGGCTAACTTTGAAGGTAATACTATAGTGGTTAGGACAATGGCGCGGATGGGAATTGAATTAGCTATACCCCTTCCAGGTTCAGATTCAGCTGCCCCGCAACCTGCTTCACACCGCGGCAGACCGATGTGACTTGTTCAAGCCTCCCTTGCAATGCGAGAAACTGAACATAAAATCGTCCGCTATCCTTTCCCGCGAGCGTTTGGTGTTTCGCAACTTGTTCCTGGATCAGTTCAAAATCTCGAACGCTTATATTTGTTGTTGTGCAACCTTTTGCACGCATTAATACCATGCCAACTGAAAATGTTGTTAATTGGACCCCCGTTAACAAGGACGATATAGCACTTAAGAAAGCGCTCATAATCCTCCAAGAATCAGCGGACTCGGTTTTACTTTCTCTTCAGCATCAGAAAGAAGAAGACAAGCGGGAAAAGAAATTCCTTCTCCAGATCAAAAACTATTTTGGTGGGCTGGCATCTCCCTCCTGCTTTCCAACAACGAGCTGATCATCGCTGTGAGGTAGCTCTCAAGGCCTACGTTCTGACGGGAAAGGATTTTCCGACCAACCACGATGAGTTCAACCGTCGGTTTCCTGGAAGCGCCTTCAAACGGCTCTTACCAATTGATGCCCGGATATTCGAAGAAACCAGGCAGGGGCTAGTTGCTGTAGGCTCCTTGTGTAGAGACTTCTACGACACGAAGCTGCAAAACCTTGGTTAGTGCCTTTCTCCTCCATGATCGGTTTCCTTGTCGTTGGATTTCAGGATGGATGGTCGGCTTAGTTTGGTTTCATTGACCACCTTGAATAGTGAGCGTTGGATCTTTGGCGGTCGTTTGGAGCAGGACAACCCTGGAATGCTTGAAGGGCAATCAGGGGATGAGTCTACATTCCCAGCTCATGGTTCTGTCGCATCCCAAGTATACGGGCTCAGATAAACATGATGACGAATTTCGGGAAGCTCTCGACACAGCACATGGGTTTCTGGAGCTGCTACAGCACGAAGCGGAAAACGGCCAAAGACAAGCCGACAATCTCATCAAGGATTTGGTGACAGTCAGTGATCCAGCCCACGGACACGTGGAATCTTGAGAAGTCTCGCTCGAATTCAAACTAACACTACCGTGTCCATAGTTTCGTGACTCTACCGAGAGATTGCGACCTGCGGTGGAGTATCTCATCCGCAAGTATACTGCCGGTGATAAGCCATACCTCAGCTCCCTCAATGAGGAGTACCAAAAGTCCAGCGCGTCGGAGAGCCAGAAGTTCGAAGAATGCAATGGCGGCTACGATGGATGGAAAGATTGTACAGGACTGGCCGTCGAGATTGGTGTCTCGGTTTCTTGGGTCCCCATAATTGGCTGGGTCTCGCTCACCGCTTCGGCGCACAACGGCGACAGGCTACGCCACTCTTGGGTAAAACTCTCGGACGAGTACCAGGCATTGAAGGAGGACAGTCCAGACGAGGCCCTGCTCATCGAATCCATGAACAAGTTGAGCAATCAGTTCAAGGGACTGAGAGAAAAGATCGACGACGCCATCAAAGTGGTGCGAGTCCTCAGTGTCATGTTCAGAGATCAGACCGAGGCCTACCAATTGATTGGAAGCTCACTCAGCGGGATGGGCAACACGTCAAACAAGGCAGACGCGGAAACTAGGAATTGGTTCATCAGGTTGCAGATTGAGGGGACCTGCCGGACACTCGATCAGCTGCAGAAGGCAGCCGAAGGATTTATCAAGGATATCCTCAACGAAACCACCCTGGGCTGAGGTACACTAGGCTACTTGAATCTTCAAGCTATATCCCTTTTGGCGGGAAAGATACAGAGTATGTCACAATGCAAGAACTAGTCGTTGAGAGCCTGCTTCAAGAGCTTGCGGGCGAGTCCATATGCCTCGTCGCGTCGAGTCCACTCCAAGGTGCCTTCTTGCGCGCCCTTGTCAAATCCATGTCGAACTCCCTCCAAATCATGCAAAACCACATCCTGCGAGCTTTTCTTGCCCTTTCGTATCTTAGGTGCTAGCAGAGCGGCCTCGGGACGCAGCGGATCCCCCTCACAGGTGATGATGGCCGTCATCGGTGGGAAGTGCGATACATCCGTAAACGACGGCGAGATGGCGGCGTTTCTTGGCGAATCTCGTTCCGGTGCGTAGCAGTCGTTGAAAAGATGCAGCGCCCATATGGGATAGGGATTGATAGGTCGAGGGCCTGTTTTGAAGAGTAAAATTTATGGGAAGGCCGTGTGTTGAGGATAATCGGATTCTACATTACGCCAGCTTGCTTCTTTGAAAAAGACGGATGGTAATGGAATCGTTATGTTGGATTAGCAAGCCAACATTTAAGGACCAGCATCGTACTGGGGTGTTGGATGGCCCCACCGTATAGAGTATACTGTCATTGTTTTGTTCTATTTCTTGTTCTCTATTGTGTATCTTGTGCTTTTGCACTACTTTTGATTAATAGAAATAAGGGAGATTTGGTACAATTTTGCTAGAGCCTAAATAATTGTAACATTCCCGTTTGTAAGATATGCAGAGGCGATGTGAAGGGCTCCAAGGCTACTAGGACCGTAGTTGCCAGCGGCCTGGGTAATGCGAGTACCATTGACGGAGAAGTTCTTGATGACGAACCCCTCCAATGCCGCCGCCGTCCCCGTAGAATCTGTGAAAAGTGGCAGCTCACTCTTGTAAATACCGTTTGTCTTTACACTGAAAGTTTCGAGACTAATGTTCTCGAGAGTAAAGTTCTTGTAATTAGACAATGGGCAGATGCGCATCAAGTTCCCGCCAATCCCTTCGGCTCTGATATTGCCAAAATAAACATTTGACATTGTCTTTGACAGATCCGCGTTGTTCGACAGAGACTCGGAGATGCCGTAGACTTGGTTGGCTCCAATGATGCTGGGATGCGAACCGTTGCTGCTATATCGCATGTGGATGACATCCACCCCGTTGACGGTGATGTTGTGAATGTTTCGGGATGCCCAACCATATTGAATGATGGGGGCCGTCTTGCCCTTCCATACAACCACATTCTCAACCAACACATTTGATCCGTACGTCTTGATCGTATCATCCCCGGAGTGATAGAAAGTATCGCGAATACTGGAGCCTTTGTATAGTGTCGTGCCGTCTGTCTGGCCAAAGTAGGCACCCACTTGCTTGTAATCATACTGGCGAATAGAGATGGTGGTCAGGTCTCCTGTGAAATCAATGGAATTGAACGGAGGCGCATTCGTCGTCGGTCCAGCGAGCAAGAAGGTCTGTTGTACATCATTGGTGCTGTACCCGGTCCACATTCGCAGGGAGTCGCTGTTGCTCTTTGTGTTGGTGTAGTTCTCGGCCGTGTTGGCCTGATACACGTATCTCTCGCCAGACAGTACACCATGTCCAGTTGCTTTGATCGTGGTTGCCTGCGTCGTAAATTCGAAAGCGCCTTTGACATAGGCGCCGGGTGACAAGTAGACCCAGTTCACAGAAGTTGATAGCGTCGCATGGGTAGTTGCTGACATGTAGTGAACACCAGGCATAAAGTACACTACTTCATTGGTAATGGAACCAAAATCTGGGACGCTTCCGGGATACACGATGTAGGTCTCCGGTGCTGTTTGATCTGGCACCAAGTCGTCAGACGGAAAAGGGCTGGCAAAGATGAGTAGAGCGTCGTGTGGCTCTGTTCCCATGATGGGATTCTTGTCGCTGAATGATGAAACGTAGTTTGGGCCGTCCGAGTGCCAGTCTTGCACGAAATCACAAGTCGTCGTCGCGCAGCTGTCATGATAGTCGTACAAATTGTCCTGGAACTCGACCGAGAATCGAAGTCCTTGGGCGCTGTACGGGACAAATATGTATACGTTGCCGGCGCCGTCATCAGTGACTGTCAAGTCGAGGTTTGACGGACGAATAACAACGTTGCTTGCCGTTGAAGGGTTGTCTCCGCGCCGGGTGACTTTGATCCATGCGTCCGATGAATACAGAAATTGGGTCCAGGCCATTGTGATCCATATGTCGGCCTCGATCGTGACAGCATCGTCAGCGGTTGTGGTGGAGGTAGGATCTCCAGGGATGATGATATTGCCTTGGCCATTTCTAGGGATTGTCTCGTAAACAAAGCTGTTGTAGCTGAAGAGGGAGATCAATATTGGCCATCGAGGAGAACGTTGCCAAGGAAAACTTACTAAGTGGCAGATGAATCTGCAGTCGATTTGACCCAAGTTGAATAGACGTGCGACTGCCGGACATTGCCCCCCTGAACTGGAGTTTCATAATTGATCTCGCCATTTTCATGCCACCATGTCTGCAAGCTGCTCATGTCCGCGGTTGCGTTGTCAGCAGCTATGGTGTCTGCACACGTGCCCGGAAGCAGGTAAGCCAGCTGCAGCAGAATGAGCCATGATGTAGAGCGCCGCATGGTGGATCAGTTGGGAAGCAATGGTCTTTGAGGTATGGTGATCGACCGTGACCTGATCGGCGGCATTTTGCAGTATTAATAAGAAAGCAGGCGTTGTTCCAGACTGGACCAAGTTCAATCAATCGTCCGACTCCCCGTTATCTATCAGGCGAACCTTGCTTGGTCTTTTTCCATTATCGGTCTGATAGAGTCGTTCCGCAGGATCCTGTCTTAAATTTCTATCTACCTAAGGGTGAAGGATTTCGCTAACGACATCAAGTGCGATGATACAAGGGTGCAGGTGCTGAAGATATTCAGATGTGGGGGCAGATCCGAGCTGGAATCGATAAAAATAGGCTCACGGGATGGATCTCGGGAAGCTTAGCTACCTAGGTAGGCGGGTGACAAAGAAAGTGAGATTCCGCCTATACTACAACACCGTATTTTTGTCAATAATTGTCTTGATTGTGCTACAAAAACTAAATATTCTTATTTCGGATCGAATTTCGTTTCTCATTCTGTATATTTTATCCCAACATCAATCGTGGTGACCAAATGATGTGCAACGGTAAAGGTATCTGTATGAGTACATATGCTGTTCTTACTTCATTTTGCTCTCGCTTGCTAGGTATAACAGACACTATACTTTAATCCTTGTCGCCGAAATGGGCATCGAGGCGAAGGAAGACAAGCGCTATCCGTGCCCTGTATAGTACAAATAGTGGAGTGACAATACCCATACCGTGGTCGCACTCCAGCTGTTGCACTTGGCCCGATCTCGAATGTTTCCCGTCCCTGTCTTGATGAGCAGGGAAAGCCTGTGCCGGTGTCCCAGAACTCCGAATGCAGTGCAAGCGCATTGTCCACGGCATTTTGTCTGCTCGACTGGCCGCGAGGCTCTATTGAAATGACACGATGTCATTGCGAGGTCCTGTTTGGCCGCAACGAATGGGTGTACAGAACATCTGCAGGGACGGCAGGCATCTTGGCATTGCGAATCTCTGCTGGATGAGGGCTGAGGAGGGGCTTGGAGGTTCCCCTCTGCGCCCTGTTGGCGAGTCAGTCTTGTGTGCGCAAGTCAATCACGGTAAATATGTAGGCATCTACTTCTGCGTCTTAAGCTTTCGTTACATGGTCAAGACTGGCGTACAGGCACTTCTGAGCCATCATAATATAGACGAGGAGAACACCTCATGCAAAGTTAGCGAACGAATTCGAGCCACGACCTGACGGCTTTTCCGAAATCCCCGCATCTTTTACAATGACATCCACAGCGACCGGCTTTGTCTACACGCAATTGGCACATCCGACCGAATGCTTTCGTCTATTGAAACTTCTGGCACCTACTAACCCAGACATTCTCCATGCAGAATTGATTGCCTGTCGAAGAGAAGATGCGCCTTCATATCGGCCTGTTTCGTACACCTGGGGCCAGCAAGATGCGTCCTCCCATGTCCTGTTGAGGAATCAGCGTACTGAGACGTTCTGCCGGTTTTCGGTTCGGCCTAATTTATACTCGCTCTTGAAAGAGATGAATAGGTTGTATGGAGAGACGATCATCTGGGTTGACGCCATCTGTATCAACCAAAACGACGACCTGGAAAAAAGCGGCCAAGTACAAACGATGGACAAGGTCTATAGGAATAAAGACCTACTGATCTGGCTCGGCGACAAGTCGGAGAACAGCGACCAGGCATTTGACCTGCTGGAGGCTTGGAAAGAGCACGTCGAAAACGGGAAACAGTCCCAAAAACTCGACACCATTCTACTTTGGCAGATCTCCGGTCCTAATTCAGACCTCCCGGGATTTCTGCGTTCCTCGAGGGCAAGTCACACATCTTTTACAATGACCCTAAATCATATATGGCCTTGTTCGATCTCTTGTGGCGACCATGGTTCTATCGTCGGTGGATTGTTCAAGAGTTTGTCCTATCTAAGAGCAGACAATTCCATCTTGGATCTCGCCAGATAGATTCCGACTACCTGGTTGGTCTGGTCCATGAACTGCGCCGGATCACGACTCCTTTCCGCAGTGGAAACGTGATGGATGTGTGAATGTGGTGTATAGAATGCACCCGATGAACAGGTGGGAAGAGGATGGAGAGAAGAAGCTCTCTGCATCCAGAAGCTACAGCTACTACGGCTAACTACAGTGCAGCAGACCAGGTGGTCTGTGCGTCAAAACGTGATTTATATGTTCCAAGATCCGCTCCGGACCACGGTGCGTGATCACGAGGGCCTCGATCCTCTCGAGATGCTGCTGCGTCTCGATGCTGCCCCAAAGGAGGTGCAGTCGGGTAACGAGCTGCAACTGACCCTACAGCGCCTGCTGATCGACTTTGGCGTCACGATATCTTCTGATCCGAGAGACTCGATCTACGCCTTTTTGTCTTTGGCCAACGATATCGACGTCTCAAGTTGGGCACCCGATTATTCCCAAATCAATCCACCTCTAAATCTGTTCATCAAGGCATTAGCACAAATCGTTGACAGGACCGGCTCCATCGACGCCATCTGTCGCCACAGATCCTGGAGCCATCCCTCGATACCGAACAGCGTCAGTTGGCTGCCGTGGTTTGGAAGTGTGGCCGCTGTCTGCCGATCCGGTCATACTCACCTGATACATTACTACCACGACAAGTCCCTGACCACGTTCCACCGGCCCTGGAAAGAGTCCAGGTACACGTGCCCTTGCTGCGATCGAACCAGAGAGTTCCGCCCGCACCGCCGACGTCTTTGCTGTCAGTGCTGTGGAAAGGTCCTGCCGTCTGACAGATATGATTGTGCGAAATGCCCTCGGTCGAGATACTGCTCTTCGTGCGCCACATCTGGGCGCGCGGCCAGGACACATGCCGAAACCTGGATCCACCCCCCAGAATTGCGCAGCCGCAACGCGCGTCCAAGAGTGGTATGCGATGGCTGCGATCTCACTATCCTTGGGACAGGATTGACTTGCGTGAACTGCGACAATTTCGACTACTGCCTCAAGTGTGCCCGAACCGCTCAAACCGCCCACGATCCCAGCCATCGATTCGAATTCCACGACGGAGCAACATACTTTGCTTCAGGTAGATCCTTGACCAGTGTCAACGGTAGGAGCCTCGAAGCCGTCGCCTGCCAGTTGTTTCAGCGGGTCCCCGGTGATGTGCTCGGTCAGTATACTATGCCGCAGCATTTCCACATCGGAGTCGGCTTTAGCGGCTTCATCGTGGACAAGATTCGAGCAGTCGGGGTCGAAAGCCCGAGTGCAATGCCGCACGAGGTCGACATACCCAAAGACTCCGTTGGCCCCAAGTTCAGTGCTCATCCTGACATTAATCTCCAGCAATGGGCAACTCTGCGACCGCAGATACCTATCCAGGACTGGGCAAAGCTGCCGGGTATGAAGGAGCTCACCCTGGACGAGAACGGAATGCCAGGACGCACGTTCTATCGCGCTCTCACCGGCAACAGACGAATAATTGATGGCAAGATTGGCCACCTCACGGACGAAATGATTGAGCAGGCGCGGGTCTACTACAACTCGGACGATCCAGACAAACAGTGCGCCTGGAACGTACACGAATCCGTTGAAGTCATGCTCCAAAACAAGCGAAAATTCGCCACCACAGACAAATCTTTCGGCTTCGTACCTACGGATGCTCTAGTAGGTGATTCCATAGCTATATTGGAGGGTTGTTCGGTACCGGTCGTCATCCGGGAGGCCTGCCACCGACCGAGACCCGACTTTGTCACATGGCAATTGATTGGCGAATGCTACATCGAGGGACTAATGGAGGGGGAATTCATTGAGAAACTTGCTTCACAGGATGAAGTCTGGTCAGAAAAGCTCACCATTATTTGAGGCGGGGGAGGGGGGGGGGCGAAGTGATGTTGCGCAATGGCTATGCCGAGGCCGCCATTGACACGGGTGATTGCCACCGAGTGTGGGATGGAACGAGCCATCTTGGTTATATGTTCACGCGGTTTCTTTAGCAAAATCCGCAGCACTGTTTAGATTATTTTGGTGATGCAGTTCAAATGTGTTAAAGTTGATAGTGCTGTTGCACGGAATATCCCAAGGATAGGCCCAAATCACGAGGGGTCATCTGGGATACGGCCGTTTACCCGATAATAGCTAAATTGCACCAAAAATTCCCTATTTCTTTCATACGCAATCATAATGCAATAACACGAGACAAAAAAAAACCAAAAAAAAAACCAAAGAAAACCAAAGAAAAAAAACAACCAACACAATTCAGACAATTATATCATCCTATCTCCGATAAGTATAACCCACCTATAGACACTGCAGCTGCATAATTTAGTAAGGCTGCAGCTGTGCTCACCAACAGACATGCTGCATATGCAACAGTATCATACGCAAGTTGGCGGTTGGTCTGCACCGCATTTCTTCAATGCCAAACTGACCACCTAACTCATATCGCACGAATACTTTAGCTCTGATCCATTGACGTGCATTGCCTTTGTGAGATACGATACACAGAATATTTCTGCTGCGACGAAGCCCAACATGCCCGATTCAGCACGTCTTGAAAGTTGCGTAAGTCGTTTTTGCCCTCAACAAAACTGCTTTCTCCCAGTGCAGCTACATACTAACCGGTTCATAGTGTCTTGCCCTTGCCTCCATCCTTGGGAACGAGAAGGTGGCGTATCCAGAGAGTCCGTCTTACAACGCATCGCTGTCGTCCTACTACTCGGTCCAGCAAGAATCTATACGCCCAGCCTGCATTGTGTTTCCCAAGACTGCCGGCGACGTCTCGAAAGTTCTCAAGGTTCTGGCAAAGGACAACAGCTCGTGCCATTTTGCCATTCGATCTGGCGGGCACACTAGCTGGGCAGGGGCTTCCAATATCGAAGGCGGCATCACGCTGGACCTGCGCGGCCTCAATAGCATCGACATTAGCGACAATGGTACGATCGCCAAGGTCGGAACCGGTGCCACTTGGGATGCTGTTTATGAAAAGCTCGACCCTTTGGGACGCAGCGTGGCAGGTGGTCGTGTCGCTGGCGTGGGCGTGGGAGGACTTACCCTGGGTGGAGGCATCTCTCACCTGTCTTGCCGTCGTGGTTGGACCTGCGACACTGTTCTCAACTTCCAGGTCGTCTTGAGCAACGGAGAGATCGTTGACGCAAATGCCAAGGAAAACGCGGATTTGTTCTTCGCACTGCGCGGTGGCTCCAACAACTTTGGGATCAGTATGTCATTTGCCATTTGCTACCGACAGAGATGTACCATGTCTCCTCTTTTACACAGGCTACTCGCTGAGCGTGCAGACTATAAACATGCATGTATCGCCTCATGACAAGATGAGTGATTTGTATCAGTCAACATTTTCGAAACCATGGATTCATCAGAATTGAAATCATCCAGTAGTACGCCGGCGACAAGTGACGAGCAACCACCCAGCTACCAAGAGGAAATCGATGCTCCGTCACAGGACCAGTCCGTCGCGCCCGCGATTCTAGTTCTCTCAAACCATCACATCATTCCTGAAGGACCCTCAAATCCCGATCCAAAACCTCTCTACGAACTCAATCGCGGCGTAGCAGTCATCACCAATGCGACCACTTCAGTCACATTTTCGCGCCTAGATTATTCGGTACGGGACGTGCCGGGCGGCGATCCCACACTCAAGGTGCGGAAGCGGCATCTATACTCTCTTGAGCACGATCGCACCGCCTCTGTTGGCCGCATTGTCCGGCACACCAAGTTTGCCGACTCTCCATCCTTCTGGTGCAAGAGCGAGTCGAAGAGAACCCTAGGCGACTTGGGTCTGAAGAACAAGAAGAAGTCGGGATTCACCGTACAACCAGTCAACAGGAGCGAGGTCACCTTCGTTGAGAGCAAGAGCCAGGTGCCGTTCGATGTCGAGTACAGCAAGAAAAACAATCGCCATGCCTGGACGGACGGGTGGGGAACGTTGGTCGCGTTTGAAACCATCAACGACGACGGTAAACACCGATTGGACGTCAGAGTCGAGCTTCAGAGACCCGTCCTGGATACATTGGTCGCACTATGGTGTCTGAGGATATGGTACGAGTCGGCGAAAAAGGACGCCGACGAGCAGCCGTCTGGCGGTCTTCGCGAAGGTATGGTTCAATTTGTGCTCGATGGGTGATCGGATGGGCTAACTCGTGATCAGCGTGGCGGAGATTCGGTGTGCTCAATGTGGTTGATCCAGTTATACCAGGTACCTAGGACAGGCTTCAGAAAGGAGATGGAAGCCAACACGTCCTTTCGCACACGTCAAGTATCAAGTTGGGGCGTAGGCGCTCCAGTAGTTTGAGTATCGCCGTTTGTTGCGGATGGCGACTCACGAATTGTACCTACCTATAGCGGCTCATACTTGATTGAGGACATCCAATGTCTCAAAGCCAAGGTCACCAAGAGCATAGGTCACCAATGTTCTTGGTTTCTGCATATGGGCTTAAGCTCCACTGTAAACGTATATCAAGCAAACAATTCTTATTCCAGAGGCAGAGGACATAAATTGACTGAAAGCGCAAGAGCCCTTACCATCCGAAAGGGTTCATTTGTTCCCTTGTGATGCCATTGCAAGGCTCGAAATGTGACGGGAATTGACAATCGCCCAGCTATAGAACTGCTAACAGCTTCTATGCTTCGTAACAACATCTGACAGCTCCATAAACAGGTCCACGACGCAAACATTCAGTATCTTATCCTCTCCACTCTTCATTCGGCCTTATTTACTGGACTCACTCTTGTTTAGTGGATATGTCTTGAGCCACAACAAGTGCTATGTCATGCGTCGTATAGTGCAATCACGGACTGTAGCACAACGCTCTACGTCAAGTTGGAGCGATCGCTCGAAGCACAGCGCATCAGAAACGTTCTCGAGCGTACGACATTGTTCAAGTTCTAGTACCTAGCAGATAGGTTCCAGCAGCCCCGCCATAGCCACGGCAGTCACACAGCCTCATTTGGGGTACATCGCCCAACGACTTTCCTGGCTGCATGACACGGGGTCATGGCGTGTAGTTGTGCTAGCCATTGATCTACTTCCACCAAATTCGAAGAGCGTTTGTATGTGCCCAGGAGATACATTTCGAGGACGATCGTGGTCTGGTCGGTGACCGCTCGCTATAACCCATGCGGAAGAGAGCGGCGCCGCTGCAGGTACGCAGTAGGCAGGCGAAAACTTATATTGTATCTTTTTCGCAAAAGTGCTTTTTGTTATTACTTCGACTAACCATCACGGGTCATGGGTAGGTGACTGCAGCCATTTCATGATGGTGATGTTGAACCCAAAAACTGTTGTTAAGATCATTTTGAAGCCGCTTATGTATTATTAGTTGTTGTTTTGCGATAACTGTTGGATGCCGAAAAACAGCATCGATATGAATAGCTAATGTATATACAGCATTGCATTATTGGATGGTGAGGGGTTCCGTCAACGAGACAAAGCTACAGAAAGGCTTTCTAATTCCCAATCCTCGAAATTGTCCTCAACTGAATTTGTAGTGGCTGCTTTTTCTCGCAACTATGTTCGAGCTCAAACCATATTGTTTGATCTATTCACTAACTCAAAAAGGCAAACCGGAATGTGGCCTCAAGTGTATTTAATAGGCCAGAGAATTTGGCCATTTTCTCGAGTGGCTGACTTAACCTGGGCGACAATGCATGCAGCGAGCTGCGTCCTCATTAGGACTCAGTGCGCAACCTCGGGGCAAAATGAATGGGTGGCTTTCTCAATTGGCCTCAGCCTTAATGCTACAGAGTACTAGGTAGTGCGGACCTATTCCAGCTGCGGCACTGTGGGACAACAACAGTTGTATGACCCCTGCTCCCGTTCCCACGGGCGACGTGCAGTCGTACGCACAGAGTACATAAGCTCATACTCTTTCGTCCCCGCCGTTCAGGCTCATTTCCTCTCCCCATAGACTATCCCAGCCGCATTGGGTGGTGTCTCTCCGATCAACCTTTCCTCGTCGCAAGGCTCGATTCTCATCAACACTCTGGTGTAGCACGGGTCTCTAGGCCCGTGCCTCCCCCATTCAACGCAATCATCATGATTATCACATAACGCAGAGCGAGCCCGGCCTGAAAGGGCACGAGAATGAACTCGACAGGATCGAGAATGAATTGCAAAAGTCTGTGTATGGCGTGGAAGTTGCAGATGGACCGGTTTGGGGGGAGTCGTCGCGCATGGCTGTGATAGTCGAACAGGAACCAGATTGGCGGTTTAGATATAATGCTGTTTGCCACGATTGGCCAGCATGCATCGATCTAGCCGTTTTGGTTGCTTTTCCACATCAAATGTCCATTGAGCCTTCGAATCTCCATGAACCGGTTGGTTTGTTGACTTCCTTGCCCTTACACTCTGATACCACCACCTTCCCACACCCCTCCAACCCATCCGCTTCCGAAATCACATCTCCTCATTCTTGGACATTGTCTGTTGCTTCAAGCAATGATTCTCTCAGCACCCTTCGAAATAGCTACAGTCCCGAGACAAGTTTCGATTCTGTTCACTCCGATGCGAGTCGGCGCTGCTCGACGATCTTCTCGCACATCTCGTCTCGCATCAGCAGTACAGTCGCATCACCCGCTGCCGTGCCGCGATCGATACCAAGGTTGCGGGATCGAGCTCCTGAGACATGTCCGTTCAAAGACTGCAAATCATTTGATTCCAGCGGTTCAACGTCGTCCCGGTCAGTGCTCAGGTGAGTGCCTCGTTTGGCCTTCCCTTGAGGCTTGTTCTAACCCATTCCAATTGTACCTAGTCATCATATAAGTCAGCAGCACAGATATCGCTGCGAGCGCGGTTGCGAGAATGTTGGCTTTCCAAATCAACGTGATTTAGACCGCCACCATACGACCAAAAATATTCACAGCCAGACCGACCTGTCGGTTTGCTCATACCGCTGTGGAGGCTGCAATTACCTGAATGCTCGTCGGGATAACTATCTACGTCATCTTGGAACGTGTGCGCAGGTACACTGCGCTTCGACTTACGTCTGCGGCCTGTGTCACTATGACAGTGGCACCAACAAAGACGAACATGTCATACACGTTAAGCAGTGCATGAAGCAACGAGGCCGCAAAAAGACAAATTCATCGTAAACAGCAATCGGCACGGACACCCAGGAATCGTGATTTCTTGCCCCTTTCTCCAACCCTCACCCTTTCACTCTAGCACCTTCATCAGGGAACGTTGACTTGCCGCTTAGCTTGCGGTCAATACAGGCGCAACTAGAGTCTCCCCATGATGGCAGACCAGGTGGCCCTGCAGGGATCCTCAAGCTCTGCCGGCCAAGCAGCCATGGTATCGATTTTCGCATTTCATTTCTCATCTTGTACAGTCTTACTTTGTGTATTCCCTTAACGGCCGTGGCTGCGCTCGGTTTGGATAATCGTTGCCATCGCCGGGCAGGTGGAGGTTAATGTGCAGGAGGCACTGTTCTTTTGTTCTCCCTGCGTTGCTGTTTCCCTTGCTGGATATGTCTGCAGCTGTACTTCGTGAAGCCACATCGGCCGAGCAAGGCAGCGCGGCATGGGTTCCTTGGAGGTCTTCGGTAGGAGCATGGTTTCCCTTTCTTACAGCGCATTGTCTGGATTAGGAGGTCTTCTGCCGGAGCATGGTTTTCCCTGGGAACTCCCCCTTGTCTTGGTGTAGTCGGTTTTCCGTCTCGCCGTCGCGAATTTTGCATTATGAGCTTCGTGCGCTCGTTGGTCGAATACTCGTCCGATGCTTTTATAAAGCTCTAGAGCAGTAGGAAAGCGTATGTACTGGGTCTCGCGTAGCGCTTCATTTCATTTTAGTCGGCGCTTGTGTCTGTCCTGGAAGCAGATAAGGGTGGTCGGATATAGACAATGAAAAGACAGTTTGCCCTATGTTTGAACCGCCTCAGGGTGTTTTATTTCTCAGAATCTGAAAGTCTAGAATCTGGGTCTTACGGAGTGGCACATGGGGTGTACGTACCTACGTGTTTGCCAGTGATTTTCTCGATGACAGCTGCCAATTTATACGCGCGTTCCATTTCAAAGAAGCATAATCGATGCAGTTGTATTATTGCAGGAATGTATTCATCCACGGAGAGCAGTGCATCCTGCTAGTATCTCTGCTTCCCTTCGAACGCCGTCCTCCAGAGTCACACCGAAACTGTCCAGTTCTTTACAGATATTGGCGTGGCTGACTTTGATACGCTCCTTTGACTTGCCTTTCCTGGCCTTCATTCACCGAGCGCGCAGCCTGCGCTCCAAGCGCGACTTCTCTTTTATTCTGCCATGTATCGAGCCTGCTTCCATCTTTAAGTCCCTGATTTCTGTATACCGTTTTTGCACACCGAAGTGCTGGCGCATGAGGCGCAACAATGTCTGGGTGCGGGCATGCTGCTCAGCGAATTTGAGATCCTGCATCGTGATATCGTCAATCACTCTTGTGAAGAGTGTGGACGTGAACACCGGGTACCTCACAATGAAGCCTCGAACAAGTGACAGATTGCATCCCTCCACTTCCTCCGCCATGGCGAGAATAGTCCCAGACTGAATACTAAGGTGCTTCTCCATTTCTACGACGCAGCCGAAGCATGGATCACCCGTATCGGGGGGAGGTATCGCCACTGGTTCGTCAGTACCGGCCAGGACCGCAAGCTCCTCGGGCTCGGCAGCTGTGCAAGGCTCCGGCGGATTGTGATTCTTGGCTTTCCTCCATCTATGGCGCTTCCGCTTCGACACAGAGACCTGACCGGGTAGTAGCGAATCAACTGCCTTAGGCCGCGTAGGAGGTGCTTTCTGTTTTTGTGTTTCGAAAAAGCCTTGCACTTTGGAAGGGTCCCAGAATGTGTTTGGCTTGGCCTGTGACGCGTCGGTAGAGAGCGACGGAAACTCAGTGTCGTCCTGCAACGCCTGGAAGGGGCCTGACGGTCTGGTGCCTCGTCGAATGCGAAGGTGTGCCGAGGGTTTCGTTGCTGCCGAGAGACAGGACAATACATCGCCGGTGTATACTATGTAGATCTTGCCGTCTTGGCGCACATGCGCCCGTTCTCTCGTCGGACCAGACGTTTCATGTGTCTCTTGCGCGCCTCTCTATACTCTCTGGGAAGCTCCAATAGGTTGTATGACCTGGCAATCAGCCTTCTTTCTGGAGCCATGAGGTCGCTCACCGCATATGTTCTCTCACCAGGCGTTTCATGTTCTTCGATGAGGCCGTCAAGCCGAAAGCGACCACCAATGATTGCACCCGAATAGGAATCGCTCGGGAGACTGAAAAACGCATTATCTTTACTCTTCAAATTGTCGTCGAGTCCGCCCGGTATGCGAGTATATTTGCTCTCCCGCGACGATCCATTTGCTTCTTCCTGCGACCATGGAGCTTCATCGTCGTCATTTTCCCTGCAACAGAAAAGTTTAATCAGCAGGGGGATCGTAGCAAGCTATTGAACCACTTACCATTGGCAGTAGACATCCGTCAGATCAGCGACTGCATCTGTCGCAGCCAACTTCAACGCGAGACCATCAAACTTTTGTGTTCTTAGTCGTCTTCCACTTGACCATCTATGGTTCTTGGATAACGGATCTTGCTTCAGAAAATTCTCTGGAACACCTCGATGAACAGAATTTGCAGATTCCCACGGCGTTTTCCTCCATTCTTTGCCTTTGCCCCCGCGGCATTTCCAGCCTGCAATGGCCAGGCGGCCAAAGGCGTCAACGAAGGACGTACCGTCTTTCTCGTTTCTCCCGCTATCGAGCTGGCTCTCGGGGCTTGTACTCGTCTTCAAAACATGCTCCTTTCTGCCCTCATTCGAAAGACTCTTCTTATCTCTGCTTCCTGGTTCCTTGGCGGCCTTGACCGAATGGGCGGTGGGTAAAGGTTTCCGCAATGGTGGCATGAAGCTGGGCGAATGATGGGAGGCTCCGGAATCCTCTTCTCTATAGAAGAACGGCAATACCGTGAGTTTTGACTTCACATTGGGATCGATAAAAACATAATATAGGTCATTCTTGGGTTGGAATCGAGCTTTGCGAAGGCCGCCAAAGCCCCTGAACCGGACTGGGTGCTCTAGAGGGTATTTCGATCCCGAGTACTCGGATGAGGAATTTAAAAAGTATTCCAAATCCCAGTACTCCCGCAAAGAGAGGCGATTTTGGGTGTCTCCGTGGAGATATCCAAGAGACCAGTATATATAGACAGTTTCTTGGTATTGTTGACCCGAAGTCGTGATTGTTGTTGACCAGGGTGCACGACAAGGATCTCCGGATCTTGAGCGACGATAAGCAGACAGGATCGGTGCTTCGCGCGGTGCGATGTAGTTGCGCGTTTCGGGGAAGGGCAGAATCATGACTTTCACCCTCTTTATGGTTTTCGTTGAATTTGTCTTTCTTTGTTCAATAGTTTGTGCCATTTTTCTGACGTGTCAAGCCTGACAGCCTTGTTGCTAGCTTGCAAATCGAAGAATGAGTTTCTATGATAGTTTGGGGAAATTGGCATCATCATGTGCTGAGGCCTTGATGGGATGATCAGTCAAATGCATAAGTTATCATGACTGGTGAATTAAATAAGACAGCTCTCACCATTTTGCCGTGTCCATGCTGCCCACGTTATCTCTAATACAGCCCGATCGCCGAGCTGTTGAGCTGAGGACATTTACTAGGGCCAATCAAATTAACACCGCAAGTTCGTCAACCCAGATGCAGCTTGCAGTCCCTGGCTACCTATGCCCGGAGGGAACCAGCAGCTGCAGCTGCAGCTGTAGGAAAAGCTCCCGCCCGATCAATGCAGTAAGTGACAGGAACAGCCCATACCGGAAGCGGAGGAGATCAGAGATCGGTGCCTTTCTCTCTTATCACATCACCAGGGCGTTTTATGACCAATCCCAGTGAAGTACGTTTCTGCCTTGCTATACCTGATGAGATAATCACGGCAAGAGATAGCGATGATCTTGAATGCCCAAACTTCCATTGGCCACCGCCACTGTGCAGCGCGTCTTGGCAGGCCTCTCATTTGCGCCTTGGCCTCGTACCACTTCCTTGCACGAAGATGCTGACCGCGTCGAAGGTAGCGCAGTGTTTGCCTAACTTCGGTTGCTCCCGCTGCAGTTGCCGCGGTCAATGTCAAATGTGTACCTAGCAAGCCTAGGTAAGATTACCTACACCGCAAACGTGGAACAACGATCCTGTCCAAAGCAATTTGGGTTCTTGCTCAGTTGCACCGTAGACTGTTCCTTTTGTATTGGCTGCTTGCGTAAGTGGCATGATGTTGGCGTCGCAGAGCCCAGCGCACCCTCTAGAGCATGTAAATAAACGTTGTCGAAAATGGGAAAGTATTCCTTTCTGGGCATCTGGGCATCGTACTATTCATCAGAAACGGACGTGGAAAGACTTGACCAGCATATGCGTCAATCACGATTGCCTTATTGATTATATTTTCTAAGTTTCGCGCCGCTCTTCCATCTTGTCTCCTTGACTCATAATGTCTAGTACACGAACTGCATGAGCCAAAGACATTCGAGTGCTGGATTGGGCCAATTGAAGCACATGACCGTCGTGGAGTCAAGCATGGGCTAAGATGATGCCCCTTTCGCAGAGGGACGACTTCGAAGCCATCTACGTCCAAGGAGCGTACGATAGCTCAGGTTCTGCTTCATACGGCAGCCGTGGCAAAGCCTTTCCTTCAGGGAAATTCATATTCATCAGCGCCAACTGGCTGATTTGGTAGAAACCACTGTCTTTTCCAACAGCATCTAGCTCCAGCTCCAAGCACGTGGTGCCCAATTCCCTCGCGAGCGTGTCGTCGCCTAGCTGAACGGCGAGACCTGCCGCAGCCGAGTACAAGGATGCCAATTCCCTCCCGGCGAGCCCTTCCTGCTCGTGGGCATCAATGATCAGTCTGGTGAGCGCCAGCTTCTGTAATGCTGCCTCTTGAGTACAGGCCGGTGCTTGTTGCAACGCGAAAGCTTTCAGCTTCGACTGGATTTCGCTGCGCCGTTGTCGACTTTCTCTGCGTCGCTCAGAACTACCCGAGCATAGTTCGCATGCACAATGAAACCCATAGCCGTCGTGGAGCTTGGCCTGACGGGCGGCGCGGAGGCCCAACTGGTCGTGCAGATATGATATGGTGACTTCCTCTCCGATGGCAATATCCCTTGTCGCGTAGACGGTGAAGCTTTCCAGGTTGTCGTTGAAATTGCCCTGGGAATTTGGCACACACGAGTGATTGATGCGTGCCACTGTGGGAAAGACTGCTCGCGTGCCCAGCTCATCTGAGAGGGCAAAATTGTTGTTGTAGAAAATATTGAGAATATTTCTACCCTGGCCAACAGCCTTTGCATCGAATGCGAAGGCCTTCCATGCCGCAGATACGATACCGGGACTGTAGGATGGCTTGGATTCGTTCAACGACAGCCGCATGAGGATCCCATGATCCTTGACGGACAGCGTTTTGGCCGCAGTCAAGATGCACGTGTTGTGGTTATTGACTGACAGCAGTGCCCGCTCGGCAATGATTCGGCTGCCACGCGGAATCAACTGCGATGCAAAGATGCCGAAGCCTTTGACGCCCGCATGGCGTACTTCGAACATTACAACTGCCCCCGTGACCGATTGCCAGAAGAAGAGAAAAGTCCAGTGTCGCGTGTCCTCGAGGAAAAGGCCGGGTGCGAATAGGCGCTAGGGGTCGAGGCCTTCGGTGAGGGCTTCTTTGGGCCTAGCTTTGATTGTTCTTTTTCCCGGACATGAATCGCTGCTTGCCCCTTGGCCCCTGAGACATTGGCACGATTCGACGGCTCGTCTAACAAGCGCTCGAATAGATATACCTGTGTTTTCAAATTCGCAAGGCTGATCGAACATGTCAATCCCTTCTCTGGAAGCTTGTACATCCTGCTTGCATCGCCAATGGATCTCTCCCACTCGTGTCGCGACTTGCTGCCTTTGATCTCCGAGGCATCACTGGGCGGCAATGATGCCCTCTTCAGGAGCCAGCTCATGGGATAATCTTTCTTCTCGCTGAACTTCTGAGCAGCTCCATGAACACGTGCGGCCTCGGGATAGTCAATCACCAACGGCAAACTCCCTTTTGAAATCGAACTCGGCAGTCTCCGGAGAAAAGCCGTACTTTATCGGGTTGAGACTGTGTAGAGGTCGTCGAGTTTAAAGAAAAGCGTGACAGGAACAGCGGAAACGACCTGGGACCAGTCTCCCGCATCCATGATGCGCAAGCTCAAGCAAGGTACGTACGTAGGGCACCGTGCTCGCTCGATCGCATACACTCTCCGAGCCCTCTCCAGGCTTTGCGGACAACGTCGCAGCAGTTCTTCTAGATGAGTACTCTTTGTGCGACATGAAAATCCAGCAAGCACGACCATGTCGGCCGCGGATTCGCCATCGGACAACACTTTTGCTGGGGGCTTTCCATCGAGGCTGGTCAACCGCCTGGGCCATCAATGGACTGCTCTCTGATTGCGAATCTGAGGGACCAGGTCTGAATCCGCGAGCGCCCGACTGCGGCTCCGTCGGATCGTATAGCCCTCACGAAACTTCTCCGTTCTGAACGCCCTCTCGAACCCCACTGGAGTGATGCATCGTTGATACAAGACCACGTGGGCTGAAGGGCTGCGCAATCATGAGCAGCAGGGAAAGTGTCCCAAACGATATCCAGCACAACCGGGAGGAGTCCCACGGGAAGGATATGCTCCTGGAGTGTTGGTGTTGAAGTCTTTGGCGCTGGAGAGGCCTGCTTCCTGGCCAGCTTCTTCACGTTGCCCGGCCCCGACCATCTCGGCCGGTTCCTTTTTTATGCAATACTGACCAGCATGGGGCCATGCTTGCTCTGCAATCGGGTATGGCGGTCGCGTTTCTTCGTCCTCAGCTTGTTCGGCCAAGGTTCAGGATACAGTGGCTCTGGCTAGACTTCTCCTTTGAGCTGCCGTGATAGGTGAAAGAGGCCTGAAAAGTCTGTGTCGCGATGTATGCTGCCACTTAGCAGGGTCTTTGGGCAACTAACCTAACCTACCTACGGTAGGTAGGCGCTAATAAGTCGGGGCTTGGGGCTGCAGGGCGGGGCCGGACAGTGGTCCGCTTCGACGGGACCTCGGGAATATCTGGTACCAACGAATCGTTTGTTCTAGGGCAAGATCAATTCATGAATTTGTGCCTAGTGTCTTGCTGCAATTGATCATAGCCAATGTACCACTGCCAAATTGAGTCCAAAGACTGTCACTGAGATCATCATAGAACTCTTCGGCTTCATTAAGGCATCTTCTGGTCCAAGGGACTCGATGTGCGCAGCGCACAGTGCGCTTTGTTGTCTTTGGTGGACGATATAGCGGCCTCGGAAAACTTCTTTCTGAAATGGATCTTTTGAGATACGATGACGATACACAGGGCAAGACCACCGAGCCTTCAAGTCATCTCAACACGAGCGACAAGTTAGGAGTATGCTCCCTTTTCTGCATCCTGGCCGGTTCAGGGCCAAATACTTCAGAGTTTTAGGATTCTGCTTCATCCATAGAAAATGAAATCCGCTGCAATGGAAAGATTTTGCATTCACCGTTTTGGCCCTTTGCATTTTGTCTCGGGTCTGAGAGGTGATTTTTCAGTTGATGAATTTCTTACCGGACCTGACCTTGCCCGATTGTAGTTTGAAGGATAAATTGCCGGTCCACTGATTGAGGGAGCCTTTGAACCTCGGTATGGTCTTGAGGGTGATTTCGAATCTGGATCGTGCGTCTTTCCAGCGTCTTCAGCCTGGCGGGCCAGCTGAGTTGACATTTCCAATGAGAGATGAGCCAGTTCTGCTGTCTACTCGTACGAGAGAGGGAATAAGCATAAAAACAGGCCTAACAAGAATAAGAAGGCTTGTGGCGCCCCAAATTAAAGCTGTACTGCTGGTGATTATACTCTTTCGGCCCAAGTTTACTGCTTTATGAGTTAGATGCCCCGCGTCCCGTGCGACGGGGTCTCTTATAGCGTGGCTGTTTAAATCTGGCCATATTTAGCGGCTCCATAGGACCCTAGATGGCATACCAGGAGTTTCCATTGCCTTCAGCTCCGTGATCTCTGCACAGTAGTTCTCGGGGCATGCAGACTATCGAACGCAGGTACAAGAGCTAAAGTTATGCTTACAAGGTGCCAAGCCCACAGCTACCCAATCGCTCAGCTGGACTCGCCGCTGCTGACCGACGGGCGCGTGAACGCCTTTATTCAATCTCAATTTCCCCGACGTCTAGTGTCAAGCTGAGTATGCGCTTGGCTAACGCAAAAGAGATAAACGTATGTCTGGCGGGCGTTGACCACGTTCTGAATTCATGTAGCAATGGGCGTGGTTCATGAAATAGAACCACAGCATCGGGAAAGCTGTGTCAGGGCCAAACCTATCTATATAAGTGAGGTATCTCACGATGCTGGCGCCTGCCGCGATATTGCCCAGCTTTCAAGCCAACAACATCCCATAAGCAAGAAACGGTCATTCTGGTGTCTGGTCCTCGTTGCCCACCATGTCTCTCATTCGTAACGCCGTCATTGCCTTGGGCTCGCTCTCTTCTTTGGTTTCTGCCGCGCCGGCCAACGGGATTCTGGATACACGGAACGTTACCAACTCCGACTCTTCGTCCGCCGCATGTGGTCTCGTGAACCCATTGGTCACGTCTCTGGGCTCTCCGGCGTCGGCGACTGCCTTCTGCTCTTCCTTCTTTAGCATTTCTACTCAGACTTTCACTGAGACCAGCACGGTCACCAAGTATGTACTGCCTTTCGACGCCTCTCATAGCTTCTTGCAAAGTACTAAATATCCGACAGGATCTCGAACGCCACTACTACTCTCGCGACTGGCACAGAGGTTATCACTGACCCTACGGCCACTTCCACCGTCGTGTCGTGCGTAGCCTTCGTTGTATGATGACCATGATCCAAGTGGCTAACAATATCCTTCAGGGTCGTGACGACCACCTCTGTGGTTTACACCACGTCTGATGACAGCTTCACGCCCACCGTACGCAGGCGTGACGCCAAGCCGACCAAGAAGAAGTGCGGACAGGTTACCTTGCCCACGCAGCTGACCAAGTTGTTGCCGTCGGATCTGACCACAGCATGCTCTTGTCTGTCGATCCCCACGCCCTCTGTGACTACCACCGAGACCGAGACCACCACGCTCTCTCTGACCTCTACCGCTTCTGTATGTGCAATCATCCCCTTCATACTTCGTGTTTTGCGGAGACGCCATGCTGACAATCAGTGATAGACTTATGCCGACACCACGACATTCACTCCATCCGCCTTCACCACGACCACTGCCACCGAGACCGCCACGAGCACCTCGACCATCCTGAAGAGCGATGTCCTTTCGGTATGCATTTCTTGATACCGCCCCGCGACACACCATTTCTTTCCCCTTGGATAGAAAAAAGACTAACGAATGTCATCTACAGACCATTGTTGCTGTCATCAGCCAGGACAACGATCAAGCCTTCTGCTCTAGCATCCTCTCCTACACCACTCCGCTCACAACGGCTTACGAGACGGTCACGGCCACCACTGTGCTCACGGCGAGCTCCACCGTCACCGTCACGAACTTTGCCACCATCACCACCACGGCGTTCAACAAGCGGGCAACCTCTGCCGAAATTGTTGCTACAGCATCAAGCGAGACCCCGTCGGCACTGGCCAGCTACCCCGCCGAGCTCGTGACGTCGGCGTGCAGCATGGCCGTGACGTCGCCCGCGACCTCGACCGTGTCCAGCACGGTGACAGAGACGGAGACGATCACGAGCGTCGTGGTGGCGACCGAGACGGCCCAGGCGACGAACGTGGTGACCAACGTGTGCTCCAGGTCGCCCCTGGCCAACGGCGGGTTCGAGACGGGCTCCTTCTCCAGCTGGTACGTGTACAACCCGATCGGCGGCGACGGCGGCGCGTGGTCGATCGTGTCCCCGGGCGACTCGGGCAGCTACGCCGCGCAGGTGACCATGAAGAACCCGGACACGTCCCGGTACGGCGGCTTCGCGGGCTTCATCCAGCAGACGTTCAGCACCTGCGTCGGCCTCTCGTACACGGTGCAGTACCGCTACGACTGCACGACCGTCAACAACGGCCTCGCCATCTTCTCCCGGGCCGGCAACGGCAACTCGGGCCAGTTCGGCTGCCCCTCCCAGGGCGCCTGGTACTCGGTGGCCTTCACCTTCACCGCCACCGACACCTCGACCGATCTCCTGATCGAGGGTGTGCAGAATGGTGTCGGGCAGGGCGTCATCAGGTTCGACGGTGTTTCCGTTACCCTGAATCAGTAGATTGGACATCCTAGACGACATCGATATCGTGCTGCCAGTTTCCATTCTTCACGTATACCGGTCCCGATCATCCCGGCCGGTTTCTCTTTTATGCACTTCTGACCAGCAGAGGAGACGGCCAGGCTTCCTCTGGAACTGCATCTGGCATTTGAGTGTCCATATCCTCAAATTCTTCGTCCTAGGAATAATATATAATGACTCTGGCTAGACTTCCCCTTCAATTTATAACAGCGATAGGTGAAAGTGGCCTGTGTAAAATTCCATCCGCGATGTTTGCTGCCAATTATTAGTGGGGGTCTTTTGCCGGGCTCCTTCTGGCAACTGCCCTGTATTGGGCGCTGAAAGTCTGGGTTCTAAAGGTTTAAAAAGGGCCCGAGTCTGGCGGCGGTCCGCTTCGGTCGTTGTTATCGTATAGAAAGCCAGCGAATTCTTAATGACAGGATAAAAAAACTTTCCTCTTCTATAATACGTCCTTGTAATGTTCTCTAGGCGATTTCGTCGATTTCAATAAAACCTAAACGCGATTATAAAGAAAAAAATCGTATATGACATCGATTTAGACTTATAATATATAATATAATAGATACTAATGTAAGTTCAAGCAGGTTCTAAGACAAATTACGGGAAATCTTACCTGGCCGCGCCAAAGTCTTGGTCGAGGCCTCGTAATAGGAATTATAGAGCTGGTGCGTGATAAATTCCCGCCGTGTTTGACGGTCGTCTATCCCAACGGAGCACTTCCGAACCTCAGCAGCTCACAGTACTTGCGTGAGACTTCTCCGGCTGTGTTGACGCATCGTACACGGTAGTTCAAACTTTGCACTCCCCTTGGTTCATCTCATCGACGAAAGTACTTCCAAGTGTATAAATATAAAAGTAAGCATTGCACAGAATGTTCTAGTCTTTTCCCTCATGACGTCCGACAATTGTCAAGCATACAGAGATCCGATAGTACCTTTCCTCCGATTGAGCCATCTGTGCGAACCAGTCGAAGAAAAGAAAAAAAAGAGAAGAAGAAGGCAGAGCATAGGCCTGCAATTGACCTTTTCACTCCAACGTGGCCAGGGACTCAATCAATCGTTCCACGTCTCGAGCACCCAGTGACCCTGGGTTTTCCAATGCTTTCCTAACCCCTTCACACTCTCTCAGCTGACGGAAATCATTCTGTTGTCCAAGGTCCAGCCTCATCATATGATGGACGAACACAGCAATGGCATGGGCGGCTTCTCTTTCAATCCAATTGAAGAGTGGGCCAAGCCTCCGGAAACCCGATAGTTCTGCATCACTCAAATACGGTGTATCCAACAGATCTTTCACGGACAAGGATAGTCTGTAGTGATTAGAACTGGAGTTCTGCAGCCGGTGCTTGCGCCACTCCTCCATTGTTTTGAACACGACTGAATATTGACGCAAAGCGCTCCACTTGAACAGCGAGTGCGGCGCGCTGGGGTCATCCATCAACAAGGTAAGTGACTTGGCGGCGTGTTGCTGAACTTCGCCGTTCTCCGTACCAAAGTTCCGGTAATTGTTCAAGATTTGAGCAAGAAAGCGTACAAACACAATGCGCTGCCGCTTCACCTGAGTGATGATGCCACTATGCTTCGAGTTGGAAAGGGCTGCGTTGGCCACGATGAACCCGTCCAAAGGGTAGCTGAGAAGCAAAGATGTCTTTTCGACATCTAGACTGTCGCGGAAGTTGCGAAGTAAAACTTCCTGAAGCAGGCCACTTCCAAAGGAATGATCAAGGGACGATCCGACTTCCTCTAACACGACTTCCGACTGGATCATGTTGCATTCCCACCGTAGAGCTGTCTGAATGTCAGGAAACGCCGAGCCCCCACTGAGGATTCGTTCCAGTTTGGTGAAAAGAATTCCAAGCCAAACTAGAGCAAGATCGGATCGATTGAATCGCTGACCAGTCGCGAGATTGATTGTCTGTAGCCAAGCCTCATGGTTCTTGATATACGAAACGCAAGGGAGCACGCCTGCAACAGCTTCCCCTGTCGAGGTCAATCCCACTCTGGCCCATTTCGCAGCGCAGCCGTCGCAAACTATCGTATCCGCTACAATGTCCATCTCGGCGTAATTTCCCATGGTTAAGGGATACACAAGCCTAGAAAGACTGTTGATTGCCGGAAAGTGCTGAGTAACATTGTTCTTCGGTGGAGGCCTTAGGACGAGAGCAAGAACAACATTAGACGCTTTACACTCGGTGCAAGAGCCGGAAAAGTGTTCGCTGCTTCGAGTTGGACGCAGAAATCCGGGGACCCGAAGCTTCAAAGATTCTAGGCCATCCTCTGGTTTGTTGAAGTCACGACGCGTGGGCTGGGGTGTTACTTCAAACCTTGATATATCATCAAGATAAACAAATTTTGAGCTGGAACAATTTTGCAACATATCGTCCGAGTCCAGATCCTGAGTCGAAATTGATCGCATGGCATAAGAACTTGACCTTATACGTTCTATACTTTCTGTCGTCGTTCTCGTATCGCCTCCAGCAGTTCCGGAGTTTGTCAACTGTAATTGGGTGGGCGTGGAAATATGGCGCGAATACGTAGCCGGCGATGGATGCTCAGTCATGCTAAGATTCGCCTCAATGTCCTTCAATAGCTGAGATTCCGTACCGTTCATGTCGTCTTCTCCAGCAGTGCTCTTGTCCAGGACGGATTCGACCTTATCTAGCCATTTCCCCAACATATGGCTTTCTCCTCTGAGGTTTGCTGAAATAGCTATTGATTTGATGTTGTCCTCATTGAGCATGATCTTGCGCAAGAGTTCTTCATCGACGGTTGTTTGGGCAAATAGACCTGGTATATTAACCCGCGTATCTCCTTGGAGAACGATCTCGTCGTTCCCGAGGATTTGCGCCTCGGGTATTGACACACGGGTCAAATTTTCGTAGGAAACCTGTGGCAACTCATCCCAGGTGGTGTTGTAGTCCAATCTTGGGTTGCCTTTACTTGGAGGAAGCAATGTTGCGAAGCACCCCTTGGTTGACAGAACAAACGTTTTCCTGGAGTCTGTATCCGTGTAGAGTAATGCAACATGGGGGCTGACAGCAAACACCGACAGGCCAACAGTGATGTTGCAATCGCTTGGCTTTGACACCCTTTCCCCAAACAAAGATATTATACAGGCCTTTCCATGCATTCCGTATCCTGTAAGGTTTCGGGCGAATTGGCGAATCGTCTCATCAAAGATCTGGCCGTCAGTCATGAGGAACCAGAAACCGCAGTTCTGGAGCCTGAGTCGGCATTCGGGATCGTGCAGGAGCACATTGGGATCGGTGCCACCATGAGATTGGAGTTGACTCATCATTGAGTATGATGACGGTCGTTCGGCTTCGTCACTCCATGGTAAAATGGTGACGTTGTCTCGAATGCTTCCAGGTATCAATGAGCAAACACTCTGGATGGCATGTTTCTCCACTTCAAGCGTTCTTCCATATGTGCTTCCCGAAACATCCACACAAACGCAAATCTTAGACTCTCTGAAAGATGAAGATAATTTGTTGTTGGCTGCGACAGTAGCATGCAGATCAATCTGGGTTCGTGTGAAGTCATCCACTGCTTTCGAAGAAGCTATTCCTGCCATGGCGTGATCATATGCGAGAGATCTGTGCTTGTGGTCGTTGACTGACCTTTGAGGAGACCTTCTGGAAATTTGACGCCTTATGAGCGAACCTCTGGCAGCCACACAGCCTCAGTCCTCTGATGATGGGGGTGGCCTGAGCCCTGACTCGAGCGACGCCCAGTTCAGCCATTGGGAACGAACCCTGTATTTTCACGCGCATTTACATGCACGCAGGTCCCAATCACCGAATCATGTCTGCCTTGTTGCCAAATGTGCTAACTTTTGACGCCTTCACCCCATGTGTCGTACGTCTATTGGCCAATTTCACAATGACCTGCCTTGAGGCGGTACAATGATGGCTGAGCCCGAAGTATCCATAGTGGCAGTGATTGTGCAGAAAGTCCCAGGGCGTACCCGAGTCATTTTGGTCCAATGATTTATTGTCAGATGCCGGGTGTGCCACTGTAACTCCACAGTGCTGATTTATAGATACACGAGGCTCTCGAGAATCAGCTAGGACTACTCGAAGAAGCTTGCATTTGCAAAACCGAGGGGAAAGGAACATGCGTGAATATGACGCAGAATACATCCGACCATTCGATGTTTATACACATAATTTCTTGATTCATCATTTAAAGACCTATCGACGATGGAGTGATGGTTGAACATTTTGTGTCTGGCTAACTTCAGGGCACTACTAAAAGACTTTCGCGTCTCGCGAAGATTTACCAAGAGGCGCGCGGCCCTAAGTCATCCCTGGGCAATTTACTTCACATAACTGTGCAACAAAACTTGACACTAACGTAGAATTTGCCAAAAAAGTGTTCCAGAGGTTCAAAAATGGTGAACAAAACGGACCAGTTGCGGATACAGTGGTTTCTGTACACATTATCAGTAGTAGTCCCATTCCAGCAAAATTCAGAGGGGGCTCTTCCCCTACATTCTCAAACACCGATCATCTTTCTAGAATAAAGTCAAGACTTTCCATCTCTTCCTCTTCTTCCTCTTGCGCATTTGGCTTGCGAGCTCCAACGTCATTCCTAGTAAAGATCCAGTGTATGATTATGACGAACCCCGTGGTCGGCATTGTAAACGCGAACCAAAGCCAGATCTTTCGTGGATCGTTGAGCCAATCCAATTGATTAAAAAACGGCATGGCGAAAATAGCCTAATGAATTAGCTTTTTTTTTTTTAAATCAAGTCTCCAAGAAAACTTACAGCAAAGGTGGTCGCCGGAAGAAATACCATAGTAACGAGTGCAATCTGAGAAATATCAGCGCTTGTTAAACAGTGGGGGTGTATCTTTTCTGAGAGATAGTTCAAGGCTCACGGTCTTCATCGAGATACTATCTTTTCGGGTGTCCATAGCCATCTGGTGCGATTGTCTCATCGTGGTTTGCGAGTATTTCGCTTGTGCCCTAGCAGAGGCAAGGAGCTTTCGGACATATCTGCCATTATTGACTTGTATGAGATCGTTCCTCCATCGGCTGACATGGTAGAGCTGTAGAATATTAGACGCCGGCTCTTCACAAGGTTACAGGTTGTGATGAATTGCTCACTAGCTGTAGAACAGTGTCAGACCTCTTCTGGGCTTCTTGATGAAATAGTTGCAGAGAGATGATTTGATTAAGTATGATCTCAAGATCTTCCGTCTTGTGTGGCGTGGAATCTACCGGGCTACTTGGCAGGACATTGCTTTGGATTTTGCTGATAGCTTTGTGCGCTGAAATGAGGTCTACTGTCATCCTTCTGGTGGTTTCTAGCTCATTCTTATACCTCTGCAAATGCGACGTGATGCAATGCAAATCCTTTCGTATGGCGGAGTGTTTAAGTATCGAATCGCGATCTGGCCCGGAAGACTCGACGCCTTCGACTGTTTCCCCCAACAGGCATGTTTCCTTCGGGGATTAGCCGCGCCCAAGTGCCGAGGAAGAATTGATGATGGTGAGGTACGTACGTAATACATGAGCTGTCTGTTGATGAAGCTGAGACTTTGTTTCCACCAGTCGGCTGAGCTTGACAAGAGCACAGAATGCACAAATGGGGTATGGGGGCCATGTTTTACGTGGCCTTTGCCCCGGGCTGCTTCCTTGACTCTTTGGAGAGGTTCTCTGGCCAGTTCGTGTAGGCGGCCGTCTTGGAAATCGACACACAAGGTAACGCACGACTTCCTGGTGTATTGACAGTAGACCCCAATTCTAGATGGGCGAACATCATATTTCATATGATGCAAATGGATGTATTCGTGTGGATCCAGTTGGTAACTGCCTGCACTCAATGCATGGCGACCCTCTCCGTCAAAGCATGCTGCAGCGACACGCACTGGAAGGGTATACCAGCAGGTGTAGACATCGCCGATCTGATCGTCGCTGAACGCTTTGCTACTGAATCCCATAGAAGATTCTGCAATCATTGAAGCGATATATTCAGGTGGTGCATGGAGCCTGGATAGCAGCCACCTCAAGGCAAAGTTGCTGATTTCGAGCCTTTTCATGCCCTTTGGTATGTCTTCCACCCCCGGAACGAGAATGAAACGATTGACGAAGCTTTCATCTATCAGTACGGCTATCATCGAATCTATGGAATCAATGGTTACTTACCACATAATGAAACTACTCTCGTCGCATATCTTGTTTAATTCTTGTCAACCATGATAGGCATTGCTTATTGCGGTCGCAGCTTACCTTTCCGAAGTTCAACAAGTTGGTGTCATTGAGAGTAGCCTCCTTGATCTCAGAGTCTCCATCGTTCTTTTTGAATATGACTTTGATGTTGCTCCTCTTTGAGAGTTTGCTTTCAAATCCACTTATTGCTTCCACCGCTCGATCGTGAGATATTCTGCAAGCGTCAAAATACCGCCTAAACCGACAATAACGATGAAGACCTTACATTGTTGGAACATAGTTCTTGATACCATGAGGCCACTGAAGATGGTTGGAAGGCGATGTCGCGGCATGTTTAACTGTCAGATACGGTATTACCGGGGACTCCAAATGAGGCGTTGAGGCGCTTGCGTGATTGTTTTTACCAAGTATGGGACTGTGCATCGAGGGCTTTGGTCTGGTATCATCCATATTTGACAGGTTGGAGAAAACGATTGAACTTTCGACTGCGATCGGGATGTGAGCCATCCCATGTGGTAGGATGAGGGGTACGCTGAACCGAAAGATCATGTGATTGCAAGCGGTTCTCACGTCGTACCAATTTGAGTCTCAGGCCAACCCAATGCTGGACAAGGGAGGCGTGGCCAACACAGCCGCCGACGCCGCATAATTAGTGGCATACAGTGCACTCCAGGCTTCGAGGTAAGGCAGATTTTTTCGCTCGAAGAGGGAGGGGGGAAATCCGCCTTGGGCCCATTTACATCGTGCTTATCCCTCCCCAAGTGTGCCTGGCATCGGATATACTCGAGGTCCAGCGCTAAATATTATAAGTTGGTACGTAGTTTATGTTCAAGCTCACCGCTGCATACAAACAGTTCACTCCCGTACGACAACTGTTACCTAGCACCACTACGACGCGGGACTCCCCCTGCGAAGAACGAAAATCATGCCAGACCATCAGGACCAGCCTCAAGTACCGATTCGCGGCTCTGAGCCTCGGACTTTGAATTATACAACATTCTACTCGGCCTCGTGGACAGCACCCATGCAGCCGAATCCATCGCCTGAGGACAAATCAACCCAGCGACCGAACCTTTCACCAGATACACAAATTCGAAGTCCTGTCATCGCGAGCAGGACGTCAACAACAACCACAGTTTACTCAGACTATTCTACTACTCCGCTTGCAAGACGCTGAGTATGGCTCAAGACCCGATTGCGACTGCATGGAGGCAGTTGCGATGTGGTTCAGCTTCAGCGCTGGCTTTCGCACGCACTACTCGAGAAATGCATATGGTTTACGATCATTGGCATGACCATAGGAGATTCCGAAATATATAAGCTGAATTTAAGGATGATTCAAATCGTTTAGGTACGAAGCTGTTCGTACGGTGTATACTCCACTCCAAACGCGTCCTGTGGATACTTTTTTCTGTTACAAAGCTTTTAATCGGTGGTCGCAGATGCCGAGGCGGCTCTCACATCGATGAATTGAAACAAGCAATGTTTTCAACCACAATTTGTGCTGACTCTGGCGAAATTGCAGACAGAGGTAAAATGTCTGTAGTAACGTTCAGTCAACAACCGAGAAAATGGACCCTGTACCTCAGCTCTAAGACGCTACTGTTCAGGCGCAGATCACCAGTTTATCTGGGGCAGACCTGACGGGATGCCGAGCTTTCCAGTGTATCCTCCTGCAAGCATATCGCCAACCTACTGCCTCGCAGATTTTGTTATGTCCAATGGTTGGAAATTGAAATGATGACAGACAGTGACGGCGAAGTGAGGGACTTGTTGATCCGAGCCATCCTGTATCCCGCTGGCATCCATCCCCAATCCGCCCGGCTCACCGTTGCACCTTTCCCCCCCGAGATAAGGCCCTTCAGTGCAAATACTATGAAATTTGCCCAGCATGAACCTACTACCCAGCTCTTTGCTATAACATTTTCACATTTCTGAGACTTCACCAGCCTCATACCTCCGTATCATGTATCGGAAAGTATAGACCCCCCATTTGGAGTTGCCCTGCTCATTTTCGGGCAAATATTGATCGAGGTCATATTCGGACATACCCAATTCCTCAAAACCCGCGCGTAGGTAAACGCCATACCCCGATGGTGATGCATGTGCCCAACACGAAAGCCCTTTGACGTCGGCCTTGGATGTACCCCATTGGACGAGCCGCGCTCCGACGCCCATCTTCTGCCAGTGCGGATCCGTGATCAAAGCCTGCAGGACCATGTGTCGTTCGTTTCCCATGAGGTCTCTTTTACGCGCGACCAAGTCTTTCCGCATGAGCCTCCCTAAATCTTGTGGCCGAAGCTTGCGCTGCTCATCGGCCGTGTCGGGACCTGGCACCGGCTTCGTCGCGGGCTGCTTGACCTCTGGAGCATCCTCCGCGACCCAGCATGCATATCCAACGATTTCCCCATCCTCCGCCACCGCTTTGATCAATTGGGCATTCGGATCTGCCATCCACGTCTCAATGGACTTGAGCAGCAAGCCTCTGAACGCATCAGGGTCTCGGCCCAGAAGCATCAGATTCGAGAATCGGTCAGATTCAAATGCTGCCTGGTGGATTTTGACTAGGGGTGGAACGTCGCTGGAAGCAACAGAAAGAAGAGATATTCTCAATTGAGGGGGCATACTTTCTGGCTTTGATGTTATCATCCAAAGGTCGTCAGTGGTAGGTAAAATGGAAGGATTTGATACTCTAATTATGAGAATAGAATGCTGTAAAGATTTGAGGTTTCACAAGCCTGGACTCAACAGCTTTCAGGTCTTGACGTCTGATTTAGGCATCAGCGCTCAAGCGCGTTAGCTTCAGATGAAGTCCAGGGTCGGGGATCCTTCATCCTAAGCGAGCAGTTCTCATCTATACCTATCTGCGCAATCATGGTATCGCTGGCGAGACTTCGCATGATTCTGTCCTTTGATTTCGATGTGAATGCGATGTCACTACTTGTGGATAAGGCAGGGCACGTCTTTGTCCTTCTCTTTTCTATTACCTATTCCTCTATCCCGAAACCTAACCTGTCAAGAATGCTTCGACCTTGGCCGCGAACTGGACGGGATCCTGCACGGGAGCAAAATGGCTGACATTCGTCATCGTCACAAGCACGCTCCCCTCAATCCAGCTATTCAGCAGCGCCGGCTCGCTCAGAACAATCGCCTCTTCGTACTGGGCATCCGAGACCGTCACCTTGGAACCTAGTTTGATCTTGGCAAAGTTGGACTCGGTCCAATTGGGCTGCGTACCCTCGAGCGTTGAAACCGCGTTCGCGAACGCCGTGAGATTGCCGGTGGGTTGCAGAGTCTCGTACTCTTGCTGCGCGCGGGTGACGAACTCGGTGTAGATGGCCGTTGACGTGAAACTGGCATTGGTCGAGGCGACTTCGTGGCCACCACCAAAGGCGAAGGCGCGCTCTATCAAGGTGCTGGTTTGCGCGTCCATCAGGGCAGCGTAGGTTCCCATGGCCATGTCGCTCCAGCCGACCCAGGCGGCCTTGGCGATGCCCAGGGACTGCAGCAGGCCGGCAGCGTCGCTGGCGTAGAGCTCGTAGGAAAACGGCACGCTGTCCATGGTGCTGCGGCCGTGACCTCGAGTGTCCATGGCGATGATGTAGTGATCCTGCATCAAGATCTCGATTACGTCTCCTTCAATGTCGGTCAGCTCTATGCGCAAATGGAAATTGAGCTGGGCTTGTTTACTGACCGAAATAATCCGAGTTACCGAAGCCGCCATGAAGCATCAGGACTGGCAGTTTTTCAGCTGAGGGCGTGCCAAATTCCGCATGCCATATTTGAACACCATTTATCTCTGTGTGCGAGCCAGCCGCATTCCCTGGGAGTGATGGTGTCGGAGGCAGTGTCTCCCATATCGGTGTCGCCTGTGCGGCCACGCGGGCGAGCACCGAAGTCACAAGCGCAATGGTGGTTGGGGCGTGCATACTGAATTGAAGCGAGACTAGATGGTGTTGAGGATGTATTTTGCACGACATGAGACTCGCCATTATAGAGAGTCACGACATCCCTAGTCCTCGTATTTGGTTGACACCCGAATTAATTAATATAGGAGGCATGGCCGCACTCACCCTTGCGAGCGCATCGTACCTTGCGTATTGCTTCAAACAGCGCATAATCCAATTGGCTTTTTGGGAACAATTGCAAGGGTATCCATGAGAACATTAAACTTTGTCCGGATGCTCCGCCCGCAACAACGGTACTCGGAAGCGGGTCTCGCTCCGGAGAACTGTAATCACCGCACTTCCGGAGCCAAGAACAAGGCCCGGCAATCTACCTAGATGTCTCTGTTCACACCTCCTTGCTGTTGTTGCCCTCATCATAGGGGGCCTCGACCGTCTCGGCCTTCGGATCATCCTTCTTGTCCACGTGCGAGTAGACCTCAACCTCGATCTTTTCTGCACCCGTCGCATGTTCACCAACCTCGACGGCATCGACTTCTCCGAATATCTTGTCCATCCTTTCAAGTGAAATCCCCTTGGTTTCCGGCAGAATAAATATCACCGAGATCTGTTCCGATCAGTCAGTATTCCGATAAGAATGAGCGCATCAGGTCAATGGTTCATACCAGTAGCAATGTATTGAGCCCGAACAAAAGCCAGTAGCTCCGGCCGCCCACTTCAGCGTTGAATGTTGGCCACGGCTGTGTTAGAGCCAGGAGGCAGACTGTTTGGCCCAGCAATGAGAATCCGAACGCCTTGTCGCGAACCTCCTGTGGAAAGATCTCGGAGGCAATCGCCGGCGCGATAGGACCATTAGACCAGCAATACGTAAGGCCCACGATGAAGAGCATGGCCACTTCGACTACTGCGGCCGCTTTGTTGGTGTTGTCGGGGAACGATGTACATAGCGAGGCGAGAATCAGCAGCGCCGTCGCCTGGATTGCGAAGCCTGCGATGAGAAGGGACCTTCTGCCGAAGCGATCTACCGTAAAGGTGTTCACGAGAACGATCACGAGCTGCAAAGCAGCCTGTATGCCGTTGATAGCGAGAGCTTGGTGACCTCCATCCCATCCCAACGATTGGTAGATCTTGACATCAATTAATCGAAAGCTCTGTAGTATATGATAGCTGGGGATTGAACTTACAAGAGTTGCATACATGGTGAGAGCCGCGATACCTCCAGCCTGCTGCAGCGCAGTTGCGTACAGACCATAGAGAAGTCGTTTCCGCATGCCTGCCGATTTGAAGAGGCCAGTGTACCCGGTATTGTAGTGCTTGCGTGCCTCCTTTGCGGCCAGCAACTCATGAAACTCGGCCCGGACATGATCAGAGTCAGGACTTCCCATTCTCAGTTTGCAGATCACCCGCAAGACTTGGTCTGGGTTATCTGGATATTTCTCCAGCAACCATCGAGGGGACTCTGGGTACCAAAAGCTGAGAATGATAAATGCCACGCCAATGGGAATCTGGATCACGTTGGACACGCGCCATGCAATGTTGAAGGGCGAAGTATGAAAGCTCATGCCATAACTGACAGTCTGTTAGTCACTTTGCATGTTTGGTAACTCTGGTATGAACAACACTCACCCTGCCCAGAATGCGATGAAGGTACCTAGTTGGTATCCGAATTGTGTGACCGTTCCCACGAAACTTCCTCTAAGCAGGCGAGGGGAGCACTCAGCGACATATAGGGACGTCGCGATGTAGACGCATCCAAACCCAAGTCCGGTCAGGAGACGGCCCAGTATGAGCACACCCCAAGTATTGGGAACACTCTGAACTATGACGCCAATGATCATGACACTGATGGAGATGCGGAGTGCCCACAGTCTTCCGACAAGATTAGCCAGCGTTCCACCAACAAAGAGCTGCGCGAGGCCCGTTGTTGCCCATGGCGCAGCTGCAATGGTCCCGGTGCGTGATGCATCAACATTATAATACTGAATGAATTGTTTATCTGCCAATATGACAGTCATGATTCCTGTGTACTTATATCAGCTTGCCGAGACCCAATGTTATGTTCAAGGGTGATATCTAGGAACGTACCTGCATCGTACCCATTGAAACATGTGGAGAAGACCATACCATACAGCAATAGTGCTGCATAGCGGTCCTTTTCCGGAAGGAAATTTTGCAAGAACCCCATCTTCTTAGGTGCCGTGACACGGAATGATTCGGCGGCAGATAATTATTGAAGGAACTCTTCACGATGCTACCCTCCAGGTTTTGGTGAATTTATGACACTTGAACAAAGACATGTTATGACACTCAAATAGAAACACTGTAAGCTGTAGATTGCCATGCCACAATCCGCGTGGGCTGTATACCCGGTGGGAGCCAGTTGGTGAGGGTCGTATTGCCGGTGGGAGTCGCTTTCCCATTGGTAAGGGTGCGCGCGGAGAAATTTTCTGACTGAACATGCCCAGCCATCTGGGGAAAGGCTATATGCGAACCCATAGAAATGCGTCCATGAGCACTAACACTGATTTTCGCCATTGCTCGGGGCACATTTACGGCTCCGCCCAACATCCATGTGTGCTGAGTACCCCATACCCCATACCCGTGTTTGTGGGGGATTGCGGGGAAAGGTGAAGAACTCCGGGGGCAATACGGAAGCATGGCCGTTCTTGCATTCGTGGAAAGGCTCAGTAGTACGACAAGGCCGAGGCGTGATATTGATGGCGAAAATGTGACTGTCTTCGGACGTGTCTCTCGGAAATTGGCACAAGACCGGCAGATCAGCGTCCGTGTCGAGTATATAGATAAATACCATCGGTCTGTCGTAAGAGAAAAGAACCATCTATGAGGCGGTCACTAGCTTATTCGCACCTGACGGCTGTATTAGTCACACCCTTAACATGGCAGGTTCTCTGAAGTCTCTCCTTCTGCTGGCGGCTAGCTGTGTTGCTAGGAGTACCAGCAACATTGCTGTGCGCGATAGCGTCACTGCCACGGTAGATCTGTCTAGTTCTAATGGATCACCCCAACACCTGGCCTCGGGTTTCATCTATGGTATTCCGGACAACTACCCTAATCAAATTCCAGATTCATGGTTCGTCTCGATATCTGGCCTCTATTTGTCTGCAACCACGTTGACAATGGCTCTCTCAGGTACGAAGCGATAGACTTCAACTACGCCCGTGTTGGTGGAGCACAGCTTGGCTCTCCAGCTCGAGGATGGATCTTCGGGTTGACGGACTACCAGGGTCGGCTTCAGTCGTCCTATTTGAATTACGAGGCAAGAAGACATGAACGTCCGACCCAACACATGTACTGACACATCTCAGGTGGCCAGAAAGTTTGGCGCTTCCGTGATTTTGCTGGTGCATGACATTTGGGGAACCGATGGTATGTTTTAATGCGCAACTTGAGCCTGGAGAGTCTCTAAGGTGAAATCAGGTGCGACCAGCTCCACAAAGTGGCCTGGCGACAATGGCGACTGGAGCGACTATGACAACTACATCTCTACACTGCTGAATGACCTGGTCTCCAAGAATATGCTTAGCGGACTGGTCATCGATATTTGGAATGAACCCGACCTTACCGTCTTCTGGACCCGCCCGCTCCAGCAGTGGGTGAACCTGTACATCAGAACACACAAGGCAATCCGGTATGATATCTGACGACATCATCCTGCAGAACTTTTACTCACAAACATCCACAGTGCCGACTCGCGCTTCAATTCCGTCAAGATCAGCGGTCCCAGCTTGGCCAATCAGCCACTGTCCAGTAATGCCTGGTGGACGACCTGGCTGTCCCAGATTGCCGGAAACAACACGGTACCAGATCAGTACACGTACCATCTCGAGGGCGACTACACGAACCAGGTGGACGATCCGCAGTATACCAATGCTTCTCTAGCCGCGCTATTGACCACCTACGGCTTGCCCAGTCGTGAGGTCAATATTAATGAATATGCCACATATACCGAGATGAAGCCTTCCGGATACGCCTGGTGGATTGCCCGCCTCGAAAGATACAACTTCTGGGGGCTTTTGGGAAATTGGCAGTCTGGTACAACATGTGAGTACCACCGAAACCTCTTGATGCAGATAGAGAGAACGTCTGGTTCTCTAATACTGACCCGAACATCCTTTTAGTGCATGACCTCTTTGCCAACTTGATCACAAAGTCGAGCGATCCATATACCTACAGCGCCACTGACTACGTCGCGGCGCCCGGCTTCTGGGTCTACAAGTATTACGCCCAGAACATGACGGGCGTACGTCTCACAACAACCGGCAGCACCGACAGGTTGCTCGACGTGTATGCAACCAAGGACTCGAGCACAGTCCGGCTTCTAGTGGGCTCCCGCATCACTACTGGTACCTGGACCGTACAGGTCAACGGGCTGAGCTCGGTCGGCTATGGCACATCGGGCACGGTCACGATCAGCACTTGGGGCTTTGACGGCTCGGATCCTCTCGCGGCTCAGGTCGCGCCCGGCTTCCGCAATACTGTTGACCACACCTTCACCGACAACACGTTGAGCTTCCCCATCTATCAGGATAACAACTACAATGCTTGGGCTTTTGAATTTGCGGTCTTGTAACTGGGATTAACTGGCATCCGAGAAAGAGATGTATGAGTGTCACTTTCGTGTAGTGTAGAGAGTGTGTAACAAGTTTTTCATCAAGCCAAACTCGAGTGTCTAAAGTGTTTTGTCTTTGTCCTCGGCCTTTTCGTCCTAGGAATGACATATAGTGGCTCTGCCTGAACTTCCCCCGACCTGTAGGCTGTAGCGTTCACAAGAGTGCTTGGTCATAATTCTACAAAGAGCAGAGAATGCGGAAGTCTAGGTATGCCACATACACACATTACGCTACATCTCAGCGCCACACCACACTGACGCGAGAGATGTCTGGAATGTGTGATGGAAAAGGCTCAGCAGAGCGGGCATGCCAAGGTCCCCGTTGAACTGATCAGCGGCTCCACATATTAGATCTACATACCCATGCATGATGCGGATCTGTCGCCAAGACAGACTTGACCGATGCTCAGCTGTGTATACCTGTATATTCAGCCTTCAGGTACGGAAGATGGACGAAGCTGAGCCGGATCGTGATTAGAAACCTGCTTATTCCGTTTGACTTCGACCCAAAGTAACTTGCGAATATAAATACTCGCAATGCTGAACTGGAATCACCCAGAATCAGATCACTTCTTATGCTTTCTTTTTCAACCATAAGACGTTCCGCCACTCACCTCATCCATCATGGACGTTACAGGAAATTTCAAGCCTCAGGACATTTTTTCCGTGGCAAACACGGTCATCGTGATCACAGGAGGAGGAAGTGGTAAGATTCATATATACCTTCTGTCAAAGGCACCTATCACTAATGCTCGGTTTATGCAGGTATTGGCCTGGCTATGGCAGCGGCTGCGTTCAAAGCCGGTGCCTTGAAAGTCTACATTCTTGGTCGCCGCGAAGACAAATTGTCCGCGGCTGTAACATCTTTGAAGGGCGACGGGGTCATCGTCCCAGTCGTCTGCGACGTGACTTCCCAAGAGTCGATTGACTCTGCGGTCACGTTCATCGAGAAGGACTCTGCATATATTGATGTGCTCATCAATAATGCTGGGCGAGTAAGCTCTTTCTACGACCCGACAACTGCGAAGACGATTGAGGAACTCCGTGATGGTTTGCTGGAGGCGCACCTCCACACGCAAGACGTTCTCCAAACCAATACTGCAAGCATCATCGGTGTATCCTCGTCATTCTTGCCGCTGCTTCACAAAGGGAACGTGAGGAGGGGATGGTCGGATTCCAAGTTATCTGAGCATGACCTCAACAAGCAGTCAATCGCCACATCCGACGTGCGAACCAGTCAGATCATCACAGTCTCTTCCATCTCTGGTTTCGAACGCCACGGGCTGACAGGTCTCGCATACTCGGCCAGCAAAGCAGCAGCAGCTCATCTTGGGAAGGTGCTGGCTACTATGCTTGTACCATGGAACATCCGGAGCAACGTTATAGTGCCCGGGCTGTATCCTAGCGAGATAACGGGATTCATGTCGAATGATGAGATCCGAATTTCGAACACTCCGGCGGGAAGAGCTGGCTCTTTCGAGGATGTTGCCGGCATTATACTCTACTTGATGAGCAGAGGTGGTGCATATGTGAATGGAAGTACGATGCTGACAGATGGAGGAAGACTGTCGATCGAATCATCCTCATATTAGACGTTGGGGGGAAAACGCCATCTTTCTGTAAGCTCCGAGACTTAGGAGTTTGAAGTGAGCATGGAGAGAATTTGGTCGCATGCAATAGAACGTCTTTCCGAGATCTCGTTTGGGTACGATTGCATGATACGGACCTTGATTGATAGTCGTATAGAAAATTCCATCGTAGGTACTTCGACAGTAACCTTGATCCGTGACCAATATTGTTTATTCTGATCAAAATATTCTGGAATCCTAGTGCCCTGGATATCAGAATCCGACTCCACCGTCATTAAGACGTGTTTTCAATCTCAACTATCTATAGGCGTAGAAGAATCCGTCAATGCAAGACAAACCGTGCAATGCATAACACCCAAACGAGCCTTACTCACTACGAACGTACTGTACAGAAGAAGGTATAGAGGTACACACTGAGTATTTATTTCCCTTGGTGTCGTGCGACGTATCTTTTATCGATGCCGCGTGCCGTTGAGATGTGAATACCGCCAATGACTCGATCGGGCTCACGGCCGCTGACAGCACTAAACTTGCAATTGAACTCTCTTCCCCGATGAAGGATGATGTCTTTGAACTTTGTGCCTTGCGAGTCCCAATCGGTCATGTCATATGTCACATCCGTTGACCACCCAAAAACAGGCCACTGGGGCCTATACAATGCCGGGCGGCGGGGTATAGTACGGTATATCCGGTGGGATGCATCAGCTAGCTCCCGGAGTGCACCAAATTCCGGTGGGAGGCCGACCCTCACTGGCAGGGATCGATGGAATACCTCCAAGCAAGTGCTGCTACGGCCGTTCGTGATGAAATTGAGCCACCCGCAGATGTCTCTCGTATTTCTCCGGTCGGCAGACTTTCGGCGTTGAGTATCGTGGCTCGGAAATTATTAACACTTGGTGACTTCAACGTGTACAACCTGTGGATCACGGGCTTAATACGACAGTTCAATCACTTCATCGGCGTAGAAGCGCTATAGCTGTGAATACTCGCGCTCTCGAGACTACTGCATCATGTCTCATCCTCAGAGTACATTTGGGAATACGACATTCCACGGTCCTTCGATCTTGAAAAGCCGACAGGATGTTGTCGGCCGGGTCACGGCGAAGGCACAGCTGAAGCAGCTCAGAGAGACGGGTAGATACGACTTTTTCAAACTTCAATGGCATCCCATCTACGACGATCGGGAGGCGTGGCCTGTGCCCAAGAGCCTCTTTTGGGATAGCGATGTCGGCAAATGGATTGAAGGCGCCTGCTATCTGCTCGCTGCGGCGTATGATGCAGAATTAGATGCAGCAGTCAGGGAAATGGTCGACATGATCCGAAGTGCGCAGCAGGACGATGGCTACCTCAATGTCTACTTTACCGTCGTTGAGCCGGAACAACGCTGGTCCAATATCAGAGATCAACATGAGCTGTGAGTGATTATAAAGGGTTCTCCGATCTCGATCTTTTTTGGGGTGCATATCTGACTAAACTCTAGGTATAATGCCGGCCACCTCATAGAGGCCGCACTCGCTCACAGAAACTACTACAAGAATGACCTCCTGATGGAGCCAATCGAGAGATACGTCGGCTTGATCCGTTCTGTTTTCGGGCCGGCAGAGAATCAGAGACACGCATACCCTGGACACCCAGAGATAGAGCTCGCACTCCTCCGTCTTTACAGTGCGACCGACAACCAAGATGCGTACGACTTGGCACAGTACTTCATCGAAGAGAGGGGAAATCCGAAGGGCCAAGACGGAATGCTCTACTACGACTGGGAGGAGAAGCAGCGCGGCGACAGCAAGTATAAGCGTCCAAACCCGTATCCTACGACAGAAAGTCACTGGTACAACCAGGCGCATGCACCGATTCTCGAACAAAAGACGGTAGAGGGACATTCCGTACGAGCCATGTATCTCCTGACGGCGGTCGCGGACCTGGTCTATCAGGACGTTGCAGGCAAGCCGTACGGCCAAAGCAAAGAATACCTGGAAGCTCTCAACAGGCTTTGGAACAATATGGTGGACAAGAAAATGTATGTGACCGGAGGAATCGGCGCCATGCACCAATGGGAGGGCTTTGGCATTGACTACTTCCTGCCGCAAAGCACTGACGAGGGTGGATGCTACTCCGAGACGTGCGCCTCCATCGGGGTCATGATGCTTGCGGAGCGTCTGCTGCATCTCGACCTTAATTCTCGGTACGGCGACGTGATGGAGCTACAGCTCTATAATGCGGTCATGACTGCCATGAACCTGGAGGGAACAGCCTTCACCTACGTCAATCAGCTTGGCAGCTCAGAGAAGGACAAGAGTGTCCGCGAGACATGGTTTGAATGCTCATGCTGCCCACCGAACCTGATGAGGCTGTATGGGAGTCTCGGTGGCTATCTCTGGGATCACGGCGCTAATGCCGAAGGCGCCTTCATCAACGTGCACCTATACACTACGGCTCAACTCGATTTCGATGTCAAAGGTCACAAGGTCAAGTTTGCGCAGAAGTCAGACTGGCCATGGAAAGGCAAGATCATGTTCGAGCTGGACTCGGATGCCAACGTCGAGATCCGTCTAAGGCTGCCAGCTTGGTCTGGAGGGGCTTACACGGTACGTATGAATCTTTTAACGCCATTTTTGATGACCCAGTCTGCTGATAGTGACCTTGAACAGTTGGAACCTCCCCTGGCCGATGCCAAAGTCGATAACGGATACTTGCTGCTACCACCGCAATTCACAGCGCACCATAAGCAGTTCACGATAGACATAAAAGGATTCGAGCCCCGACACATTTCTCCGCATCCGTACACGAACCAGAACACTTTGACACTGGCCCGAGGTCCCATTGTATATTGCGTAGAAGACGCCGACAACGAATGGGAGTCTGACCACTTCAGGAACATTGTAATATCCGAGGACTCTCCCGTCACCGAGGTGGATCGCGAGATCGCAGGTGAGACGTACGTTGAGCTGCGCTCTACAGGTTGGACTCGGGATTTGGACTCCTGGAAGGGTAAACAGGCGGGGTCTGAGCCAGGCGCCAAGAGCACTTCTGGGACCTTGAGCGAGGAGAAGGAGCTCGTGTTCGTTCCTTACTATCTGCGGGCCAACCGTGGTGGGAAAGGCCACATGAGGGTTGGGCTGCTCAAGAAGTAGAATGATTGTAGGCAGCGACCATCTGCTAGCATACAATTGACTGGTAGCACTGAGAGAGCGATACGTTAGTGACGTCGCTGTGACCTGGAGAAACGATCATGGCAAGTGCACAGATACACTTGTACATCCAGCTACTAGCAATAGTCTAAAGAACATCAGAGAAATAAAAAGCAAGTGTCACCTGAAATTCCATCCGCTTAAGACAAAGACACCATCGCCGGACGAATTGGCATCTGTGATTTTCAGTCGGCCATGACAAGCCACTGGCCGCCGGCAACGATAGTGGCATACCTAGCTGTTCCCCCGCACTTCGACTTCAGCACCCCCCAGCGCCCCCGAGTACCCCAAATACGACCCTGGCCTCGACATCTGAACGACGATATGCACATTGGTGGACTAAAGGTCCCTCGGAACCAACTTACCGGGTTCTCCTCGCATCAAGTCGCCTCACGTGTTTTTTCGCAACACCACGACTGGCCTTTTGCCATCTGCTCAAAACTCGAACTGTGATGTTCGCTCTTGAAACCTTATCACGATGTATACAAACGTCTGGGTACAGTATTAACAGCATCGCCATGCGTTGCCTACCATGTCGTCATCAAGGCAAGAAGACCCTTTGGAGGTGAATCAGTTGGCACAATCTCGGAATTACCCGGCGAAGCATCAGTGCCCTCGGTGCCCATGCTCTTTCAAGCGGATCGAACATCTCAAGAGACACGTAAGAAGCCACACATCTCAGAAGCCTTTCGTTTGCGACGTGTGCCACAAGGAGTTTGCCAGGAGGTAAGTTGGTGGTCCATCTAACGTCTAGTGATTAGCTGCTGAGATATTCCAAAGCGACATCCTGCACCGTCATGGGTTCACACACGAATCATCCTTGAGAGAGACTGGGAAGCCTAGGCGAAGAAGAGCTTGCACAGAATGCGCAAAGGCACGAGAGAGGTGTAGCAAAGACGAGCCTTGCAGAAGATGTTCCACCAAGGCATTGTCTTGTGCATACCCACCAGAGCCGCAAGGAAGGCAACGTCGAAGTTCTCCTCGACATGCTATGGACCCAGACGACATCTTGAGTTCGGATACTCGACCGAGCGCCCCGGCTCATGGCTTCCAGCGGTCATTCAAGCCCCGCCTGCAGCCTTCGCTTTCGGTGTCTTCTTCGGCACCAGTCGCCAGCTTTCCATCTACCCAGTCCACGATTGAGATTATGAGCACAGATGCCTTGGATCACCAACAGCAGCGCAGCCACCTGCAGATTGGAGGGAGCAGCAGTATCGCAACAGGTGCCGATATGCCGAACGCATATCTCAGTCCCATGTACGATCCCACCAGTCAGATGGATGTAGATGCACTGTTCCCACTGGTACAAGACCAAGGAGTATTTAGCCAGAGAATAGACTACCCCATGAATTGGCTGCCGGCGAATGACAACATCAATATTGACTACAGCTCTATACTAGGTTTCGGTATTGGATCTTACGCAGATACTAGCCCTCTTGACTTGGGTGTAAATCAGGATATTTCATTCCTGGCGGGAGTTGACACCGATCGCGCCCAGGGTAGGCGGTCGGATATCGCAGCAGTCCAGGTCGATTCCACCGCGACGGGCAGTCGGCATATGAACGAGCCCATCGTGGCGCCCACAACTCTATCTATTTCTTCCCCGACGAACACTGTATCCTCGCGCTCCCAGCGCTCCACATCTGGATCGAGGCATTCAACCCTTGGAGGGCTATACGCTACCAGCAACAATGGCGCCAGAGTCCCCTGCACAGTCCGCTCGAGACAGCACCGGCACTTCTTTTCGGGGGCAACGCCAGTGAAACCCTCTCTCGACCTCGATGACGAGGGTGAAGGCGTTACCTCAGCCCTAAGATTTCCTCCTCTTGATGGAATCATGTCCGAAGACTTCGAAGAGGCAATTCACAACATATCGACTCGGACATACGATGCGATCCTGGCTCATTTCCGAAAGCTGTGTCTTGTCCCAGCCAGCTTCTTTCCGCCTTTCATCGACGAAAGCTTTCCAAGTCTGCATCAGATGAACATATTGATACAGCTGTACTTTGAAGTTTTTGATCCCATCTTCCCGATTGTGCACAGGGAGCAAGTTGATTTGAACAGCTTCTGGCCTCTGGCTCTAGCTATTTGTGCCATTGGATGTCGATTCACCGAAACACAAGAATTTTCCCGGTGCGTCGCGCCGTTCCAGGAGTTCCTTCGCAGAGTTTTGGCATTCGAGGTTGAGTCAAACCCATTGGAAGAGACGCTTGTACCGTTGACGCAAGCCCTCATCCTTAGCCAGATTGGTCTTCTCTACTCGGGACAACGCAAGTCATTCATGCAAGCCCGAGCCAGGCACAGTTGTCTTATCGAACTCGTTGACACGATGGAGGTGCCCAAGGCCCAAGAGCGAGCTCGCTCCGGGTCTGGCGAGACCGTCGGCGAACACACGCAACGAGAATGGGAATCATGGATCATTACTGAGACAAAGCGGCGGCTTGGATACACGGCCTGGGTAAGACACCACCTTCTTCTTGTCTTCTAACATAATTGATCGAGCTTCGCGGCTGAGGATTATAGCTGCTTGATTGTATGTCACGCTATCATTTCGGGGAAAACCCCACCGTATCTACGAACATAACACAATGCGATCTCCCTAGCGAGGATTTATGGAACTGCAAAACAGCTTGGGACTGGTCGAGGCTATTTCGAAAGACTGAGAGTAAGTTCCACTTGATATCCGGACGTACGATCTTCACAGATCTGACTCAGACTGCAGGAAACCCGTCGCTGCTGGTGGCAGTGACCATGCTGTTCCTCGAGAAGAAGGTCAAGAAGGACATTGGGCAATTCTCCAGTCTACTACTGCTACATGGCATCTACGAAGAGATAAAGAAGGTTCAATGCTACCTGGACAGGCCTCTTTCATCATGGATGCCATCGCTGTGCCTATACATGGGATCTTCTCCTGCCGAGGGTGGTCATCGGGAGTCCAGCCCGCCATCTGACCCCAAGTCAAATCTTGCAGTCTGGCGCAATGCCGCTCTGGACTGCGTCGATGTTCTTCACTGGGCGGCCAACGCCACCATTGCCAGCGCTGCTGGCGTGGAACACTCGACCGTATTGCATCTCCACCTGTCGAGGGTGGTCTTGTTGGTGCCGTACACGAGCATACAGACACTGGCCAAGTCAATATCGACCTTGGCAATGGGCCGATCCAACAGCCGGTCTGGGATAAGAAGGGAAGATGCTCTGCGTGCCGAACAAGAGGTAGCCCGGTGGGCTCAGCAGGATGAGGTACAACTTCCCGTGCCTTACCAAGTGATTCTCAGCATTTAAAGTGCTAACGTTTTCCGTCCGATGTAGCACAAAGCAAGACTCGCAGTTCTCCACTGTGGATGCCTATACTGGCATATCCGACGGTATAGCCGTCGCGCATTCTACGAACCACTGTCGGTATTTCTCGCTACTTTGACGCTATGGGCCTACAGCATGTATGCTCCGCGAGTACCAACAGCAACAGCGGGAGCAGGAGCAAGATTGCGAAGTGACCTCCAAGGAAATCGAAGCGGCAGCGCTACCCGCAATGCCTCCCCAGAGGAATCGCCTTCAGATCAATCATCAGGTGCGAGCCATGGGCCCGATTGGGAAGGGCGAGTTGATAGCATGCAGACGGAATTCGATGATGACCCCGAGCCGACATTCATCAGGCTGGATCGTCCAAACGACGACGAGATGGTGCAACAATTTGTCAAGTCGGGAAGGCCGTCAGTGATGCGAGCACACATTACAGGAGTGGGAAACATTTCTTCACCGCAAGGGCCAGCCAAAATCCTAAGAGAAGGTGGAAAGATTCTCAGCTCTGTGTCATCGGCCTGGAGCAGAACGCGAGATTATATTTCAATCTTGGAATCTGTGGAAGCTGTGACGGTCAATAATCACGTTTATTAGGGCTACAGGGTGCGATTCGCGCTGATTGCTTGCCATGAAGCAAGGGGCATTTGTGCCAAGGGCTGAAGGGTAATGTTAAGATAGGTAGGGACTTGACTCATTGTTGTGCGGGAGAGGACGGAGAATTGACCCCAAAAAAAAGCATTGGTGGCGAATGATCGTCACCGCTAGGGCAATCGGCGCAACCCCAGCAGATCGGTGGCGAATTCAGATCACGTACTCGACAAGAATGCATTTCTCAGAAACGCATAAAGTTTTGCCATCAGCCATGGACTACACATCGCAAAGTTCGGCATGGAAATTATGGAACGAGTCAATAGATCATCGTAACCGCCCCATGATATCTATATGGACAGAGAGGATTTGGCTTAAACAGACAACATGGTGTGCTGCACTCTGTTCACAACGGCTATAGAAGCCACCGCGATGGACACTAGTTATAGCGCGTTCCATCTACTTGTGCGCTGATTATCTTGGTCCATGACTGCAGTGCGTGCCTCTTCGCCTCCTGCCTGGAACTAACCGTTTGATAGAGGCTGTAGGTAGAAATGACCAAAGGTAGTTAGTGCTTTCCTTCTCGGATAATTGCCCCCCTTTAGCGGCGGGGGTCGTTCTCAGCAGAGACCGTCTTTTCGACGTGCAAGAAAGGTTGCTACTTCTTACTTCCTGCTTCTGTCGCTCTCGTGGCAAAGGCTTTGTGACGATACTTTGGTGTCCCAAACCTAACAGTCCCGCGACCTCTGAGACGAGACCTTCATCTTCGCTTGAAGCATGTGCATCGCTGGAGTAGCTCAATCAAGCCATCCCGTATGTGCGAGCTTGTCACAATTGATTAGACCATCGCGCGGGGCGCAACATGTCCAAATCCGTGACGGAATCAGCGCGCGAACGGGAGACCTTTCGGTAAGCGGGCCACTTTCGGGCGATACTTCGTCCAACATCTCATTGACACTATCAGCTACTATCCTTCTTTGCTCCATGGCGTTCATTACAATGACCGGGGCACTGGCATGCCCAACTCTGCTCTTCGGACGTCGGACGACGCAAGCCTGACTGCACTTGCACAGCTGGGTGCTATTCGCACCCGAACTGCGCGGTCATTGGTCTCGCTATTTGATCAAGACAACCAATACATCATCGCCGAGGCAACACCCAAAATACCACTTGCGCCAAGTCTTGGTGCAGAAGAGCGGGATGGAGAAGAACTCTGGCTCTGTGGAACCGCGATCCCGCGGCGCCACGGGGTTTGTGAGTATACCCTGTTGGAGCATTGCACCGTGCAGCACCCCGGTGCCGGCTTCCCACTTACAGTCGTCGATGACCTCGGAGCCGACCCGCTACTTTCCGAAAAGCCTTACTGCGTGGCCGGGTCACCGGCGCGGTTTTATGCAGCCGTACCCCTCCGGACTATCGCCGGTATCAACGTTGGAGTCTACTGTGTGATCCACGATGAACCGATCACGGGAAGCGCGGCTTGGCAGGCAGAGGTCGCTATTATTCTTTCCGACATTGCCAAGATTATCATGGCGCATTTGGAATCTCATCGTGTACGTGATGAGCACAGACGGAGCCAACGTATGGTGAGAGGCATAAGCTCGTTCGTCGAGGACGAATCCACATTGTCGGGCTGGTCCCATGACATGAATGCAGGGGTTTATCAGGATGTTCTACACCAAGAAGGCGGGCTGAACCGAGAACAACAGCAAAAGGCTCAACAACGCATGGCAGCAACGCCGGAGAAGGAGTTGGCAACGACATATTTCCCGGATCCGTCCAGGACAGCAGACACGAGTGGTCTAGCAACTGCCGGCAGGCCACTGTCCAACAGACCGGGCAGCAAGGACTTGAAAGCCCCCCAGTCCACAAAGATAACGCCATCTGAACAGCAGGCAGCGGCAGATACGCCGCGGCGCACGCCAGGACTTTCCTCGGAGCCCAACACTCCAGAGAGCCGGGACCTTGCTGTTCGCCACATCTTCTCGAAAGCCGCCAACATTATACGAGAGTCCATTGAAGTTGAGGGTGTCGTCTTCTTCGACGCTGCTCGCGTGTCGCCCGATGTTCGCAGCAGTTCGGCCTCGCACCGGGCTACATCTCCGCGCGCACCGAATTCCAGCAGTGATGAGGCCACGTCATTCGGGACAGGTGGTGGGCATGGTCAACTGTCCCAACCATGCCGTCTTCTTGGCTTCTCGAATTCCGATACATCGAGCATCAACCTGGAAAGAATGTCTCCCAATGTGGTAGCCCCATCGTTACGATTCTTGCGCACCTTGGCAAGAAGGTATCCGCAGGGAAAGATCTACATCTTTGATCAGAACGGAGATCTTCAAACGAGCGAGTCTTCTGGTGATGATTTAGGCGATCTCCAGGGCAAGGAGAGCTCAGGACCACCACCGAGTGTCCGCACCGAGCACGGCTCCAGCTCTTCGTCCAGACGTCTCGAAGGGAATTTCATCTCGAAATGCTTTCCACGCGCCCGAAGTGTGGCTTTCGTGCCGACGTGGGACGACAAGAAGCAGCGGTGGCTTTCTGGTGGGTTCGTGTATACGCAGAATCCCGTCCGTCTTTTTGCGCGGGCAAGTGAACTCAGTTATCTGAGGGCGTTCTGCACTCAAGCCGTCTACGAAGTTCATCGTCTTGACACCAACTTTGCCAATCAAGCTCAGATGGATGTCCTAGGCTCCATCTCACACGAGATGCGATCACCACTACACGGCATCATCCTCGGCCTGGAGCTCCTCAACGATACGCCGCTTGACACCTTCCAAGGCAACATATCCCATACTCTCGAGACCTGCGGAAGAACTCTCCTCGACACAGTGAATCATCTCTTGGATTTCTCGCAGATAAATAATTACATCAAGAATGAGAAGAGCACAACCAAATCTCGAAGCTTGCGAAAGGGCGGGACCATCGAAACGGGAATGCAGGCCTCGTTTTCCGAAGTATCACTAGATGGTCTGGTGGAGGAAGTAGTTGAGACTGTGTTTGCTGGGCACAATTTCCAACGCATGTCAGTGGGACAGCTTGACCGCGCAGACAAGGAGTCGAGAAACGCCAAGGATGTGATGGAGCATCGAGCCCAAGACACTCGAGATGCCATGGAGAGTCTGGGGCAAAATCGTGATGACACAGGCTACTTGCAGATACCAGAGCAACAGGTGGCCATCCTTCTCGACATACAAGAGCTTCGCAATTATCGCTTTCATGCGGCACCCGGCGCGCTTCGCCGTATAGTGATGAATCTTTTCGGCAACGCTTTGAAATACACTCCGTCAGGGACAATTACAGTATCATTGTCCATCGATGAGGAGACGGACATGGAAGCAGAAGTGTGTAATGTACGCCTTGTAGTGGCCGACTCCGGTATTGGAATGTCCGAAGACTATCTGCACAATGATCTATACAAACCATTTTCGCAAGAGGATTTTCTGAAGCCAGGATCAGGGCTCGGCTTGAGTCTCGTCAAGAAGATTGTAACAACTCTCAGGGGCCAGATTTCCATCACGAGCCATGTCGGCAGAGGTACCGTGGCCACTGTGTTGCTTCCTCTGCGCACTTCCAATTCATTGCGGCAGACTGGCTCATCTGAGAATAATGATCAAGTTTTCGACAATCAAAGACGCGAGCTTAACGGACTGCGGATATGTTCTCTCGAGCCCGCGATGGGAATCAAGGAGGAATCTGCTCAACAGCTGAGTTTGAAGACCATGTGTCAGCAATGGTTAGAGATGCAGGTCTTGTCTGATCTGGAGGCTGAAGATCTTGCTGCGGATCTGATAATATGCGACGAAACGGTTCTCAGAAACAGTGGCCCGATCAACCAGAAGGCCATCAAGCCACCAATAATCGTCGTTTGTCCTGACGCCCTAGTCGCGCATCGCCGTAACGCAGACTACAAATATGAAGGAGTAGACCGGGTTCTGGAATTTATATCCCAACCGTGAGTCTCAACGTGCTTAAATCCCGTTCTGATTATTGACTGACGTGATGTAACAGTGTTGGTCCGCGGAAAATCGCACAAGTGTTTCTTCTCGCGCTTCGACGCTGGGCGAACCAACAATCAGCGTTGGATTCGGCTGGGTCGACCGGATCCCTGCTTACTTTGGCGATGCGACCGTCTTTCACGCGAGGCGATGTCTCACCGGAATCTGCGTCCCAAGATCCTGAGTCTTCGGGTTCAACACCATTGACGACTCCTGCTTCGGAACCAACATCGACCGAAAGCCTGTCAACGTCATCAGCGCACTCAATACCAGAAGAGCTTCAAGCTCTTCCGCCGCCGGCCCAACCAGGTCAAGCGGCATCGCCTTCGACGCCACCAGCCTGCGATTTCTTACTCGTAGATGACAACCCAATCAATCTGAAAATTTTGTGCGTTTATATGAAAAAGCTGGGTTGCAGCTACACCACGGCAACCGATGGAGAGGACGCGTTGGACAACTTCAAAGCCAATCCAGGACTGTACAAGTGCATCTTGATGGACATCAACATGCCACGACTTGATGGCATGGAAGCGACACGGCTTATCCGGGCGACTGAGCGCAAACATAAACAGGAGCCCGTGTTTATTTTCGCTCTTTCGGGCCTGGCTTCAGAGGATGCGCAACAAAAGGCTTACCAAAGCGGCATTGATTTGTTTCTGACGAAGCCCGTCAAATTAAAAGAGCTCAGCAACGTGCTGTCTTCGAAAGGGTTGATCTAGCAATGCTAAGAGTAGTAGTCACATAATAAAGACTAGTGAATGAAAGGGAACAGAAATATTGAAGCCACGTACTGAGCGCTTAATGATCATGCAGATCCACTGTGTGCTTTTTCAACAGCAAAGACCGCTTTCCACATGAGGATCAGACCATAATGGACCGTGGACGCACCTTGAATAAACTATGCTCAGTAATTTTGCAAACAGCGCGCGACCAAAAGTCGCATGACTTAATGGTAAATTCATCTCACTGATGAGGATTGTTTTTCTTGCTTCAGCTGGAGTTCGAGTTGTCAGCACAGGACCAAACGCTTGAGCCCCCATCTTGGTTGAAGGAATCTATGATTCCGATGACAGTGCTGTACGTGCCCGCTACCATGAAAAATGTGCCCGCGACAATGACAAAAACACTCCAAGAGATCCCGAAATACCAGCGCATAGTCGGATCTCGTCTACCCCTGCGCCAATTATACTACAGCCACATGCAGCCCATAGGCTGGAAGGAGAGAAGTGTACCGAAGACAGCACCGCAGAGCGACACAAGACCGCTGAACACGGGGATTGCGCTAGCCATGATATACGCAACCAGGCTGACTGAAAGGCTGCACCCAATCCATGTGGCCCAGTGCGTCATCGTGTTTGCTGTGAGATGCCTCGAGCCGCGCAAGAAACGGACAAAAATGTATTTGCTCGAGACGTGGGCAAGGATGCAACCACTGGCCAGTAACCCCGGGAAGGCGACACCGTAGGCAATGTTTTTGATCAGGGTTCCGGCGGAGCCCAGCGCCGGAGAAGCCACATGAGAGCCGCAGTAATAGTAGATCACGACAGAGACGACCAGAAACGCGATGGTGACCAAGGTTTGGCACAGCGCCAAGGCCCTCGTGTACTTGCTCGGATCCTTCATCTCAGCAATGATGGGGAAAAAGGCACCCGTGCCAGCGTAGGCAAAGATGAACGTCGATAAAGCCGACATGGCTTCCGTGAAGCTGGGGTTGCCGAAAAGCATGTAGCCGGATTTCCATACGTCTTGGGGAACATTCGCAGGTCCTCCTCTGACGCCCACGGCAATTGTGACCATGAAGACTGCAGAATGATATTAGAACAACTGCTCATGGATATGGGGCAATCGCTGGTGCTTACTGGCAGTCACAATACCAGTCAATCCCACCCACGCGACCCAAGTGATTCGACCGAGCGTACGGATGCTACTCAGGAGAAATATCAAAATAAAAGCGACGCCGACAAAAGTAGCTGTGCATGTGCCATGGCTTGATAAAGCGTTCAGAGAAATGGACAGGCTCAACATTGCCGAGCCAGCTGTAAGCACGTACTCTATTAATAGAGACATGAATGGCTTAGCAAACTTCTCATCACTTGGCGCGCGTTTATCTCGAGGACTTACGACCCATGAAAGCAATCGCGAAAACTTCTTTGCCAATTCGGCCAAACATGAGCTGGCCCGCGTCGTCGACGCCATAGACTTCCCGGTGATTGAGCTTGAAGACGCCAACCATGTAATCGGACCAGGTGGTGATAGTCGCAATAGCCAACAGACCGATGATACCGGGTATCAAACCGAGCGTGTCGAAGACGGATGGGAACGACAGGATTCCCAGACCTAGTTGCGTCTTCATCATCAACCCAGCCGTACCTAGCCAACCAACCTGCAGGTTTTGTTAGGAGACGATGGAGTGCGGTAGTGTGGGTGCACTTACACTGCGGTAGTTTGGTCCATGGTCAGACAGCTCTCCAAAGACTGCGTCTTGGTTTGTCACAGGTGCCGCCTCCACGTCGGCATGCTGATCAGGGATTACGGGGCTTTTTATCTTCTCGGGATTATTTGGCACTTGGTTATCCGAAGTTGCCATTTTGGAGTTCTGGGGTTGCGAGCAGAACAGGTTCGGGCATGTGCATGTCTGTTCGTTCTCGGTATCGAATATTCGGTCAAAAGCAGGTTGAAGATGCGGAGTATCCAATTGGTTTTATAATCAATTTATATACAGTCTATCTACCCCAAGATTTCCCCACATCTGTGATATACCGCAATGAAGTGACGGTACGTGGTCGATAACGGAATTTCCGGGGAATTAGTACCACTGGTGATGAACTTGGGGAGTTTATCGTTTTCATTCGGACCCTTGGCGCCACAGCACTGACTCAGACTTCCATGGAAGAATACGGTTTTCTTTTTGGTATATACCTCATAAAGTACAAAGCTGATTCTGTTCATAAAAGAGTTCCGTGTGGTGGGGACTACATTTTCTCTCACTGTAGCACTTTGCGACGCAGGCGCTACCTACCTAAGTAATGACCTATGTCAGATCAATTACTGGGGGCGCGCAAAACTTCTGGATTCTATAAACCTTATTTTTGATAAGCCGAGGGCAGTCATAATCGGAACGCCGGTTTACTGATGTACTGGTTCTTGTTCGGAAAATTGTTGATGCTAACGGCCATGGACCACGCCAGACTACGGCTCATGAAGCTTCCGTAAGAAGACGCGGCGATACGACCTTGTCCGAGGATTGTCTGGTCATGAAAATATGGACGCTGGTGTCCAAGGACAGGGACAAGGTTATTGATGATGAGTGATTCATTTGATAAAACCCCCGTATCGGATAAGCAGATAATGTCTTTCGAATACCTGCTTTCTAAAGACTGAACCCCTCTGGGAAAGGATCTGTAGGGTCAAGATAGATCTTCTTCTCTCCCGTGATCCATGCTCGTCCCTTGATATTGGGTATAATGGCATCATATGCGCCAATCCTGCATGTCGATTTGATCTTGCCCACAAACTCGGTGTCGATTACGCTCTTGAAAATCACCTCCTGGTCCTCCTCTACCAGTCTCCTGGCATGTAAAATCGCGAGACGTGACGAACTGCCTGTCCCGCAAGGACTTCTCTCTAGCCGACCCGGTGTAACAACGACTGTATGCTTGGCCAATATGGCACCTGTCGGACCGGTTTGAATTGGCTCCGTGATGATAACGTTGTTGATGCCTCGAATGGATGGGTTTTCGGGATGCGTGGGCGTGACCTTGTCCAGCACCGCCGCTTTCACAAGGTTTCCGGCCTCTATTAGTCTAGCACTGAGTTCTGGGGTGACCCTGAGACCTAAAGCCTCTGCCTGGACCACGGCGTACCACTGTCCGCCATACGCGATGTCCACTTCCACGGGGCCGACTCCAGGTACATCGATCTCCAAGTCCAGGGCATAGACGAATGCCGGCACATTGTCAAAGGACACGCCGTTGCACGAGCCATCGGCGCAGTCCGCCGTGACTGTAATAAGTCCGGCAGCAGTGTCTAACCTGAGCTCTGTTTGTGGCTCGGCCATGGGCAGGATGCCCGTTTCCAGCAACACGGTAGCTGTGCAGATGGTGTTGGAGCCGGACATTGGCACCCAGTCGCCAGGTGCAGAGATGAGAAATCCGATATCCGCGCGTGGGTCGCAGGGCGCCGTCAGGAACATGGTGCTCATCTCCAGGCGGCCCCTGGGCTCGTTGTGTATCAGCTTGCGGAGGTTGTCGTATCTGTCAATGAACTTGAGAAGCTTCTCGTGCATTGAGGAGGCGGCGATGTCTGGCACGCCGCCTATGATGACATCCCCGGACTCGCCTTCAGCATGGCAGGTGACGATGGATATAGTGCGTTTCGACTTCATGTTCTAAGACTGATGAGTTGAGGACTGGTTGGTGACTTCAGATTGGACAAAATATAACAAGTCTATGCGAAAGGTTGTGAAAGACCAGCTGGTAACTTCCAACAACCCAGAGCGTTGTCTTGATTCAGATTTCGGCCAGCACTAACATCAGATCGGTCATTGTGTTTTAGTTGAGGTTTTTGACTATACGCCACCTAACTAGTGCCAGGGGTGCGATGTTGGCGTAGGGGTCAACATATGGGGCCGCGGTTACCTTCCAATCTATAAAGAAAAATGGATATGTATTGCAACAGATGCAATCATTGCCATACGAAGAGACGTGACCAGGCAACTCTGTACAAAACAAGGTGTTCAATAAAAATTCGGCTCTTGCTCCATGTCAAGAGATTGAATGGGGCGGCTGATACATTCGTGGTACCACACGTTTATCATAGATCGTCAATGGAGGTATTATAGTAGGCAAGTCTCGCCGATGGTTTGTCTGGGGCGGGTATCGCCGTTGAGAATAATGTCGTTTTCGGACTAGACGGCCTAAACTCTAGCAAATGGGCAGCGCGACGCTAATGATTGCATACTTCAAGATGCAGGGCCACATCTGCCAATTAACGGTGGGGAACGCGGAAACTCTCCAAACTGTGTGTATCCAATTCTATCAGAGTAATCCACAAGATCATATTTCAATGTAGCTTGGTAGGTACGTTAGTAGCCAGACGGTGTTGCGACGTTGCACCATCTGTATTCTTCTTGTAGTCCTGAAATCTCGAAAGATGCCGACCAATATTACAGTACTTGGGTAAGTACCGATATATTCTCGAGAGGTCATGTTGAGTGTCTGGGACTGACGCATTACTGCAGCGCGGGCGTGTCGGGCCTCACAACGACCTTGGAACTGGCCCAGGACCCGCGCAATTCCATCACTGTAATTGCCACGCATATGCCGGGGGATTACAGCATCGATTATGCATCGCCCTGGGCTGGAGCAAACTTCCAGCCGTACGTCATTCCCAAATGAGTTGCCAGTTCAAGGACAAATAAGACTTAGATTCTCTTTGCGTACAGATTCTCTCCAGATGCCGCTTGTCGATGGGAGGAAAGAACATGGCCAAGATTGTCCCGCTTAGCAGCCAGCGTTCCCGAAGCTGGTATCCATTACCAAAGTGAGCCACACATTCGCCAAGCAGACAACCCAAATCGAGGTCAACGACTTACTTGAGAATCTAGAAAGCTACATCTACCGTCGCGATGAAGATGCTGCCAGCGGTGTGACCTCGTTCGATTCCATGTTCGCTCGCAATCCCTGGTACAGTCGCCTCTTTCCCGACTTTCGCGAACTGGAGAAGCACGAATTACCGGACGGGGTAAGTTCAGGTTGCCAGTACACCAGTATATGTATCAACACTGCCATTTACCTGCCCTGGCTTCTCGGCCAATGTCGCAAGCTCGGCGTGGTCTTTCGTCGCGGTCATGTGAGACATGTGGAGGAGCTCAAGGACATGCATCATTCTGGTGAGAAGGCAGATGTTATCATCAATACATCCGGTTTGGGGGCATTGAAGCTTGGTGGAGTGGAGGATCAAGATATGACGCCCATCCGAGGGCAGGTTGTGCTTGTGGAGAACCAGTCGCCGTCCATGTACAACATTTCAGGCACGGACGACGGTGCTGATGAAATCTCCTATGTGATGACACGTGCTGCAGGTGGCGGCACCATCATTGGCGGGACGTACCAAAAAGGCAATTGGGATCCCAACCCAGACCCTGCCATCGCGGAACGCATCATACAGAGGGCCCTGAAGCTCCGCCCTGCGCTGGTGAATGGACAGGGCAGGGAGGGAATCAAGGTCATACGCTCTAGTGTCGGATTGCGACCGTACAGACGATCCGGGGTACGTATTGAAGCAGAGCTGCTGAGACTTGCTGGGGATGATGCGCTGCTTGTCCACAACTATGGTCATGCCGGGTGGGGATATCAGGGTTCTTATGGCTGCGCAGAGCGTGTCAAAGAGCTGGTGACAGAATATCAACGTCACGAAGTCCACTCAGGGCACGTTAGACCCAAATTGTAAATATCATAGTGTTCGCTGGTCAGTGTGATGTATCTATCATAGAGCTGAGATCTCACTGTAACACTTGGTTTCCTCCTGAAGCGGCTTCCGATCATATGCTATATACATTTTAAACACTGGTCAGATTGATTTGAACACCTATTGCATTCCGCAGAAGCAGTACGACTCTTGATTTCTCGCATGAAATATTAAAGTAACCAAATACAAATCTAGACAGCCCGGTTCAAACCCAATGAGAATAGCCCCTTTCTCACGACAACGATATCCTCCCATGTTTGCGTATATCCATGGTCTCCGTTCTCCCTCAAGTCAAGCCAACATCAGCTCAGCGCTCTAGCACTGATAGTTGACCTGCATGTAGTCTCCATCCAGAACGAACTGGACCTGGTAGGGCATGGCACCCGGGGCCGCCGCGAACGAGTTGATGCCGTGGAACCACTCGGTGAGGACGTTCTGGTTGGCGATGGCCGTGGTGAGGGTGGCAAAGGTGGCCTGCCAGTGCCCGACGGTGCTCGACTCGAACTGCCCGTCCTTGGCGACCTGCTGGCCGACGGCGCTCTCCAGGTTGGCGATCTCGTCGCTCGAGAACGACTCGGGGTCGCAGGTGCCGCCCGAGATGAAGGTGACGCAGCAGTTGGTGCCCACGCCCGCGGAGCTGCAGGCCTCGGACTCGTCGTAGTAGTAGTAGGTGTTGGCCTGGTCGACCTTGTACAAAGGCATACAGTAGGAGGGCACATCGGCAAGTGCAACTGGGAGGACTGCGAGAAGTCCCATGAGCAGAGTGTTGGACATCATTTTGACGAGATTTGATGAGGGTAAGGTAACAATAAATGTTGTTGTTTTGTTCTGTGAGAAGTGATTGAGGAGGCGATTGTGCTCAGTGATGTAGTGCTTGAGAAGAGAAAAGACGATTGCAAGAAGCGCATGAGGACAGAGCTTTATAGCCAACAAGAGTTGCGATTCTGATCACTCTTTACTCTTGGATCGTTTGAACTTGTCCATCCCTCACGTTCTGTTTTTGCCTTATTTTGAGATATGAGGTCGTGATCTTCGTACTTTCGCATCGCCAAGCGCCGTGAATAGACTCCCCTATTCTTGAACATAGCAAGATCAACATCGAAGGATCAAATACTAACTGTGCTTGGTCATTGACTCCCTTCCCTGGTCTCGAGCACTTCAAGCATCGTGATTCGAAAGGAGAGATTTTTCTTCTTGCCACGAATCCACGAATACCAGCACATCCTTCTCCACCCGACATCAAAGTGGATGACAAAGGGAAGACTAAGTGCGAGCAATCCACGTCCTAGGAGAGTGCATTGGCAGTATGAGGCCGTTGATCGAGTTCCAAGTAAAGCAGAACTCCCGTTCAGCATAGTCTTGGCCCCAAGTTAGTGCCCGAGTAACAATTTTATCGTCATCCTTCGCGTCGCCTATAGCACAGTGACATCCCTACAAGCTCCAAAGTAGTTCGCAATAAGGTTTCAGTATGCATTTATTTTTAGTGTCCTATTTTTGCCTTTACAGCGCATCTCGGATCTCCCCCACTCACCTAAGTCACCCCACAACGCAGATCAGAGCGCCTTTTATAGACTTTTCTATGCCAACTCGGGCATTTGCGTCCATTGACTAGGAAGGAAATAAAAAGTAGAAAATGCGTGCTGGCTCGGCTATCTATACAGAGTAATGGATACGTATTCATATGCCGCTGGTAAGATAATCGCAATGCTTTCTACGTTCAGAGTGTTTGGCTCTAGTATCTTATTACTCTGTATTTACGAACAGGATCAGGGTGCCGAGCTTTCCAAACCAGGACGTTTGCGGAGGGCAGTAAGGTGGAAAAGAACAAAGGAGGAAAGGACGGCAACGCCCACATGAATCAATGGCAAGTGATGAAAAGGCAAGAATACAACACCTGGTATTCCCGAGTAGTCACCCATCTGAGTACTACGTGCCATGACCCTCATCGCAACTGACATGGGTCAATACGGTAAGTAAAGCCATGAGCTGTAGGCATTCTAGTCAGGAAGCTAGCTTCGGCTCGGACTTCGCATGTCGGCGCCGCAATTTATAGGCGCCCCAGCAACCGATTGTATAAAACTGCCATTCCATAGGTGGACTTGCCTATATCGACTACTTATATACATCAGCATTCAATCAATGTCACAACCCATCACAATTCTCCCTGACAAAATGTCCACCAATACGGCCATTTGGATTGCTTTCAGAAATGAGCTCGAGGTTCTACATTGAGCACGCGTATCTCGCACAGCGCATAATGAGGCTTTGATCTAGGTCGAGTACTCGGGCATCAATCCAACTGATCTCTTGCACGGTGATGTTGGTTTTCTTGATGATTCTGCTGGCCACGATCTTGCTGGAGTCGTCCTAGACGTTGGGAAGCAACTTCGGTGCACATACAAGACGAGTGATCGCGTGGGCGGGTTTGCCGCGCTTATGTTGCGCAAGCCTCCGCATCCTTATTCGGAGTGACAGCAGCTCTGTGGGATGTGGACCGATTCAATTTACATAACAGGTCGGCTGCGAACATATCATGGTGATGGCCTCTGCGCGCAATCATGCCGCTCTTTTTCGCCTTGTTGCTACGCACTGCTTCAATTAAAAGCAAGATGGAGTACAGAGTAGTCGATCAAACACGGTCTGCAGTGCCTACATACGCGCAACTTCCGCTCCGACACGTCTTGGAAACCGTGAGTTCCGGTGCCGAGCTGACGTCCACCGCGTCTCCATGTGAGCCCTGTTGTGAAGACCCTCAGGACACACTGTTGACCTCACCTTTGCCCGCGGGTAATAAAGCCTATTTCTCTAGGAGCAATGTTTTTGCCTGTCATGATCAGTATGTGAGTTTTGATCTACGTGCTGGATCGTTGGTTACCTTGAGTATCAGCAAATGATGGCAAAATCAAATCGAGGAAGCCGCGAAGTGGGTGGTAAAGCACTATGGCAAGGGGTTTGAGCTTTCGTCTGTAGTTGTGGTTCAAGAGGACAGCAACGCCTATCAAAAAATCAAGCTGACTAGGGCAGATGGCGCGAGTAAGCAAAAATTTGCTATTCAACTTCTCTTATAATGCGATATCATTCTAGCATAGCGACCTCAATAGATTATGTCGGCACTCAAACTACTACGACCTCTCAATACTAAATCCTGCCTGCCACATGAGATGATCCGGTCACTCGTTGAGAATACTCATTCTGTCTCAAGACCAGTTCTCGAAGCGCATTAGGAAAGCTTCTCTCTACTTCATAATATGAGCATGGAAGCAATTCTATTACACGATCGCATCGACTTTTCTGAAGCATGCTCACTGTGGCCGCGCGTTTCGCGAGGTTCGGGTTTTTATATTGACGCAATCTGGCATATTACACGCTCGCTTCTACTACATGCGGCCACAGTCGCCATGTAGCATGTGTACGAATTTAGATTACTAATGATGCATGGGCTCGGCATCGCGTTCATCGCTTGTTCCGTTGACATTGATTCATTCGGCTGTTCGCGTTGACGTTGAGTGACCATGTCACGACCGATGGCAATTCGCCGTCGGACCATACTGTTGGTGCGAAGTTTGTCGCACGGTGCCGTGGACATCTTTTCGGAGCAGCTGCGCCTTCGGGATGAATATATATAAGCTGTAATCGCGCTTCAAAGGGGAACAATTCGGAAGGCAACAAAATCAGAGGCTGAATCATACTCATTTACATTCTGTAATATCACTTGAATCGCTTTTCCCACGTCCTCAATCATGCCTACATTCCTTTCCGAAGTCCTTGGCGGTCCATCCGAGGGGACCACAAACGAGTGGGAGCTTGCCTTCGCGAAAAGATCACTCGCGCTGCTGAAGAAACGGCTAGAAGATGCTGCCATCACAAACCTACTCCGCGAGGATGTTGCCGAAGGCGATCGTTACTGGGATTCCAAGCTTGCTGAGTCGAGAGGCAAGTTCAGCCTGGCGCAGACCGACCTCTCCTTCAAGGGTCTCACGGGGGAGCAGTTCCTTCGCTGGTTCCACGAGACTGTGCCTGACGAGCCGCAAATGCTCGCTGCGCACCCCGAGCACTACCTGATCCGACCGACCGACGACGGGAAGGGACAAAGAATTCTGGAGACGGTGGGCAGTCACGTTTCACACATCATCATCCCAGCGCTTGAGGGCCAAGAGTCCAGCCCCTTGGTTACCAATCGAGACGAGTCCTTCCCCATCACCATGATCGGCCGTGGCCAGACAGCAAACGGAGCAATGAACGCAGAGGTTCTTCACCAATTTCGCAATCACGCGGATAGCACGGGTTTCGATGCGCGGCTGTCCATCTGGTTTCCTGCAGCCTGCGAGGAGGATCTGTTTGAAACACACAGGCGACATCTGGCTGTGGAATTCAGCAACTGGGTTCATGCAGCGTACATGGCCTGCAACAGTTCATGATTGGAATACGCGCCATGTTCATCCCTGAAGAGAACAGAACCATTTGTTGCAAATTCTAGATACTAGCTATCATAAAACAAGTTAGTTCTCCGCGGTATAGACGATTTCAGCTTTATGCGCAATTTGTTTATCGAAGCGTCGCGTGGCCGGGTGATGAATATGTTGAGTTCAATGGGACAAGCGATGATGTTTAGGGTCATTGTACTTTAGCTTACCACGTCCTATGCTCTTTGGGAGGTTGCAGGCCGGCTACAACCCGTATTCAAGAGGACTTGAAACAAACCAATCAATCCATCAGGCTTTAAAAAGGGCCGAGCTTGGATTTCTCCGAGCCGAGAGGGACCAGTTGAGTTTCCCGGGTTGAATTTCCCGGCCCGAATATACCGGTCCGAATTTCCCGGCCTCGTTCGAATTCTTCGGGATTGGGTTCTCTAATAATACACAATTGTTAGAGATCCATATGTTAAAAATGACGGAGTACATAGCATTCCATTTCATCAAGCATTGGAAAATAACAGAACCAGTGTGCATCGAACTGATAAACTACTTGCCGCAATCTTCATCGGAAAGAATATCAGCGTGGCATGGCATGATCCAAAATGCCACGGTTCTACCGTCTACGCCGCCAGATCCAGAAGCATATCTATATAAGCTCAGCGACTGCTACGTTGACAGCCCGCGAGCCATATTTATCTGGTAAGTCGTTTTCAACATCCCAAGCGCGACAGCAAGCCTTTCCAGCTTAGCTGCGAAGGAAACACGCATCCAAGCTTTGAAACTAGGCGACATGCGATAGTCAGCGGCGGAGGAGAAGAGTATCCCGGCCTTCTGGTAAAAGGCCACGGGCTTGTATCATGCTGTTCTTGACAACGTGGTTCACAATTATGTGTCGTTTCGATAATTGATCGCACGACATGGTAGAAAGTCAACATGCTAGCCTATAGATTTTAGGCGCATTCCCTCGAACTGTCCATCCTCGTCACTTGGAGGTGTGGACCTTCTTGATGAGGTCTACCAGCTGCTCGGCAACAAAATGTGGATTGTCCTTCTGCACAAAGTGTCCTGTCCCTGGCGCAATCAACGGCCCCCTGGCCCTGTCCGGGTCAGTGAGTCCACAAAGTCCCTCGTTGTACTTCTGCCACATACTGTTTTTCTAAGTCAACAATCGATAAACGAGAGGCATAAGATTGCTTACGGCTGAGTATACATGGCTGCCATGCCGATGGGGACCTTCATCATGGCCCACTCTTCTTTGGAGAACTGTTCGAGGTCATGGCCTACGACAGTCACCCAGGGACCTTTGTCCGAGGTCTTTGACCCCTTGAGCTTTGGCTTGGAAGGGTCGGGAAGAAGTGCCTTAATGGTCCTTCGGTCAAATCCTTCGGGATTCTTAGCATCTGGCGAGAATATCGTGGTCATCTTGGTGTAGGCAGCTTGGTACACGTCGAGAGCGGTGCCGGCGGGAGCCATCTTCTCGAGATCAAAGCTTGGATCCTTTGGGTTCGGCCAGATGCTCGCATAGTCAGTGTTCCCAGGATTGGAATCTAGGAACAAGATGCCCTCCACAATGGTGGGATACCTGGCCATCTATCAGCTTTTGGGCCCAGTCAAGAGAAAAGGTATCTCACCTGTCAGCATATCTTCGTGCAACATGTGCGCCGATGCTGCTGTTCACAAAGACAATACGTGAGGAGCGATCCGGGGAAAGAGTCTGGATCAATTCGTGGAGGTCATCGGTGACATCGTCCAGCGTATGCGCGTAACCCGGGTCCTTGTTGGGCCAGGTCTCGCGGGGGTCTCTGGAGGAAGCGCCCTGGCCGTAGCGGTCATAGGTGAGTATCCAAGGCTTTGGCGAGACGCTCGACTGCTTGAAAATGTCGATGGTGGCCTTCCAAACGCCCTGCGCAAGTCCCAGGCCGTTCAGACAGGCGACGAGGAGATCGCTGGCCGCATCTCCGGGGAAAAGCACATAGGCAATGGAGCCATCTGGCTTGCTGGGAAGCTCCACGACGGGCATGTTGAACGGCACAAGATGTCACTGGATAATGGCGAGTCGAGACAGATGGCTATTGGAAACGGCAGTCTTCTTCCAAGAGTGTTGAAATGCTGAAATGCTTGACAAGCCACTTATAGAGTTCGATCCAGTGTGATGAAATTGGTAGTGGATCAGAATGGATAGAAAGACTGAAATGCACCGGGAAGGGACGGGAGATGTAAGCGAATCCACCAAAGGTACAATATGGTAAAGCCTTGAGTGATTGTTGGTTCAGAGCAAGACACTGCAGCTAGCTCTAGTTTGGGCCTCCTCGATTGTACACTACTGAGGCAAGATATAGTTCCGGCCCGGCCCCTGTGATCCATCCTACTTACATCTGGGGTCGGGGCACAACAACTTGGCAACAGTCGTGTACAGGCAGCCTGGCAGGCGCTCTGGTGAGTGACAAGCACTATAGCATGATGTGTAGTACAGAACAAACAAGCATCGCAGGCGATGTAGGACTGCTAGAGAGGTCGCTTGTCGGGCTCATCCGGATTCCGGGCATTCGATCGATACATTCTTGGCTCGTGTTGAGACCTTCAGCCTGCGCCGCAGTGCCTTGACAGTTGGTGTTGGACAAAAGGTCCTAACATGCTCGCATATGCAGTAGGTTCGGGCCTGTACAAATACAATACCAGGCTGCTTGACCATCGTAGGATCCCTTGCTTGAACTTTTCTTGATTCATTCACGTCAATTGAAAATTTCCCCTTTTAATAACACGCACCTTCAATGGCAGGGTGTAATCGCGTCAGCTGTGCTGTGCAAATGCAAGTATCCGCCCGCCTCACCTGCATACATCGCAGGTAGACCACATCTCGAATGAAACACTACTCTACCTTGGACCAATGCCTCTAGCGCCGAGCTCCTCGTCGCCGGAGCATAGCAGTATACGATCCTTTTTGATGTGGCCAAAGTGCCACAGTATCAGCAGATAATCATGGGCAAATGGGTTGCCGATGTCTCGAACGTAGACAGTGAGACCGCAGTCTGTCAGCTACCTCTCAGGGCCAGGTCATCACGGATATTGTGCCATGCAAGGGTGGGATCTTGATCCGTGTAAGCAGACTTCGTAGCGTTATTACGGTTGCGTCTATCAAGAACAAGTAGTGTGTCGATCCGTGAGAGCTAGATCATATCTAATTTATCATGTATCTCAATTACGAGGTTCTTCAGAAACATGGCTACGAACATCATAGAACATATCAAATTCTTCGCGAAACTCCCTTTATATTCAGAAGCCTTCTGAACTTCTATCCCCAGAGTGATCAGTGATTTCATTGGCCGCGTCTCTCGAATATCGCGACACACTGCGAGTCCACAATCAGAATGGCTTGAATCACCGCCTCAGGACTACAAAACAGTCGCAAATGCAGTCAACCGCGGCTCCCTTTGGCTCAAGGAGATGCTCGGGACAGGTGAATCAAGGGTTTCCTGTTATTCGGGCCCCATCGATCTGCGATACATGATTCTTGTGCTCGCTGCTCCAAAAGCGGGACACACTAGAAGAGACATGACCTACCGCAATAGTCTCGAGGCTCATTTGTCTTTGATCAAACGAAAGGATGTTCTGCTCTGCTTCTCTTAGAAGAGCCTCTGCCGATCGCTTACGATATATTACAAAGCTCTCCAGTGCAAGGCATCAATGTTCCATCCGAGAAACGGTTCTTGGACGAGCAGCCAGTTGAAGTCGTCGCATTCGAGAAGGCTTCTGATAAGATCAAGAACGAGCTGTCCTGTTCCCTTAATACATCCGGGTCCGCTGGCATCCCTCAGCCCGTCCCAGTCCCATATGGCGCGTATGGTCGCTTGGCCTCACAGCTCCCGATCACATCGTTGGGTCACGAACCAACATTTTTGAGTCATGCTATGGGCAAGCGGGTATTCCTCGCTCTTTCACTATGTAAAAACTTACAGCGCAGCGTAATACCATGAGAATACATCCAGGATCTTTCCTTTCATCAATCGAAGTCCCCGTTAATTGTGTACTGTTTACGACTGGCCGGCAATTGGGCATTCACAAGGTACCCATCTCAGGGCATGGTTTAGTGGACGCATGCGCAATGTCCTACTGTAAGAGTGCCGAGTCGATGGCGGGGCCGTTCGTTACCCAGCAGGCTGATGAGGGGTCAAAAGAATTCGCTGCATGTCTCTTCCCCGACAATCACAATCATCATTTGCGACTTTTACGAATACCTCTCAAATCTTTACAATCGGTCGGCAGTATGTGATGGATAATACGTTGGATTCCGATTATATCAAGTCCTGCAGAGAGCGAACTTTCGTAGCTTGCGTGGGGTCCTACTCGCTCAAGGCCAAGAAGTGCTTTGGCCGTGCGTCGCCCCAATTGCATGTTAATGTCATTCTTGTAATTCCTGAGTACTCAACAAGAGGCAACAAAAGAATATAGAAGCGCGCAATCTCATATCTACATGATAGAAAAGGAAAAGAAGAAGGAAGAGCAAATGGGCGCGAGCCTGGAGCCAAATACGGGGCGGGATCCTCTATATGGACAATTCCAGGGGACTGGTCCCACTATAGCTGTCCATTACAAGTCCATACATGAACCTTCTGCTCTTTCACTGACTGCCGTCATCATCGTTTGGGACTTAAGTATACACATAGCTGTCTAGGTATCTTATCTCGCCAGGTGATTACTTTGACCGTTTTCTCGCCCGGCTCCCGCTGCTCGATCCCGACCATGACGTGGGTTGCATGTCTGTTGATAAGCAGTCCGCTGGGATCCGACACAAAATTAGGAGAGTCGGAGAGTCGGATCATGTGGAACCCCATTTCACAGAGCGTATCTTGGTGATAAGAAGTGTTACCTAGGTACTTGACGAGATCCCCCGCATCTGCTTTTCGATCATTACAGATGCATGTAAATATGCTTCAGATCTCTGGTCAGAGGAGTTCGTGTTTCTTGACATCTTCTAGTCCACGACCAAAACAACAACAGTTGGTCCGAGACATACCGCCATCGCAACCATGACGCTGAGACATGGTGATTTGATCCTTGGCGTCATAGTATTCCTGCTTGCAAGGGCAGTAGAATGCCTGGACCCGCAGGTTACTGTTCTGAATGGCACTTATGCCGGACTGCATTCGCCGGCCTTCCAACAAGATTTGTTCCTGGGCATGCCGTACGCCCAGGACACTGGTGGCGAGAATCGCTTCCGGGTGCCGCAGGCCCTGAATGAATCTTGGCAAGATGTCCGTAGCGCAAAGCAGTACGGAAATGCTTGTCCGGACGAGAACATGGCGGCAGATGCAGTTTACGGCATGAGCGAGAACTGTCTAAGTATCAATGTCGTACGGCCTACAGGCATTAATGCGACAACCAACGTTCCTGTCATGGTTTGGATCCACGGCGGAAGGCAAGTCGATTGTCCTTGTCTGACCTGATGCACGCTCCGATCTGACTCGAAATCATCTTAGCTACCAAGAAGGGACGAGTGGATTGCCGTATTATAATCTGTCCTATATCGTCCAGAGATCTGTGGACGTTGGGAAACCTATAGTAGGAGTCAGCATCAACTATCGGAAGGGTGCGTGGGGAATGCTGTACTCGATTGAAGTTCAAGTAAGTTCACAATCGTCAACCAAGAGATCGCTTGCCAACCTCTAGCCAGGGATCGGGAAACACAAATTTGTCGTTGAGAGATATGCGCAAAAGCCTTACATGGATTCAAGAGAACATCAAGTTCTTCGGAGGAGATCCATCTCGAGTAACGATATGGGGACAATCCGCAGGCTCATTCGCAATCGTGAGTCTCAAGTTCATTTGCTTGGAGTTTGATCAATTAACACACTGTAGGGCCAATTACTGCTCAGTTATGGTGGTCGTTCAGATGGATTGTTTCACCGTTCAATTCAAGAGAGCGGCTCCGCAACCACGGTAAACATGATTTCTGCTACCATTTAGACACCAGGGTTAATGCTGACTTTTTCCAGGCTTGGTACAATGGTTCGGACTGGTATCAACCAATCTATAACAAGATTGTCAATCAGGTTAATTGCAGCGACGTACCTGATACTTTATCTTGCTTGCGTACTATCGACTATGATGTTCTTTATCCTATTATGGGGTCTTCTCAATATGATGGTCCTGGCTTCTATCCAACTGTCGTGAGTGCTCGAAGCAGCCGGCGCAAAGACTTTCTTGCTTGGGACATTGAATTTTGCTGAACAATTTACTAGGATGGAGACATCATTCCCAACTATCCCAGCACTCTCATGGATATGGGCCACTTTGCTCACGTCCCGCACATCCACGGCACAGTATCGGACGAGGGAACGGACAATGCACCAATCGGTACCATGAACACGGACGAAGACATACGTAATTATCTCAGGTACGGTCTAGGATTCGACTTTCCAGACTGCGTCGTCGACGAGATAATGGAGCTTTATCCCGATGACCTTACGCAGGGCATTCCCCTCAACACTGGTAGCGAACGCTTTGCCGAGTACGGCTGGCAGTACAAGCGCATCGCGGCCATCTTGGGCGACGTGTTCTATCACGCGCCGCGGCGCCACGATACGCAGCGCTATTCAGTCCACGCGCCGACCTATTCCTACCGCTTCAACACCCGCGATTTTGTCAACTCGACCAACGCGACATATACCGATTACTCGGGCGAGCTAGCGCCAGCATACAAAGGTGTGTCGCACTTTAGCGAGGTCGCATTTGTGTTCGCGAACCCCCAATATCTCGGGCCGTGGCCAGAATACCAGGCTCTGAGTCGCCAGATGAGCTCACAATGGATCAACTTTGCGTACTCCGGAGACCCCAATGGGGACGCATTGCCTACTTGGCCGAAGTATAACGAAAGCGACGACGGGCTCAATTTGGTTATTCAAAGTGCACTCCAAAATGGATCATATGTTGAGAGTGACACATATCGATTAGCGGGTCGTGAATTGCTTACGACGTGGGCAAGGAGGCGGCATGTTTAACAGCAAGTCATTTCCCATAGTAACCACGCGATTGTGCTGCCTGCTGTGTCACAAGCGCGGGCAGTCAGAGATATCTGCCAGCTAGCGTCATCTGGTATTCAAGCAACGCATATTCCAGTCGTGATTGAATTATTTCGAGTGCTGCGCTACAGATAAGTTAGGTACCGTATACTACACTTACAAAAGTCTCCGGACCGATTACAGGATGCATTCTGTCCGAAAAGCGCAAATTTGCTGCTGAAAATTAATTTCAGACAAATTCTAGGAAATAAAAAAAGAGTTTCAGATGATTTTGTGCTATTTCTCTGAAATGAGTTTATTTTGGTCTTGCCAAGAGAGAAAAACCACAATCTCGACGACATACCGTGGGTACGGAGATTCTCGGAAGATTATTGTACTAAGACTCTCGCATCCGTTTCACCCCTTTTACACCAGTACTGCGAAAGACAGCCTAATGCAATAAAGAGTGCAGTAAAGGCCACGTGCAAAGCAGCTGTCGTCGCCGCAGCGCCAATCATTGAACTTCCCATGGACTGCACGAAGCTACCTTTCCCTGGGGCGGCGTCGCGCTCCAGGCCCACGCGCTTTGCAAAGTCGAAAGAGCCGAGCCACGCGTATATATACAGGGCGTGAACCCCAACAAGAAGTAGTGCGAACAACACTCGCTTCAATCTTCGGCTTAACCTGCCGCGACCCCGGAGGTACTGGGTGAGCTTCATGCCCAGAAACCCACTAGACACGCAGGCCGACGTGTGGCTGAGCACGATGTATATCACAATGCTATAATTTGCGAAACCATTGCGATTGAGCCAAATCTCCTGTATGTCGATGTCCCTTTGGCTCCTTTCAGCGGCCTGTGTTAGTGTGTTGTACCCGAATGTGAGCCCGAAGGCGCAGGCGGTCAAGAATATGATGACGAGCGTATTGATGGTCATGTAGATGTCAATCAAATCGGCTGCGCCGTAATGTATCTGCATCAAGTGGGAGATGAAAGGATCCGAAAAGTCGCCCGGAAACGCGATATTGTGGCCTCGCTCCATGTTCGTATCGGTCTTCCCTTTGCCGATCTTGGCGCCTGGTGGCATATCTTTTGCTTCGAGTTCAAGTATAGCTCCGTGATGCGACCCATCACAAGTACTCTGCTCAGGTCTAGAACGAAGACAACGGTGAACCTCATAGGTTGGCGCTAAAGTGTGATGACTGCTTTTATCTCCGTTGGCACCAAACATCCCGACAACGGTAAGCATCGGAGCGGCGAGAAGCACCACGGGAATGATTTGGCCGAAAGTCCATTGATTCTCCAGCTCCAAGAACGCAGGTTCTGGTTGCGAACGAGTCTTGATCAGCTGCATTAGACCCCATGCCATGGTCATGGTAAGCCAGTAAATCTGGAAATTGGAACTCATCAGCTTGCATGCTTTGAGGGAGGACAAGGTCAACTTACCTCGCCTATCATCGAGACATAAAGGTCCAAGTGGAAACGCAACGCTATAAAGAGAGACAGAGTTTGCGGAAAGACAAAGTGGAAAACCACAGCACGCCATACTTTTTGACAAGAGTTTGGGCTTGACGTGTCGACTGCACCATTGAAATAGTTGCCTTGGGGAATCGTCTTGCTAAGAACTGTTTGTAAGAGCTTGCTGAGAGGTTGTCCGATACCTTGAACCAAAACTCGTGAGACTGGCTGGAACAGCTTCAGTGTGCGATTGAGAAACCCATGCGACAAAAGCAAGACCGAGAACATCATGAGGTGGGACGCGACCGTCTCGCTTTCACCTGAGGGAGCGGCCGTCTCTCCAGTCGCGCCCGGGAAGTAACACAGAGCGTTGGACGATATACCTCCTGCAGACCACCTTCCTTCCTCATCACCCCTTTCGGAGTGCAGGAGCTGAACCAGTGGAGTTGCATTCCAGGCAAAGCGTCCTGTTGGGACCAGAGCAACAAGGAGCAGAAGAAACAAAGCCGACGTGAGCACGAGACGGACGGTCCTTCGAACCGAGTGCTGCGCCAGGTCCTCCCTTAGCACTGTAAGGCCACCTTGGTGCGTGAGGCAAGAGAACCATGCCAAATACGCAATCATCTGCCAATGGTACGAGGCCAGTCCGCACGACAGCGAGAGGTAGCCTGCTACAAGGATAGCAAGGCCGCTCAGAATTTGAAGGTCGCAGAGATGTAGTACCGACTGCGCGGAACATTTGAAAATGTCAGCGTATTTTTCCTCTGTACAGTCAACGCTTCATCTCTAACCTCTCGAATCACCCGCTCCAGATTGGGAAATCGTCCACTGCAGTCCTCAAGGCGCGCGAGACGGCGGACACCCCCAAGGACCATGATGTCGATAGGGTTCGCTCTCCAAATACTTTTCCTGGACGACTTTATCATTGTCGATTCGGCCAGCGCCGAGTCGAAGCGGCATTCGGACTTTGAGCAGCCGAACGGATCAGCTCTTGGGTCGAACACCATCAGGTAATACACCACCACGAAGACGAGGACAAAACTGCCAGTCCCGACAAAGCCGATGAAAACCTAGTCATCAATTAGATCAGTACGATAGATCATGGGCCATCAATGATTTTTACTTGCCCCTATACCGGAAATGTCACCGTACGGCTCCAGCGGTGCTGCCGGATAAGCAGAACAATCCATCGGCTTGCATGACATTTTCCCACCAAGAAGTGCTCTAATCGCAACATGAAAGACGACACCAATAGCAGCGACACACCTAACTTGATTGACAAAGACACCAACGGCACGAATGAACATTGAAATCCAACGAAAGGTTTAGACGAATATTTAGTTTTCAGCACATCCATGAGCCTGACGCCAAGAACATCACCGAGACATGTCGTACGGCGGGCAGAGGCTGCGCCTTTGGAAGAGAAGTTGTGATGATTGAAGTCCGCTCTGCCATTCGTCAAGCTCCTGCAGGCACAGGCTGCGAGGTAGTACTGATCGACACCTGCGTCGCTGCCAGCCGCCCAATCGCAAAGCGAGATGCAGGGACATGTCCAGCTGAGCAAGGGGCCCCCACACTGAACAAATACCCAGCAGAGCTTGTTGATAGGTCGAAAGCCGACTATATTTATAGTTGACTACTTGTGAGCTTTTGTCTATATTTTGTATTAATAAGCCTCAAGCACGGAAGTTTTATAGTTTTTCTTCTCGGGTGCAAGTCTTTTCAAAAGTTAGGGAGAAAAGAAAAAGAGCAGAAGGCTGTTCCGGTAAGCGTTCTACCTACGTGACCGAGAATCCTAACAGCCATCTGGACCGCCCAAGCGCAATAGTCCCGATAAGGTGTGCTGTTAGAATATCGGGCGGAATAACCGTCTGAACCGTGTTGTTCTATCTTTTTTCTCCATTGTGTATTCTTGTGTTTCTTGCACTACTTTTGCAGTAGCAAATAAGGGATTTCTTTTCTTGGTCCAGTTGTGCTATAGCCCGGTGTACTCCCACAACCCGAACAGCCCCTCATCATCCGGACCCGTCTCACGGGATCTTCCGTTTAACATATGCTGGGAGCACACTATAACTGTAGGGCAGTGCCGTCACAGTTGCCGAAAGCTTCCTCTTGAGAAGATTCCCAGAATTTAAATGCCGAGCTTTTAAATAGTGATCTCGGTTGTGCCATCAAATTTAGAAATACCCAGACCATAACGGGTGATGTACTTGCTCCAAGCTATGTTGCCCGTGACCATTGTCTTGGCACCCGTGACGAAAGCCTCAAGATCACTGCGACGGGACGGGTAGCGTCGTATGGCACGTTGAGCAGCGGCTTCAAGTTCGGCGGCGCTGCCGGCCAGAAGCCTATACAGCTCATCAACAGCAACATGTAGGTCTTTGTGTTGATGATAGAGCACAGCAACGGCGTTACTGTAGAAAGGAAACATGAGTTCCCGCCGGAGGGAAAAGAGGTCGTTCATGAGCGACACAAGCAAATTAGTCTCATTGTAAATCCTTTGCACATCGTTGTCTTTGCGGAGGGCATCACCGAGGTCGATTCCCATCATGTATCTACAAGCGCATATGTATGTTAGCCATTTTGATCTCACAATGCGACCAAGAACCATCTATGGATACTTGACATAGACATACTCAATGAGAACAGCTGTAGCAGCCACGGCGCTTGTACCCATACGCAATGGTAGGTACTCTTCCATCGTTGGAGCTTTACCGCTGAGCTCATAACGCTGCTCAGCTCCAGTCGCATCAACGTAACGCAGCAGCTCGTCAAGAAAATACTGTTTCAGACTCGGCGACAGTCTGCAGGCCGTCGCCTCGCCCACGGGATTGAAACTCGCGAGCGGCGCAGATAGATGCTCAGCACGGACACCGGTGTGGGGGTTGCCATCGGGCCCTAGGTAAGCCGTCAAATGCCTGATGGTCTCCTGTCGAAATTTCTCCCCAGCATCCCAGTTGGTTTGGAGGTCGGAGAATTCGGGGCTGTCGATCTCGCTGTCCCATACGTACAACTACAGCGGGGGCAAGAAGCCACTGCATCAGCGTCTACCACCAAGGACAAACATCTTGATACCATTAGATGAAAGGGCAAACAAAACATACCCATCCAACCAGGTGAGACATGACCCTCATGGCATCGAAGCTGGCGTTGGGCCACCACGTTGCAGCGTTATATGCGCAATCGCATGCCACCAGTGCGGTGTAACGCTTACTATCGCCCAACAGCCTTGTTCATTTCAGTGAGATCCGAGCGGCATAAGAGGAGAGACGTGTTAACGACAAAACTGACACGGATAACTCAGCATCGTGTACTTGTTTCAGGACATCGTATTGGGGGTTGATACCTTTGGGCCAATCTTGGACCAAACCGTCGAGATCTGGAAATCGCAACTTTTGACCCTTCAAGGTTTGTACATAGTCATGAGAGCTGAGGCTGTTCCGCGGGATACCCATGGTAGAATCTGGAAAGATATTGGAAGAATATGTTAAAGGCAAATGTGCAATTGAGAGCAGTTACCAAGCATCACAACCAGGTTTCATTAGAGCAGAGCCGATTTAAATATTGCGAAGGTGAGGCTCATAGGAACGGAATTAGATAAGGAGCTCGCCTAATGAATGTAGGTGATTCGCTCGTTCGGCAATTATAGTCTATGTGGAATGTACGGGATTTCACCTCTCTTTCCTCTTCATCAGTGTCGGTTTCCCGACGCTTATGCACAAACCCCTGCCTGATGCCCAATACTTACAACTTGCTCGCAGGGACTACAAGTACGTCGCTCAGCTCGTAGCCAATACTGTGTTAGTGTGATCAAGACGTCATCCCGCTCCACCGTATGGCTGCTCAATTAAGCCCTCCTGTCTCGATTTCTACCAAGCCTAGGGATGGGCACGATCATGCAGGCTGACGGACTTGGGACGAGTCTACCTGATGAAGAGTCTGTAAGGATGGTGAGAATCATATGAGAGTTATCATATGAGAGATTACGTTGCATGGCTCCGTAAGCCGCGAACTAGAGCATATTGCAGTCGTTGGATGTTCAGTCACCAGTCTGGGCGCTTGGACAGGCCACTGTTCAGATGATACGTGAAAGTATTGGTCACCCTGACACAACGTCATGTACTTAGTTACGTGGTCTACTCTCTCAACTACCGTCCTGGTCTCCCAGATCTTGAATCTATACATGAATAGATTGAAGCGAAACAGCAGTCCATCATGCCTTTCATGATCGTTAGTGCTGATTTTCACCAAAAGCGCAATCTGCTGCTCAAGCACAGTCGTCAGTCCTCGACGAGGCATGATATTCTACTCCTTGCTTTGATTCCTGTGTCACCCCCGGCGATCCTACTAGCAGTGTCTATCAAGCTAGGCGGTTTGCTCGCCCTTATCCGTCCTCGGACGCACTCTAGTATGAGCGAGTATGAACGATCCACCAGCAGTCGGGCGGTAAGTGAAGACCTGTCTCTAAGGAGGGAGAAGTCTCTCCTGGGATGCTGAGCCAGAGGCGGAACCTCGTTTTTGTAAAATAGGCGGGGCTGACCGCCGTATTGGGTAAAAAACAACCCTAAAGACACTGTTTTACGCAGGTTTTATGCTGTTTTACAGTGTCCCGTAAGTATTTTACCCTAGATATAGCGTCTTACATATTGTATTAATAGTGCCGTGGGGTATAAATATACTATGCCGTGCTATTAGCACTATATAAACCCGGTATACTTCCTTATAGTATTCTTAGTATTAGAAAATAGGTCAAAAAGTAGGTAGGTATCCAGATTAGCCAGGTCTGGTACCGGTGTATAATCATAAACGACAGGGGTGGCCAGTCCCCGTTGCCCGTAATTATACAAGTAAGTATTCTATATACGGACCACCGATTTTCCCGATTTTCCTTTTGTCTTTTGTTTTTCCCCGTTTGCTCCTCCCGTTGTATGTGTGTGTGTGTGTGTGTGTGTGTGTGTGTGTGTGTGTGTGTGTGTGTGTTGCGGCTGTTTTGATAGCTGTATTGGCTGCCGTCCTGGCTGTTATACTGGCTGCCGTACTGGCTGCCGTATTGGCTGCCGTACTGGCTGCTGGCTGCTGGAGTGACTGTTTTGATGGCTGCTCTGATGGCTGTTTTGATGGCTGCTCTGATGGCTGCTTTGATGGCTGCTCTGGTGGCTGCTCTGATGGCTGCTTTGATGGCTGTTTTGGCAGTACTGGCAGCAGCGATGGCAGCAGCGATGGCAGCAGCGATGGCAGCAGCGATGGCAGCAGCGATGGCAGCAGCGATGGCAGCAGCGATGGCAGCAGCG